>JAABNX020000106.1:15934877-15950011 GCA_015163995.2 Mormyrus lacerda | reverse complement strand
AAGTGCTAATTTAGGTATTTCAGGAAAAGGTGTGTCTTAAGTCGTTTTTTGAAGACATTAAGTGACTCAGCTGTTCGTACTAGACATCACTATTCCACTGCAGCTCTATAATCAATAATCTTTTTAACAATCATCAGACATCTCTATTCAAAAAGCAATTTAGTATCAGAGAATGGCTGAAAACCACTCCCTGCTTGTCATCTGAAGGTCACTGGTTGAAATAGTCAGCAGAATGCTAACATTGCTGCTAGGCTCTTCAGCACGGCCCATAAAACCGAACGATGCAGTGTTTCCCAACCCGGTCCTCAGCTGGGATGGAGAATAAATGTGCAATACCTGGCAGAGACGTGGGAGGGAGCAAAAACATGGCGGAAGGCCGGGATGGGAAACGCTGCCGTAGAGGCACTCATTCGCTGACCCTGTGCTCTGACCCTCGGGGTGAGCAAGATGGGATATGTGAAAACTGTACTCTCATGTACCCGTGCTTGTTTAAACGGCAAGTATCATTTCATTTCTTTTAAGAGAACCAAGAGATTCGAGCAGTACTCTGCACTGGCAGCCACACACCGGTTTCACTTACAACCAAGCTACATGAATGTGAACCACTGGAAATCACACATCTCTCCTTCACCTTGAAGGCGGTGGGCCTCTCCCTGTGCTTGGCGACACTGTCTGCGCGGATGGTTTCCGTGAAGGCAGGCCAGGGGGAGGAATGCTCGTACTTCGATCGGCTGGAAAACAGGGGGTGGTCACACTTGGAGCACACATAAATACCTGAGAAGAGAAAGGATGTAGAAAATTACCTAAATTAAAATGGACTCTGTTCCATGAGTGATCCAGTTTTTTCTCATTTTGGCTTTAGGCCATAATATCACTTCAACTTTTAAGAACTGAAAACAAGCAGTTCCTGCAGCTGGAAATAGGCATTTGATCTTCAGGTGACTACAGAGGAGCTAAGAATACGTGGAAAAGCACAACATGAAAGGCTGGCAACTTCCATTATACAACCATCACCATACAATACATACATCATGGTTGCCAAATCATCACAGAAGATTTCCAGAAAGGAATTCTTGTCCAACTATGCAACTGCTAACATTAAAGGGCTTTTCTTCAGTACTAATAAAGTCACCATCCAATAACACACGTGTTGTCTCGTGACACATAAGTGAGTTCATCAGCAAAATCCAAAAAACTCGAATAGACAGTTTTATTTAGGATATGCAAAATACACTAAAATGTTAGCCTTACTCTGCATAAATTTTAGATTTTTTTCCAAGTGAAAGCCAGGATTTTTCAACTAAAATGTCTTAAAAAAAACCCGTAGTGGAAATCATTTGAATTCACTGGTTTTTCTTGACGGCTGACCTGGTATTCATTACTCTTTGGCAGCTCTACTGCTACGGTTGCTATTATTCAGCCAACTAGTGTGTAATGGATCGCACATGTATTTGTAATCACCGGAGCTAAACCAGGTTTATTAAATGATTACATAATAATCTCACGAATCGCGGGCGCGGACCACCTGCACGCGAACTGTCAGACCACTTACTCGCTGCCAGTTTAATAACCAGCTGAGACACCTGACGCTGACGAGTTAAAAAAACTGATTGCTTTAGCCACGTAGACGGTAATCTAATGGAACTCTAGTATACGATAATATCTCATTTTAATTTAAATATATCCACAGATGATGACATTATGAGTTAATATAATTAGCTAGTTACTTCAACTTGACTAGAAAACAAACTTACCAGATTTGAAGTGGTCTTTATAGAACTCTTCCCCAAAAAACGAGCAAAATGACATGTTTAACTAACTAGACTAAACTGTGGAATAGCGAATATATGACTAAACAAAAATCCCGAACAAACTCGGCTTCAGCAACCAGACGGATATCAGGTTGAACTGGATGTCACGTGACCTGCAAAATAATCACGTGACTCCAGGTACATCCTTTCTTTTTTGCCACAAGATGGCGATGTTTTTATAATGTATATTCTGGTTTTCAGTATCTCGACAGCAGTTATTTGACATAATATATTTCTCTACCGTCATTTTAAATTATGAATTGTATTGTTCTCCAATTATAACTCCAGTGTACTCAAAGTAATTTCACATATTGCGGTTTGGCACCACGATGCACTATGGTAAGATGTCAAGCTGGCAGAGACAGTGTGATGCTCTGGGCAAAGTTCTGCTGTGAAACCTTGGGTCCTGGCATTCATGTGGATGTTACTTTGACATGTATCACCTACCTAAACATTGCTGCAGACCAAGTATACCTCTTCATAGCAATGATATTCCCTGCACTCGAAGTATCTGCTGCTAATGTCTTGGCACCAGATACCACAGGACAGTCAGAGGTCTTATGGAGCCCATGTCTCAACAGGATATAGCTGTTCTGGCTGCATGAAAGAGACCTACACAATATTAGGCAGCCGGTTTTAATGTTATAGCTGTGTATTGATAAATGAGTCCTTCTTAGCACGGTAAAAACAGAATTACGGAAGCAATAAATTTAATTTTAATTTTGCTAAGAAATTTTCTGATCTTTGCCAATTCTTTATGCATTTTTATCTAAGAAGCTGAACCTCTGATCAGGGAGGCAGCAAGATTAAACACAGAAAAGAACAAAAGGAAAGACAGATCAAAAGAAAAGGATTAGATAGGTATTTAATATGCTCTATCATGTACCTAATTGTAATGATCTTCTTTGTGACTAGATGCAAAGCTTTTCTCCCTGTTCCTGAACTGCTTAATGCGTGCTTGGTCACTGAATAATTCTCACATATGGGTCTTGCCTTTTGCGGAGTGATACAAAGGAGCATAATCGTTCTACCATCGTGTCACTTTTGATTTTAATGGTGAGAACAGTAAACTCAGCCCTGCTGCTTATGGTAGCTATTCTTCATTCATTAAGTCATAACTGATAAAAACAACCTTCAAGAAATAAAGATATATTAGTAGGATGATATGTGGCATAGTGACCATCAACTGCAACATTGGACAGAGACACTGGGCAGTCGTTTATGGAGTTTTATTACTAAACAAAAAGGTATCAGTCGGGGACAAGAGTCAAACCAAACAAAAATCCTGGGCCCACATTTCATATTTTGTACCCCGCCTCCCTGATAGGCCTATTTAACAAGGCTTCCACATAATTACAGTTCAGTCCATACTGTTCTTCTGCATGGGACCCACTACCAGAGGTGGAGATTTCAGGTCCCAAGAGTACAAATCCAGGCCAAGATTTTGTTTCAACCAGCCAGTTGAGTACTCTGTGACTGTGACTCTTTATACTAAACTGGTTGGTTGAAACAAAATCTCGGTCTGGATTTGTACTCTCGGGACCTGAAATCTCCACCTCTGCCCACTACAGATGAAATGCGGCTGCACTGGGATTCTCTTGTACCGCATGAGTCATTCATACTTGCAATAATGTTTAAGCAGAGAAGGAAGCTCCAACCAATCCAGGGCCATTCTGTGTACGATGTGCTTCTGTATCGTCTTGCGACACAGTGTCTGCAGAGAAGAAACTAGGAGAAGAGAAAGGAGAGGAAAACATCACTACAACTGGATTTTAAATGAAATATCTGCACGCTAACCATCTGTTTATTATTATCTGATAATCAAACGCATTTATCCAAAGATTAACAAATTCCAGAGTATAAATGCAATGGCTCTCCAAGGACTTAAATCAGCAAATCTTCAGCTGTAAGCCTGACTACTGCGTTAGCTGTAGCTATTATAACCAGATGGTGAACTTACAGCCGTATTCCACCTGGACGATCCGGACAGACTTGGTGGCGGCAAATACATCCACTACAGCATAGAGCGGTTGCCGGGTGGAGATGCCTTTGGCGCAGGCTCCCATGTCCTCGCCGTTGATGACTATGTGCATGTCGGCTACTCCCTCCCTTCTGGGCACAAATACGACTCCAATACGGCTGCGTCTGGCTGTAGGGGGCAGCATGTTGGTTTTGTACAGCTCATCCAGTATGTGGCTGAAGCGTCCAGGGAGGCTGCGGCCTACCAGCTGGTCCCGGGGAAGGTAGACGTCCTGAATGCGGAGGTGTGAATGAGTGAAGAACGTCTTAGGTTTCGAGTCTGGCTCTCCTGCCTCTTCTGGCCTCACGTTGACTCCAGCCTCTACTCCATTGTCTGCTTCATCAACAACTTTGTTGTGGTTCCGGGTAATGGCAAAGATCCAGCTGTCACCCAGGTCCACAAGGTCAGGCAGGGAATATTCCGGTACGACCTGGAGGCTCCGGGGGTCGTGGGCCGTGAGTCCGATTCTCAGGTGGCCGCACCAGCCCAACTCTTTGTCTTCAATCTCAACCAGGAAGATCTCCCCGGGAGCCAAAGGTTTCTTGCTGAAGCAGACACCATTAGCGAAGCTCTCCACACGTGTGGCTCGTGTTCCCGATGCGTCCAGTCTGACATTTGTCCCATGTACAGGATGGAATTCCATGTACTGACCAGCGATGGAGGAGGCCATTTGAAAATATCATGAACAACAACAATCTCAGACACTCACTGGTCAGTCAGCATGTCCCAGAAGCTGAGAAAACATTGTATTAATAGATTAGCAGAATATAGCCATTCTACACAATCACCTGTTAAAGTTTTGATGTTACACTTCTCAGATTAGCCTAGATATTTCCAGTTATGCGGCTAAACAAGCTGGTGAATGTACTGCAGCTCTAACTACAGCACTGACTTCACTCAAGAAGTTTCTAGGGTGTCCCTGTAGCTATTTTTTGACCAGCTGCATTTGTCACTGACTATTCTGGACAGATAGCAAGTTACGCAGGAGTGGGCAGTGACAGTGGTCAGAGGTGGGAGGAGTTGCACACACCCCAGTCCACCCCCACAAAACCCAGCTCATCCTGTACTGCAAATACTGTATATGGATATTGGATCCTGTTGTACAGATGTTAATTGAGATCTTAATCAGCTATACCAATACAGTAATGCAAGTTTTCAAAATGCAAAAGAAACATAAATTGCTGCTCTTTGTAAATACGGATTGAAGGGATTTATATAGGATATTCAGTTAGAATAGGGTATCCCTACTGTAGATTTGGGGGAGGGGGGGGGGTCAGTCCCGCAGTTAATAATGTAAAGGGGGTGGACTGCCAGGGCTCTGAAGTGCTGACATTTCGTCTTTGCATGGGGGGGGCATGCGCTGCACAGGGAGGATAAATTCAGAATCAGCAAAATGGTGCTGGATGAGAGTAAGAGGAGTGACACCAACATACAGAAAGTGCTAATCATTTCCTAATTAATGAGCCTTTTACGACACGGATACCTTTCCATTACGCAATACGTAGACAGGTTCACACACGCATGTGGAGAGGAATATTCAAACTCATCGTGGTCATTTATGTAACCCTGGAAGAGAGAGAAGTTACTGCAGAAGACATCACCTCGAGCAGCATTTTGTTATTTTGGAGGTAACATGCATCATGAACTCTCCTTCATTTTTAAGTGATATTCACCATTATTCATTCTGGGTGAGGCATTAAGCGAAAGACGTTTCTTATCTGCATGCTCAAATCCTTTTCATTAAAATGAGATTTGCCAAAAAAGAAGCTCTTTATGTAACCTGAGATAAGACAATGAACAGAATTTCGGTGTCCACCCACTGTGTGGGATTTCTGTGCGTATATTGCCGTGCGCTTTGGTGGGAGGGTATTTAATCTGGATTACAGTGCCCCTGACTTTATTAATCAGACTGGTGAGGTCGAAATCGGTAGTCGACCGAAAGTCAGCGAGAGCTGGTCAGACTAATATGTTACTACGGTTTTGTTTAATTTTATGAAATGCAAGATTTCCATCGTCGAAAGGCTTCAATTAATTTATTTCTTACGAATTTGCTTATCTAAACAAAATCAACACATACTGCAAGAAAGAATAGTACATTAATTGCATTTTAGATCAACTTCTCGGTTAAAATGAAAAAATGGCACGGCATCGCTTTCACAGTGTTATTATTTTTCAAAACATATCAAATTAATAGATATTGCGAAAGTTAAAAGTTAACGTGCAGTTCTGCGCCGACTTGCTGGGCGGTGATGCTGTGTAACGCCGCGCAGCGATAACGACGATAACGGACGGTCATCTCAATAGAAGCGGATTTTGGAATTTAAACTCACCGTGTACCAGCAAAAACTATATAGCGAAAAATAATATAAAATCGATATAGAATGCTAAGACGTTGAATCAGAAGAGATGGGCGGCGCAGGACAAACGGAATACCCCCTAAATAAGGTGAGATCCAGGAACTTCTGTCGGCGGTATGTGGAACTAGCTAAACCATGTGTAAGGTGATTACATGTTAAGCAATTCCTTTGCGCATATGGGATGCCTTTTGCGACATGTACGTCAAGTGTTTGCAGCGAATTTAACCATTTAACCAGCTGTCATTTATCACAGGCACAATGCGCATTTTGTGATTGCATCAGTATCGACAATATCAAGCATTTTAAAAATCTGTTTTTCTATTTAGTTAAAGTTATATATCAGTATTCGTTATTCAGGTGTGCTGTGTATGGAATACTATAACTAGACAGACCTTTTGTTCTGGATTTACCCTGAATAAAGAAAGAAAAAGCGAGAAAATGTCACCTTGGCCCCCCTACTTGGGTTGGCACTTTCAGTCGCTCAGTTAATCATGCCGTGCAGGAGGGATTTTGGGGCCCTACCAGGTGCTGGCCCCCCTGAATTTGTCATGGTATCAATGCCTCTCTGTCGCCCCTGTTAAGACATAGATAACATTGAAATGGCAAATACTTTTTCTAAAATTTTGTTGCTGAGCGACATAGGAAATGATGAACGATGGACAATTTCTGCGTAGAGCGATTATTCTGGGGTAAATGTGATGACATTTTGTGTGACTCATAACCAGGGCTGCACTGGGATTAAAAAAACTCCACTACGGCCCCCACTACGTTAAATTTTGCCTGCCCACAAACCCATGTCCAGACCTGCTCATAATTATAGCTGATGTGTAGTTCTGCCGATGTTTTACAAATACGATAGAACATGCTGAGGAAAATGGAATGTGTAACATTTTTGCATGTCCATCCATCATGCATCTTCTAACCACTTATTTTGGTCGGTGTTGCATAAGGGGGTGGCGCCTATACCAGGCAACATAGGGCACAGGGCCGGGGTACGCCCTGCACGGGATGCCAGTCCATCGTGGGCCACAGGGCCGGGGTACGCCCTGCACGGGATGCCAGTCCATCGTGGGCCACAGGGCCGGGGTACGCCCTGCACGGGATGCCAGTCCATCAAGGATGTTGGCATATCTCTGTTAAATAAGAAGCTCCCCAGACTGGAAAAAAATAACATTTACGCATCATTTGTTCAATAAACAAAACGGATGACCTTTCCCTAGATCTTCCTATTAACAAAATCAAATGCATTTGCTGAATATATATAATCAGTGTTGGGGAGTTACTTGTTACATGTAACTGCGCTATGTCAAGCTGAAATAAGGAAGCATCAAACATGCGAGCAAAAGGTAAACAACTCGTGCTGGGGGTGTCACCTGACTGTCAGTGATCACGCCCCACCCCCCACACGCATTTTATGTAGGTTATGCTTTGCAAATGAGCTCCACAGTTCCCCATGATGCTGGACATTTCCGCAGCTGCTTCTCCCACAGTTTCTCCCTGCATTTGTATATGTTTTGGTTATCAGAGCATGACGATACAAATAGGTTTTCTGTACTCAAGTGTCCTTCTGAAGTCCACAGACACCAGGGTGGATGAACTGCTGTTTCTGTATTGGCCTTAATGTATGATTCTCTGGGCAATTTTACCATTTTATTTTTCTTCTAAATCAGTATAAATTCTGCATAATTTAACTGCAAAACCTAATAAACCCCATATTACAGATGTTCATTAGAGATCCACCTTCTATGACATGCATATCTGCATAGGAAATGCAGGTTAACGGTGAACCTGGAGCCTGAAACAGGAGAGACCAGGGCTGGACTGGGATATAAAAGCGGCCTTGTATTTTCATGTCTCATCGGGAACATGGCCCGCACACAAGGGCAGACCTGGGGGAAAGCCTGGAACAGATGTCTGTTACAGGTGTGCAGGTGTGAAGTGCTGTTAAAACAATCATTTCACTCAGATTTCACTGGTCAGTTCAGATGCTGTAGCACATCTGGGAGCAAATGGTGGACTGACTTTGGTCAATTTACTCCTGAGAAAAAATAGCTGCTTTCACCCTTTGAGTGGCGACATTAAACATTGCGCCTCGCTGCGGCGTCCAGATTCTTACCGCGGTCCGAATCAGCCCACGCAGGCTCGTTATAGGAACCGTCCCTTCGGACAGCTCAAAGCGCGATCAGCTGCCGCCCGCCTGCCTGCGGACTCTGTGGGATTTGCTGATAATTTGAGATTTAGGCTGGATATTGTGCTGGTCTGTTGTTTATTTTTAAATACAGAAAGAGAGCCGGTGCTTGGCATGAGTAAATCCATGTATATAATACATGACGCATGAATGCTGTACCTAACCTGAAGGCTATTATATTGGTTCAGTTTCAATGAAATTTGTATGGTTAAAAATGGCAAAAAAAAGACCTGCTTGATACTTGATGCTTGGTAGCTTTCTTCAGTGAGATTAAAAAACCGATCCTTTAGTTCCAGGTGAAGATAATATTCATCATTTTCAACCCTTGGGGCCAGATTGACTAAGCAGGGCAAATTAGCCTGAGGGCACAATGTAAAACAGCACTAATGGTTGTGGCCACATTGACAGCTGATCTACTAAAAACGGGCGAAGTTACTCCCAGCCCTGGAGGCGCTGAGACCCAATGCCACACATCGTTTACAGAATTCACTATATGACTTTGCTTATTACTATATTCTCATTTTAAGGATTTGTATAACAAGACTGATAATACATGCAGTCAGTCATGTCCAGTCATTACGATGCACGGTTTTCCTAGAATTTCTACAATCTCTATGAGATTCTGCTGAATGACATCCTCAGATCTTTGAGTAACTCTTAGTCTGTATCTCACAAACACAAAATGCTCAGAGCCGCTGCTAGAGATGTTGGACCCCCAACCCAGACAGTTCAATTATGTTCCAATTTTTTTAGGGCCCCTGTCACTCAGGGGTCCATGGAATCTCCCTTATGGCACCCCTGGGCCCAGTAAATAGCTGTTTATTAGATCTATGTAACAGCTACCATTAACACAAGGCTCATTTAGCAGTCAGACCTCATCTTATCATTTCTTTCCCTCAGATTTTATGCCTTGTTTTAATTAGCAGTTTCATATATTTATTTGAGTTTTGGACTCTCTAGTTATCCCTGTTGCCTGCTGCTGTCTTTACCTTCTCCAGATTCAGTACACGCCGTTTGCGTTGAGCACAAATGCTTACTTGTGGAAATGTTCTGCTTTGACAGATAGGGCAAAGACGGATTAGCTGATGGGTCTCCTTTATCTTTTTTCTCCCAGTTATTTCACATTTATTATACACACTGCTCCTGCTACATGAGTGTACTATACATCCATCCTTTCTCCATCCATCCTAATTGCCGATCCAGTACAGGGTTGTGGTCAACTTGGAATCCCAAGCTAGGAAGAGCGCAGCAAAGAGCAGGGGAGACCTTGGACTGGACACCAGTCCGTTGCTGGGCACGTGCATGAAATACAGTTTGCTCCCGTTCAGCCATATTGTACACAGCTGCAAGACGGGATCGGCAACCTCAGGTAACCCAGAGTCATGCTTCTCATAACTTATGCTCTGCGATAGGGAGGGAGAGAGAGACACAGACGCAATGTTTAGGCGATACTGGGCCAGACCATTTGATTCAGTTATTTAATATAACTTGGATGTTGCTTTATCTTTGCATGCGGCTTGTGAATTCTTGTTGGGAAATCTTGTTGTTATAACTGTTTGAAACGATCCATTTTCTAATCATGCACTATTTTACAAATTGGTGCTATATTACCTTGTTTGATTTTTTAAATCCGTATAAAAACTGTTATTTGATTTAAAAAAAAAAAAAATTTAAATGATTTTAAATTATTTAGCAAATAATAGTAATTTATTACTCTGCAGTTAGGGTAGCATTTATCTGCCCTTAATATTGCTTTTTAAAGCT
This sequence comes from Mormyrus lacerda, assembly GCA_015163995.2. NCBI lineage: Eukaryota > Metazoa > Chordata > Actinopteri > Osteoglossiformes > Mormyridae > Mormyrus > Mormyrus lacerda. The sequence continues at coordinate 15,939,871 of JAABNX020000106.1, read as the reverse complement.
GGATAAAGCACGAGGCTTTACAGCAAAAAATACCGTCATGAGTCTAAAGAGTCACTCTAGTGAGAAATCACAGGCCAAATTCTATGTACTTCTGTTAACCTCACATTGCCCTCGAGAGTAAGGAGCTTGTCACAGTCCCCGGGGCCAGTATTTTTAGTTCTGTCAAAATTCAGCACGGACCATCTGCCAGCCGTTCTAATCAGGATGGTTCTGCTAAAAGTATTAGTGATTCGGTTGGTTTTAATCAGTCATTATTAATCAGCATTTTAAATTGTACTGTTACTAATCAGGCATTATTTATCAGGCCATTAATTATTTGGCTTGCTAGAGAGTTTCTAAGAGGTTAACATGTAGAAGAGGACCTGGGTGAAAGCATACTGGTTTTCACGGAATTTCCCTTATTTCCATATCGTCCTCAGAGCAGCTCAGCTGAAAACTCCTCGCTCTGACCCTCTGCACCAGCAGTGCGCCGTCGTGCATTAATTATAGTTTTTATGCATTTCCATGAGATAAAGTTTTATTATTTTGAGTGTGTTGTTTAGCTTATTCTGTTTATATTTAAGAATATTAAATAGAATTCGATTAGATTTTTCCGGTGTGTTTATATCATATGCTAATATTCTCTGTATAAATATGATTTACTGTTAACCAATATGCAATATACAACTTAGAGTTATATCAGTCAAGCTCTGTTATCAAACATCAGTCATATTTTAGTCAAATTTGACCTTTATCAACACAAGTGCAGCTCATGTGAAATTATCCTCTCGCTAAATTATATTATATTATTATATTATTTGTGTAATTACAAAATGCACAGTCATTTATGGTAATCATGCAGGGTCACTGTGACTTACCCAAGCACAATGCATAATGTTCTGGCACTGTCATAATAATCTTGTGATGTTGAAAACAGCTATTTATTCATGTGACAGAAAGATGATGAGAGATGTAAACAGGGCTTTGAGAAGACCTGAATAACAATTCTGTCTAGGTGCGCCTTATTTACCTGGTGGATGAGAATCAAAAGTACTTGAAATGAATACAGACAGGCAGTACTTTGCATTCATCAGCCATTATTTTTTCAGCTATCTTTCACAGAATCGTTTTTGGCTCTGCCAAAATTCATAACACAATAGAATTACTGTCCTGATTACTGATAAAATAATTACACTTAAAGACCAGAGATTTACACAAACACACAATTGGGAACTCTCCATTCATTTCTATGAATTCTATGAACTCTGATCCCAACATGATGACCTTAACCCCTACCCAGCCCTAATCTTAACCATAAGTGACCAAACACAATACGAGACACACACACACACTCTCACACACACAGTTTTTAAAAAGAGCCAGTAGTGTAGCATTTAAAAAGCTATTTTAAAAAGGAATACTTTTGTATGCATGTTTAATAAACAACTCACAGTTTCAAATTCTGGGTCCAAATATCAGCATATTCATGAATCCAGTTTGGCGGAGCCAGTAGTGGAATATTTCATGAACGCTGTGTAGCAGATAAACCCGCATGCTCACAGCGTACATGGCTGCAGCTGCACGCTTCTGTGCCTGCACATTCAATCCAAACGTGCGTAATACTCCAAAACCTGTAAACCCATTTGCTGGCTGCAGTAATGGATTTTCGGGTGAGATTAGGTGTCGCAGTTTGACGTACTGGATTAAAATCTGTACGCCGCCCTACTTTTCAGATAATACCTGGAGAAACAAAAGAGTTTTTATTTATTTTTATTTATTTTTAAAACACACAGTGATCCCTGCCCAGCATTCTAAAAGAGAATCCTGGTCAAGCTTGAAAGGCTAGGGGGACAATTAATTGCTGAGATGAAAGCTATTTTCGGTCAGTCACAGTTGGACTAACATCCTTTTGAAATCCTAAATTGTGACAGGAAACTTGGGCGCCAAGAGAACCTGGGGGAAGCACCTGATAATGGCTGCAATGGGTCTGAAACTAACCGTTTGTCTTCTTTTGTCTACTTTCAAGTGTTTGGAGACTACAATGCAAAAATAGGAGATGGAGGACAAGACAGGGGATGGAGCAGGGTCTGGGTCGTCCTGCGATTCCCCAAGCAGAGTCCAGCAGAGCATCGCATCGCAGGGCCCCCGGGACCTGGTGCAGCAGGGCATTTTGATCCAGCTCACCAGCATAGAGGGGGAGGGGGACAGCCCAAGCGATGGCTGCCTCCTGTTCCCGCTGGAGCGAGATGACGAGGGGTCTTCGATCTCCGTGTCTAGGGAGACACCCCATCCAAATGTTGCACCTTCGTCGGACAACCGAGGCCTTCGCCGCCCCAGTTTCCACGTCCCCCTGTCCCCCTCGTCCCCTGGTTCCTTAGGGGATTTCTGCATCCCAGCCCCCAACTTCCTTAATCCAGACTTAACCCCAGGCCCCAAGCCATTTGTGAACCTCGTCAAGTCCCTGTCCACAGAGGTTGATTCCAAGGAAGCCTCCCTCAAGGCCAAGCCCTTTCTCAGTCTGGTAAAGTCCATCTCCACGGAGATCAGCCTCAGCCAACCAGAAGTCTCCCAGTCCAGGTCGGACTCCAAGCTGAACCTACACCTCTGGAGGCAGTTTACCCAGCCGAAGGGGCGCGATGGGGACTCCAGGACAGCCCCGCCATCGCCCAGCGGCCTCTCTCCCTTGGAGCCCAAGGGCGGCTTCTTTAAAGCGGAGCTGGAGGACACCCGACGCAAGTTCTCGGAAGCCGTGCAGGAGCAATTCAGCATGATCAGCAAAATCATGGGCGATGAGAACTCCAGCAGCCCTAAGTGTCAGAGGTCAGCTAGACCATGTGACTCCTCAAGGGGGTTTATGGAAAGCAAAACATGTGGGGATCCCTTTGCAGCAGAGACTCAGGGCAGGAACGCAAGGATAATGGATGCTGATATACCGTCCGAGAGAACTCTACCAAAGCTGTGTCTTTCTTCAGAGAATTCTGGGAAAGTGAGCACCCGGGGCAGGAGATCTGAAATGTGCACCAATGATGATGCCGTTCAGAGCAAAGAACCGTCCCAAGGGCTGCTGGGACAGCTGATGTCCTCACAGCATTCCCCACCTGTGCCAGAGAAATGGCTCTTTGCCCTGGCGGTGCTGGCTTACAGCTATTTCACTCTGCCACTGCCCTCTTATCTTTCAGGTCTGTCACTTGGCTTAGCTTGTGGCTTCCTTCTGGGACTTCTCCTCATTCTCCTGTCGGTTCCCCAGCACCCTGTTCAGCCTCATAAAAATTTGTCTGTAGATGAAAACATTCCACCTGAGATCTTTGTTCTAGGACATAATGACCCATTGGTTCAGAAGGTGAGTCCACAATGAGTACTCCTAATACTGTAATAACTCCTTCACCAGTGTGATTTCTGCTCCCCACTTCAAAGACACGCATGTAGGTTAATTGGCGTCTATAAATTGCGTGCAGGTTAGGATTCTATGAGTGGTTCCTTGTCATGGTTCCTTGTTTGAAAAAGGGCAGTCGGAGCTGGGAAGGTTCCCTGCATTTCTGCATTTCACCGCGTTCATCAAGGCGCACATTTGAATGCTACAATTTGCACGGTATCTCTTTGCAAATCGGCCCATGCTGTCATTTGAGACCGCCGATGGCCGCCTTCCCTGCACTGCATTGATGACAGGAACTGCAGCTGTGGTAGAAGTGCTTTCAGAATGCTCCACAACATCCAACATTCTGGTCTTCATGGTGCATGCAATGCAATCACCGTCTTCCTTTCCTTATATAGCGGCCGTTACAGCTGAAAGGCACTTTGTAAACAATGCCAGATGTAAGATCAGTGCTGTTTGTGCCCTGTGGGATTCGGCGGTGGTCATGACCCTACTGCTTTCTCCAGTAGGGCTGTTTCAGCTGAACGTCTTCATGCTACGAGGAAGGGATGAGCAGCAGATTCTGGATAATGAAGCCGCTTTTTCCGAAATGTGCGACATGACTGTGTCCGTCCAGCCCTCTCTCTCCATCTTTAACATGACTGTGTCCGTCCGGCCCTCTCTCTCCACCTTTAACATGACTGTGTCCGTCCGGCCCTCTCTCTCCACCTTTAAAACTCTCCCAGAGCTGTATAGGCAGTTATCTGTCTTCACTCACAATCCTCCGAGCGACAGCCTGTCATTGTTCAAACATTTCACTGCCACAACATGGATCACAGCCTGTGCACTTCCATTGTTTACACTACCACAGTTTAGTTATATTCACTTTATATAAAGGAAGACAACAAGAGACCGAGTTAGACAGTTGAGTAACCACGGTAGAGGCAGTACAACCAGGTTGATTTGCTTTAGTGATCTTAGAACTGTAAAAATGAGCAGTACTGACTTTTCATTTTATGCCAAATTACGTTGCTCACGCAGAATAGAAGCACTTGTGAAGCAAAGGGATTCCCACAAAGGTGATATTATTTTGGGAAAAGTAGCTATTTGTTTTGGTGATAAAGGAAGTAGATCACAATCAATTATCCACCCATCTTCTTGAATTACAAGCCCCGATCCCATCATAATGGTTTGATGAAAATACTGGAAAAGTGTGAAGCAATTCTGAAAGACGTCTGGTTGTGTGAGGTCGCCGTGAAAAGTCGCTGCATGCTACGTGCCGTAGGCCAGGGAAACTGACAGCGGTAACCCTTTGTGTCACAGGGCTGGATGAGTCAGGTCCACGTGTACGACCCGGAGACCCACAGCCCGTCCCTCAGCCACTCCGTGTATGCCACCCTGGAGGGGTCATGGCTGCGGCTGGCCTGCCCCAGCAACAGTATCCCCCGCTGGGCAGCTTTCAGCGAGCAGCCATTTGAGGCCGACTTTGTCAGCTCACGTCGCTACCAGCTGGCCAATAGCAAGGTCACCCCCCCACCCTAACCCCACTCTCCATCCTGGGTTTTCCTCACAGTCATCTTATATATCATACCGTGTTTCCCCGATGATAAGACACTGTCTTATATTTTTTGAAATGCCAAAATATGCCCAGGTCTTATTTTCA
>JAABNX020000106.1:15889179-15899297 GCA_015163995.2 Mormyrus lacerda | reverse complement strand
AAAAAAATCTGAACTTAATGTCATTGTTTCGTATAATTTTATTCCAAGTATAGTGTGTGTGTAAAAAAAACTTGTCTTTTTTCTTATTTACTGCCATCTTAACCAGGACTTCCGGTAAGAAGAGATATTGTATCTCAATGGAACCTTCCTGGTAAAATAAAGGATAAATAAAGCAGTAACAGGCCTTTATTTGAGGCAGGCTTGTATTAGAGGCAGGCATTTATTTCTAATTACCTCAGTTACTGCATTACAGTGTTAATACAGATTTCATATATTACATTTAAACATCACCATTGTCTCAGTTTGAACTCTGTAACCAGGTACATTTATTGGAAAAATTCTCTTGAAACAAAAACAAGAACCTTAAGGAGTTGGCTAACAGTGGCAGTAATTGCCTTCAAATAGTGTACTCTTAAAAGTTCACTTTTCCTCAAAACCATGCTAATCATGCAATCAATTTAGCTTGTGTGTAGTATGACCAGTCACATATCATAAATATGCCCAGGTGTTACTCCAGGGATTAACATTAACAAAAACTTTCCTTTATTACAATCAAATATCTAATAACTATCAGATTTAGTAGCAAGCAAAATATAAACTGAATAACTAGGATACGGTAAAACAGTTATAACAGACTTAAAGGGACCTGGCAAAACAGTCCGTTATATCCAGAGTTGCTGTATGCCCAGAACACAACTACAGGACACCATTTACTCAGGCCTCACCCCAGCAGACACACTTGTGGTATAGATTATTATATTGTACATGTAGTAATCCAACTTCACCTGACCAGATGCGTGACTATTACTAATCCCAACTACATATCCGCGATGGATATCACCGACACGCCAGGCGCCTTGTAGGCAGAGCTGCATGTCCGTTACAGCCGAACAAAACTACAGCTAAAAGCGGCCCTGGGGACCAAATCGTTTGTCCGTTATAAACAAGATTCCGTTATATGCGAGTCCGCTATATCCGCTGCTTTTTCTCCATGTTCTTAAAGGCACACGGCTGGGACCAGCAGACCTCGTCCATTATAGACAATATTCCGTTATAAGAGAGTCCAATATAACGGGATTTCACTGTACTACCAAAATATAAACATTACAGCTTACCTTGCCTTACTGTACATAACCTGTAATTTAAGTTATTCCTTTAAAACAAAAGAAATGTTGAATGTTAGTCGTCTCAGAAATAAGAATGCTTGTGTTCTTTCACACACATTTTACAGGGTTCCAGACTTTTCCATCGATAGCACTGGTGTTACCAACCTTCTCAGTTAGTAGCAACAGCAGGTGATTTGGTTGCACCCTTTTTTTGGTGCAGCATGGTATTAATCCATGACCTTGCATGCTGATGAATGGTAATTTGCATACCCTAGTTTATGCACTGATCAAACACTAACTGAGATGCAAGATACAGACCCATTTCTGCAAAGTAATTTATTATTAATCTGAACCTTTAATAATTTCACTCTCACCATCACTTGTGCCTGTCTCGGGCTCTTCCTCACCACCAACTTTTCTTCTTTCAGCTCATTTGTATTTTAAAATAATCAGCTACAGGCCACTTTATTTTGGCACAAGTTAACACCATAGCTAGAGGGATTGTTTTGCATGTTTTATCAGTGTGCATATATGAAAGTCTGCATGCTGAGAACAATCACAATTTGTTCACACAGTACCCATGATTGAGAAAAACATCCTAATGATTATCATAGTCACACAGATGACACCACTGGAAATTTTAACTCGCACACTCTCAAATGGCCACACTCTAGAGTCACTGAAACTGACTTGATGTCACATTTCTATCGGATGCCTGGATGTTACTCTTTTCAGTTTCCTCCAATACGTTTGTACAATTGCTCTGGACATTTGGTAAAATGTGAGAACCTGTTTATGTTGTTTCTTATTACATCCAAAAAACTGTATAAATGTGCATTCAAATGCTTTTTGTCTGTAACATTTGACCAAATTCTTTATGAGTCCCCAGGAGTTTCAGTTCTTGTTTTTTTCTTGGCCTGCATTTATGTCCCAGCCAATTTTTGTTCATGTCAGCCACTTTCGGAAACCCATCATTAATTTGAGTAAATATGGTATTCAGCTAAAAATAATCCATCAATTAGAGACAATGCACCTCAGTTGATGAAGCCTGGACCTGCAAATAGCAGGGGTAATGGGTCCTCCGTAAGCCTGCTAAACCAGACTAGGGAATCAACAGCAGCACATTCTGACACAAGCAGAATCAAGGACAAGGGCCTGTTTCACAAAGCAAAATTTCTCGATTAGGCAGATAATCTGTCGGATTTAACGTACTTTGGGCTAAATGGACTTTATCTTCGTTCACTTGCATTTAATCCAGGCTAATTTAAATCCAACAAGTTATCTGCTTTGTGAAACAGGCCTCCGTGGCCGTGAATATGATACGAGACTGCGTGACTAACAAAAGCAAGGCGAACTGTTAGCAGTAGGGCAGCGCAATATCACACTGCGATACAAAATCGAGATTTGTGCGCATGTACAATAATCAGCAGGGCTTTAGATGACGGGCATAAAGATCTGTCTGGATGCCAGCTTTTTCCAGACAATACAGGCGTTTACTTGCATCCACAATAGTATGCCTAGAATAGTAATAAGAGGTGCATTGTGACAACGCAAAAGTTAGTAATGCATATATATTTAGCATTTCCTGGGCGGCTAAACCCTTGTTCTACTGTAAAACTAGCATCTGGACAATTTTTGAAGCATCTGTTGGCACTGATTTGCGTCTGTTGACAACTTGCGGCAACACCTAACAACTTATTTGACACAGACTGTCACGATATCGCGATATTTTAAGTCACTGTATTGATATTGAATCTTTTTTTTTGTTTTAAAGTCAGGACATAAAGTCAGAATGAATTTTATTCACATCAGCGTTTCCCAAGCAGCAAAATAAATAATAAAAAAAAAAAGTTATCACATAAGAAAATGAATAAATGAATGAAAAAACAATAAGGAGTAATTGACTAGGTGTCAAACATAAAAACAAAGTATTTCAAGTATGTAACAGCTAAGTTGCATGGAGTCAAATTGCAGCCACATACCTCTGCAAACAAACGTGCTGTAAACAAAAGCAGGGCAGTGGACGGGGTGTTCTGGAGGTGTCCATTACTACCAGATCCCTACCGCTTACCCGATTTGTACCTTGCATGTCTGCTCACACGCAGCATTTTCTAGCATGCACACAGAGTCACTTTTCCTGGCACTGCCCAGTACATTTATCCTTATAATTATTATACATGTGCTGTAAATGTAGACAGTAATCTATAATGATACAAAATAGAATTCAATATAAAATCAACCAGCCGTATTTGGCTATATTTCATCTTTTCGCTTTACAGAGAATGAAAACCTGCACCCAGATGTCATAATGTGTCACGTGCACCAGACTCGGCTGACATCTCAAACGTAGAGTGCTCATGTTTCCCCTGGGGTCAGCAGTCCTATCAGGTGGAGACAAATTATGCAAGACAGCAGGACAGCTGCCCCTGACAGTCCAATGGCCAAGGATCCCCCCCCCCTCCATTCCCTGGGCATTTCTGAGAGCAGAAGGCTTCCGCATAGATCTCCTGCCGCTCGCTATTTGGTGACAGTTAGCACCCAACCCGTCCAAAGCCACAGCAGTAACTTACCACCTTCTTGTGACATGGCCAAGGTGGCTGCTAAAATAACCTCCAACCATCCACATTAATTACTAATCAGCTCTGGATACAAACTTTCCATTTACAACTAACTTTTCTGCAACCGTTGGATCATATTATTAAAACTTTAGAAAACAAAATGTTTACTCCAAGCAAGATTCCCACGTTTCTACCAGGGACCAGGTCACTTACATCCAGTTAAAAATAATTTGGGCTCACATGAAACAAAATTGAAAGTAATTAAGTAAATTAAATTGCTGTTACCATCTCTTAATGCTTCTAATAAGGGATATAGTGGCAGGACGCTAAGCAGGTTACACCAGACTTCTCCTTCCAAGGCCACAGTCGCTTTCCATAGGATCCGGCCATCCCCAAGCTATCGGGAGAAAATCTCTCCAGAATATCCCAGGTCTTCGCCGTCCACAGGGGCAGCAGGTTGAGGTCCATCCTGATCTCTAGGCCATTTACACCTCCACAGAGGAGTCTATAAAATCCCCACTGCGGCCCCAAGTACATGGGACATTATTTGTTTGGTCATTACCCATAGCTAACGCCTATAAGTGAAAATAGGAACATCATGCGGGTTTTCACTGCAACTCCCTAATCAGATTACTAATTAGAGGACTGATTGGCTGAAGAGTCCTCACAGCTCGGTTTGAACAGCTGACCTACAGGTTACCCCAAAAACCTGCATACAGACTGACCAGTTGGGGATAAGATTGCACCCCCTGATGTACAGTAGATAGAGAAACAAAAGCAAGTACACCAGTGATACAATTTCCATTTAAGGCTGATTGTGTAAACCTGCCAGATTATTGCATCAAAACATCACTGGTTGGTTGCCTGCTAGACTGCTGGTTAACATTTTCCTCAATTTTGGTCTCTAATGGGCACAATGGCTCCCGAAATTGCCAGAAAATTAAAGAAACTAGATAGAAAAAAATAAAACAAGACAGAAAAGGGTACAGGAACATTGGTAGGCTGATAAACACAAGCGCACACGGTTATATCAAGGAGGAAGCATCAGAAAAGGCACACTACCAGAAAGCAAAGCCATAGTGGTCATCCTTGACAGATGACAAAGCAAGGCATTTACACAAGCCTGAACTGAAAAAAAGACTAACCAGGATTCGCTCTAAACAAGATTTACCTTCAGAAATTGCCCTGAGTTCCTAGACAGTGCAGAAAACATTAAATAAATAAAATTAAAAAAAAAAAAAATTACCTCTACGGACAGTGTCAAAGAAGAAAAATGCCACACTTCAGCCAAGCTGCAACATTAAGGTCTGCCAAAGAACATAAGATGAATAAAGCGAGCAGATTCCCTGAACTGATTGTACCATGATGAACTTGTTTAGATGAGACGGGGTTCAGAATGTTTGCATGGACTTGGACATGAGTATCACAGTTAAGGCATAAAAATAACAAAAAGGGGCTACAAGAATTAATCAAACACGGGAGAAAATGACATTTACAGGTGGACTCATGGACACCAGTGTGACACCGAGGCACTACATGAAAAGCTTATGCCCAATCTCAAGACACAGGAACATGACAATGATCCTAAACAAAGTGAAAACAATCACCTGGCCAAGTATGTCACCAGACCTGAATCCTGTAGATAGAGGAGAAGTGCAGTAAGAATAGTGCAACCCTGCAGAAGAGGAGCTGAAAAGAACGACCTGTGAAGAATGAGAGAATCCCTCTACACTGGCATCATCCATGCTAGTGACTCAATACTAGACATTAACATAAAATGACAGTTAACGCAATGAATTTGTAATTTACTAACATCTTAATCATATTGAAGACAGTTGTGTATTTCTTGCTGAATACTGCATCTGGCTTGTTTAATATTTAAAACAAGCCCCATATTCAAGTGCATGAACTCTAACAGAGCAATATATAGTCACTTGCTTGTCACTTCGTATGAAAGAAAACCATATGCACAATGCCCAGGAAAGAGGACCAAATGTCTTCATAAAGCAGTAGGAAATGCTGGTTTCTCCTCAACATGAAAAGCTAGACTAAACCTCCCACACAAACATAATTTAAGCATTGGTCTTCCTCAGGTGCCTGAGACGGCTGCATGCGTGCACTCAGGCCCTTGGATTTCAGGCTGGGAAATCATGTTTTTTCCTTCAACGCAGAATGAAAAGCTGCACCATTCTGGTTTCCCATCCCACACATACAACCTACTTCACAGAGAAGCCTTTGTGCGCTGCAGCATCCACCCGGCACGCCTCTCCTGCATTCTGGCACATTTAACCCATGCTGATCATAAAATGTGTACCATGTTCATTGTTTCATTTATGTGAAAGGTGGCCACACTGTCCCATGTTAGCCTTCAGAGAGACTCCAGCAAGATAAAAATATTACACAGGTAAGTACAGATAGAAAATTGATTTACCTATAACCCCAGATCCAATGCAAGGTACGCCTGTGGAGCAAGGGCTGCACTTTGACCCAGTTACGGTTCTCTTTTCCTATGAATGCCTCCCCCCACCTAATTTTTAAAAAACGAAGCAAACCAAGCAACATCAACTCCCCCATAAGACAATAACTGAATGTTTAAAATTTAGCTCAAAATGATGGGATTCTGTGCAATATCAAAATCTAAACTCATCTGGTTTACAACCAGAAAAAAAAAAAAATATTATGCGTCTCTGATAAAATCTGTGCTTATATTGTTTCCCAGTTTGATAAAGAAATACGAAACACAATAAATTTCCCAGCTCTGTAAATTAGTGTAATCTATCTTTATAAATTCATGACAATTATTTGACAGCTGTTTTGAGATTAGTATGGTATCCAAAAAACCCTAAAGAATAGCAAAGAAAGCCGGCCACACTTTTTGTTCACATGTCATCAGCAAACAAACCTGCTATGTGAACTTGAAACTCCGAGGTGGTCTGAGTTTGGAACACTTCGAGCCAAGTGTGAACACACCCTAAAACCAATTAATTCAAAAGTGGTGTCGACAATTAGGCCTGCACAAAACAGCATCGTCAGCAGCATCTGATTTGAAGGAGACATAATTACACAATTGCACTAGATGATCACCAATCCAGTACTTGAACATCCCAAGAAGTGAGGTTGGAGTCACAGTGAAGGAAATTCACCAGCCGTTGCCATCATCATGTAATAAGCACAGTATTCAACAGTATGGAAGACCAGGTTTTATTACTGTGACCTACATTCTGTCAACACAAATCATGGCAGTGTATGCCAAAAGATACCAGCTAAATCCAAAAGTGGAAAAGAAAGCTCACCATAACTAAACTGCATAACTATGGTCAGAGCTGCACAGTGAGACTCACGTAATCATCGAGCACTGCTTACATGAGACAGGAACAGGATAAACAGGACAGTATCCATACAGCTTCACTAAGCCCCATCTGACAGGATGTGTACCAAGAACACACATCAGCAAACGTCACAGGGTAAAAGTCAGCTGGGATGGGTCTCGGAAACCATGTTCAGTTTAGGCCATCACATTTCAGGTAACCAAGAGCAACGTCATTAAAAATTAAATGCGTACTGAATTACAAAGGTCGTACAACCTCTATCTGAATTGAAGAAAACCTAAATTTCCCCTTTTGGAGATGTTCAACACAACTTTTCCAACAATTAAGTCTCGTTTTCACAAACAATTACATTCAAAAAGTTGATTAATATACACTGAAAAGAGATTAAGTTCGGCTTGCAGAACTTGATCTCCAGTCTGCACTGCAGGAGGGGTCAGAGTGTGCTGCACCTTCACTGTCCTTTCCATCTCTAAGAAATTCCTTCAACGTGTACATTTTGAACAATATGACATACTGGTATACATCTCACAGCAAGCCCCCATAAACCAAACCCCTGCCTTGGATTACAAAGCACTTCTGCTCTGCCCAATATTTAAAAAAAAAAAAGTCTTTTACCAGAGAAGGACTCCAGGAAGAAAAAAAAATCAAATAAGTTCCTTCTTGGCAGCAAGTGAAAATGAGGTTCAGAGTTTAATTGTTTCCTGGTCTTGTTAAAAGTGTGTCCAAGATAACATGGATGGAGTGTTATAAAATAAGTTGAAAAGGACAATAGGAAGTCTCCATCACAAGTTACCTCTGAAAACTTGAAATTCTTTAACACTGAGAATGGGAACAATCTTTCGGAGGAGACCAGTTTATGCTGACTGACCTGCTAAGCTGGTTATTCTCATACAATCTGAATCAGTGTGATCTCTTCACGTTGTTAACCGCGCCTCATAACCCCCAACACAAATACTTATCTGTCCAAATACGAGTCGTAAAAACATCAGTATAGATACAATTAACTGTGAAGTAAAAAGAAAATCCGTGGCCAAATTAAGTGTTATCAAAAACTACATATGCTGCCAAAAAACGTGATGGCACGTATCGATATCATACTTGCAGTTCTAACAAGATCGCTGCATCATCTTCTCCTACCGCACACCATCTCAGTAAAGTTAATTCGATGCCTACACTGACAAGTGAGTTCGTTTTTCCCCTAAACGAGTAACAAACACTCAGAGAGGTGGTGGGTGATGCAACCTAAATCTCTCACACGGCCACAGGGGTTTATCCAAAACATGACAGACTTCAGGGACTCCAGGATGTGCTGTGTGCGCCCACGTCGCAACACATTGTTTACAACAACAAAACCGATAACAAAATTAGATGTCCGTGAGCTTTGCGCTAGTAATTCCGTTAGCCCGATGATTTTGCTGTGTAAGGACACATACAACACTTCAGACCGAACTGACACTCCGGGAAATACGCGGCTTCAGAGCCCAGCGAAGCAGAAGTTAGGCTTACCGGGACTTAGCCTGCTGCTGACGCACAGTGAAATTAAAGAGAATAAGTGGAAAAAGTATATATAAACTTAGAGTTAGAACTGAATATGGTTCGTGCTGGCTAGCTAACCCGAAACATCGGCAGACTGATCTCTCGGGTGCCTTGCCTCCATAGGGATTTTCCACCGCATGTTCCGAAGATAATATCCGGGTCGTGTTTAAATCTCACCTTCACGTAGACGGGACTCCTGCAATCGCACAAGGTCCCTCCAACCGTCTGTGTTACTGAGTGTTCCGGCGTGTGGAGCTCGTAATAAAGGCGGCCGTGGCAGGTCCCACCCTCAAGCCTTCCCGTGCCTTTGACTCGGCGATTTCCTCTGTCTCCTCATCAGCGGAGCTCGCGGCTCCGGCGCTCGCCATTGGTGCACGCGCTGCCATGCGTGTATCGCGTCATGACGTTCTCGCCAGCCATCGGACGACTTGGCAAGGATGCACGGGGGGGGAGTGACTAGTTTAGCTAGCAGAGCAAGGAAAAGCGGTTTTATATGTGTTGTTTTTAAGTATCAGTTTGGTCATTTCAATCCATTCGCTGATACTGTTCTAGGTATAGTTACATTTAGAGTATATAGTATATTGAAATACCTTGTTTACTATACTGCCAAGGAGTGCTGCTATTGGTTTTGCATGCAACAAAACATTCTGAATTCATACGACATGAACATGTTCTTGAACAATGAAAATAGGTTTGAGGGCACCAAGCAATCTGGTTCCCCCATCCCTACCCCAAACCTTTCATCTTGTCTCTGTTCTTATCCCATATCCACCCTATCCCCTATCCTCATCCCTCTAGTGATTAGTGATTACCACCCATCCCCCATAACCCTCACTACAAATCCCAATCATCCGTTTCTCTAAACATGTATAACCCCCAACCTCTATTCTGCCTACAGTGCACTGTATGAACCCAGAGGCAGGAGTGCTGCTAATGTGGACCCTTGACATGGATGTAGACATCACTAGCTGAGTCTCCCACTCAAACCACTCTTCTACATCTTCGGCATACAAAGCCATGTAAAGTAAACTCTGTCTGGGGTGCTAACTATTCAACCTTCTGAAATATAGGAGATAGACGGAAAGTGCAGTAGCTCCAGCCATTAAAATTAGCAAGGTGCTCAGAATCACTTTATTTCACCAAGCATGTTACACACGTGGAATGTGTCACGTGACGCATTACACAAACCGAACAAGTACCATATATTCAAAGAAACTAAACTAAGAAAATGATAATAAAAAGTAAGAATATGATGAATAGACTAAAAATAAGAATATTATATATGAACCAAATATGAGAATGAGTACTTGTAAGGGACACATAGATAGAATCTATTATTTACAGTATGTTACAGAGTTACAGGGGAGTTGTACAACTGAGTAACAGTGCATTATGGGAAAGACAAGGTGCAGAGTGTCCACCCCTGTCAATGAGTGCCACAGGTCTGGGGAATGTGGGAATGATTCTATAAGGCTATAACTAATCAAAACAAGGACTGACTGACGGCGGCAGGGCAGGGTGACCGAATTGAGACAGATAGAGGGAACAGACAGAGAACGTAAGTGGCCTTCACTTATCTTTAGTCTTCC
>JAABNX020000106.1:15868057-15879979 GCA_015163995.2 Mormyrus lacerda | reverse complement strand
TAGTGACTGACTTAGTATGTTGTAAGGTGTAGTGACTATGTGTTTATGTTGCTGATATGTTTTTTTTGGTTCCTAAAATGTACTCCCTACTGGAGTGCAGTCTTTTTTTATTCTCTTCCTCTCTCCTCATGTAAATTGGTTTTTCCCTGTTTTTTTCCTATATCCGGGTCGCTGCTCGTGCGGTTGACCGGTTGGCTTGTAGAGTGTCTATGCAACACTTCTTTACGTGCCTGAAATTGCCCCTCAGGGATAAATAAATTATTGATTGATTGATGGATTGATTGAGACCTTGTTACTTGTGTATTTAATTCCCTGCCTGTTCTGTTTCCCTAGTCAGCTATTGTACGTGTTTCCTGTTAGGTGGTCCCTCTGCTAATCCTATTCAGAATCCATGCGTCCTCTGCGTTCCCTCATGTGTGTTCCCAGTACCTGTTATTTTTGAGTTAACTGTCTGCCATTGTTTAGTCCCCTCATGGTGTCTTTTGTTTTGAGTGTTTGGCACTTTATGTTTAATGAATTCTCACGATCTGAAAGCCAGATTGTGGACCCCCCATTCTAATGCCAGTTATGTGGTTGCATCATTGCGAGATACACAGGAAACAGCATTTTCCTTTCATGCTTACAATACAGATAGTTGCACAGACATAAATCAGAAGTGCACTACAAGAACTTCTGATTCTCACACATTAACAATTTCCAGAAAAGGAAAATTTGAGGGATGTTGCAAATCATTTAGGAAGTATGAATGTAAGAATGTTCAGTCCATAGAGAATCCATGCTGCTTATTCAGAGAAGTGACTTTTTACCAAACCGGTCATGCTGGATGATGTTGCAGGCAACATAACATTTGCCATGACGTCTCTAGACCCTTTTACATCAGACACATGTGCTCAGTGTGAACCTGCTCTCACCTGTGAAGAGAACAGGGTGCCAGTGGTGAACCTGCCAATACTGGTGTTCTTTGGCAAATGCCAATCGTGCTGCATGGTGCTGGGCTGTGAGCACAAGGCCCACTAGAGAACGTCGGACCCTCGTGCCACTCCAATGGAGCCTGTTACTGATAGTTTGGTCAGGAATATGCGCACGAGTGGAAGTTAGTCAGAAAGGATAAGGGGGGATAAATGGTCTGTAGTCGCCACCTGCAAAATTATTCCTTTTGGGGGTTGTCTTGCTGTTGACCTTCCTGTCCACCTGTTGTTGCTTTCATTTGCACCAAAGCAGGTGAAAATAATTCACAATCGATTCACAAACATTCTTGTTTAATAACATGCAGTTGGACAAATTAGTAAAATAATTAATATTTATATTTTTATGTCTTTGATATGTACCCTACACATGGGAACTATAGTGAGAGGTCCGTTATGTAACTTTGATGCTCTGATGTCAGTATGGCTATCAACAGGTCTTTTGACTGTCTCTTTTTACTGAGAACCACTTACCACATGCGTGACAAATAGACGCCGCTACTCTCTAGATCGGGGGTGTCAAACTCGAGGTCTGAGGGCCACATCCGGCCCCCGGTACAGTTGTATTTGGTCTGCATGATAATATCTTGTATTTGCCAGAACTGGCCTACGAGTATACAGCATGCACATCAATGGCACTACAAATCCCTAATTACACAACAAACATTTAGCCAGACAACAGGTTTACTTAAGTCCACAATTTGGTAAGCAGATTAGTAGTGCGCCTAAAATATTAGTATTCTGTATAAATTCAGCATATCCTCATGTTTAATAAACAATAGGAGTGTAAACTGTAAAAAGTACCACAAAACCAACGGTGTATTTTTTACCTTGTTTACCTGGTATCTCCCCTTTCAAATGATGTTATGGCTGTTGAGCTGTCCCTTTCTTCGCTGCCAATTCAATGCTCATCATTTCCATGATATACCAAAACAGTAGTATATGGCATGCTCCGCTAACCAAATTTAATACACATCAAGATACACCAAATTTATACAGATTACTAATTTATGTGCGTCAAAGTATGCATGTCATTAATATGACCCCAAACACTGATGAACTTATATTCAAGAAAAGATGCCAAGCATCTGGCTCAGGCTAATGTGCATCAGAGCACGGTGTACATAAATGTGTGTTTTTTTGTAATCTATTAACATGGGCAATGAAATGAACATCAATACTTTCCGCAGCCGCGAGGCACATGCCACACGTCCAGTGTGTCCCAGGCATTAGAGATATATCAGA
Organism: Mormyrus lacerda; assembly: GCA_015163995.2. Taxonomy (NCBI): domain Eukaryota; kingdom Metazoa; phylum Chordata; class Actinopteri; order Osteoglossiformes; family Mormyridae; genus Mormyrus; species Mormyrus lacerda. Next base: position 15,877,769 of record JAABNX020000106.1, on the reverse strand, counting down.
ATTATAAGAGCTGTGTCGGAGAACAGAAAACTTGCAAAGACTGAATAAGGAAAGGTTCCCGGGACTGGGTGTTATTTAACAGAAGCAGTGCACGAGATAAGGAGCAGAAAGGGATCCAAGGCAGGTCAGGGCTGTCTTGGGTTCAGAGGTGAGACTGGCACACGACAGGTGGAGCAGGAATGTGGCTGAATCTCCGGAGACGTGGAGTCAGGGCTGGAATCCAGGCAGACGGGGAAGGCAGGCGAAAACCAGGTGAGCGGGTCTGGCGGACAAGGCAGGGACAGGAGATTGGGATCGATCCAGGATCGAACTCGGAGACTTGGAAAAGAGAGAAAACACAGAGATGCTTGGTATGTAACACAACAGATTCCACCCTGATTTAAATATAACCTGTTAGCGCACAACAGATTCCACCGTGCCATTATTTATTTAGAAAAAATAGAGCCAAAGTGGACCATGTACCAACGTAGCTCAAGACATTTCAAATGTGAACATCTTAAAGATTCTAGTGACACGCCCCTGTTATAAAGCAGACATCAAGTAAATGCAGAGGCAGACGTCTCCTCAAGACAGATGCAGGCATCACGTGCGTTGACGCGATTGTGTGTGGTAAGAACATAGCTGTGGACCACGCAGAGCACCATACAACGCAACCATTGCTCTCAGGCTTCCCGCCGTCTCACGCCTTGTGGCCGCGGTGCCTCATCTACAGTACAGGGTCGGCGTGACACCTGTTTCTAACACGTGCGGTAAGTGGTCCTCAGCAAAAATAGATCTTTTGATAGTCATACTGACATAATAACAGTAACATTACATATGTGACACCTTTTACTATATTTTAAATGTCTAGGCTACATATCACAGTAGTGGAAATGAAATGGAAAAAGAGAATAGTTATTTTTACCATCTTGGCAGTTGCATATTATTAATGATGCAAATGTATGCTACATGTGTACCTTATAGTCACAACAAAAACCTACTGCAGGCTATAATTATATTATGTTGAGTAGTTAACACAACATTAGGTGATGCGCAGTAGTTTTCAGATGCGTTCTCTCTCTCTCAGCCTGAACTAAGGTAAATAACAATCACAAAAATACGGGAATTGCAGTTCAATTAAGCACATACTTCTTAACCTTTGTCTGTCTAAATTAAATATAAAGTTATTAGTGAGGCAATGATAAGGAAATTTCTAGCTGATACCGATAGCCGATTATTTTACAATTGACATCGATACCAATTGTCTGAGACCTTCTGCTTAAATAAGTTTAAAGGGACACTTCACCTAAATAAAATAAAAAAATAAATGAATTACTTTCCAAATATTATTTATTTCTTTGTAAGAAAACACCAACTTTGGCATACCATGTCCAAGAACACTATATTTTATAACTGCATGCATCTTTTATACGCTCTTCTACTTACAAACGAGTTACGTTCCAAACAACTGTTCGTATCTTGAAATGTTCATATGTCGTTATTCAACATCATTTTAAGGCTATACGCAAGTATGAAGAACTACGCTACGCTGCTGCAAGGCGGGAGTAGCGGCCAGAAGTAGTACTAGGCGGAATTGGCACGTAGAAAAAAAAAATTGATGTTGCGGACAGGAAACGGGAGCCCAACGAACACAATTTGGACTTACAGTCCCCTTCTTTCGTACAGTATGTCTGAAAGTTAAAGTTCATAAGTTGAAAGTTGGTAAGTAGAGCAGCGTTTGTATCTATAAGTTTTATAACTGTGGAGAGCCTTTCCTGAGTTTGCACGGTCTGCACTGAATTTATTTTTTCTATTAAACTGCCTGAACCACTCTTTCACAATCCGAGCCCAATGAATCTTAACATTGTCATCCTGGAAGTTGCCTGTGTCATTAGAAAAAACACCTATTGATGGAATAACCTTATCATTCAGTAGATTCAGGTACTCAGCTGACTTCACTTCATTACTGCATATCTTTGCTGAACTTCAATATTGATCCAATCATTGGCTCTTAAGTTACCAATTTAAATTGCTGATTTAAATTCAAATTGTGACATTTTCTGGCGAGTCAGTCTATTTTAAGTTTCTGTGCATAGTAAACACTTGCAAACACACTAAAACAACTTACATAATACTGACACAGTAATAATAATAATTATTATTGCAATAATAAAGTAACTACATATGTTATTCAGAGAGACAGAAAGAGAGAGAATCTGTGTTTGTGAATGTGTACAGTACTGTCAAAAACACTATCAGACAGTTTAGATAGAAAAAAGATCATGATTAAAGGCCAACATTTACTTTTATTCTATTGATGTCTTGCATACCAGAAGGGGCATCTGTAAGGTAACATTATGATAACGTTAATAATGATGGATTATTATTATTATTATTATTAATGATGAACCGCTGAAGTCATGCAATAATTCATTTTCACTGCTTTAACTCAAAATATGAATATAATATGCAGTTCATTCTTAAGTACGGGTTGTCTGTAAGTTGGACTTTCTCAACCCAGGGAGATATATATATATATACAGGAATGTACAGTAACAAAGTATGTTTTTTACAAAGTACATTTTTCAAGTATCTGTACTTTACTTGAGTATCAATTTTTTTTTGGGAACATGACTTTTACTCCACTACATTTGAAAGACAAATATTGTACTTTTGGCTCCTCTACATTTCTGTGAAGGTTCTTGTAACCCACCACTTTGAAGCATAGCTTTAAAGACAGCAAACAAATTGTATTTTTTTCTGAAATGTGATAGGCCATGGGGGTGGCATGGTGGTGCAGTGGTTAGCACTGTTGCCTCACACCTCTGGGGCCCGGGTTCTAGTCTCCGCCTGGGTTACATGTGTGTGGAGTTTGCATGTTCTCCCTGTGTTGTCATGGGGTTTCCTCCGGGTACTCCAGTTTCCCCACACAGTCCAAAGACATGCTGAGGCTAATTGGAGTTGATAAATTGCCTGTAGGAGTGCATGTGTGCGTGACTGGTGTGTGAGTGTGCCCTGCGATGGGCTGGCCCCCTGTCCAGGGTTGTTCCCTGCCTCGTGCCCATTGCTTCCGGGTTAGGCTACGGACCCCCCACGACCCAATAGGATTAAGCAGGTTGGAAAATAGAGTGTTAACTAAAAGAAATTAAAACGATAATGGCTGTCCCTTTGTCAATTCAATTGTGTTTCTATAGGCATCGTAGCATATTCCACAAGCATTTTATTCTACAGGTTCTACAAGCAAGTCAGTGCACTTAATAGGTTGTTTCAGAGTCATTAGATTCTGTAAATGCATCGTGGGAACAATACCACAGTGCATTGACACTAAAAAGAAAACTTTTGGGCACTTCATTTTTTCTAAAATCAAGTACTCCAGTACTTTCACTCAAGTAAAAATTTGACTGAACAACTTTCACTGCATTGGAGTAATATTTGAGTAGGAGTATTTATATTTTGAGTCAAGTAATGCAGTTGTGTACTTTGCTTCTATGCAGTGGTATGTAACGGTTATTAATGTAAAAATAGAACTGAAGAGTGAAACGTTCCTTTTCACTCTTTCTTCCTTAGCCTGAAACTGATGCTTTCAGGTACATTTTTTTAGTAACATTGTTTTTATCAGAATATAACTTAAGATGTTACTTACCAGACTAAGAAAGGAGTTCGAGTGAAATAAACAGACTCAAATCAGTTCAGTAGATTCAGAGCAGCAGCTTGTTATACAGGAAACAGCATTTCTGTTCTGCCTAGCAAGACAGATAAGTCAGAGGAGTACATTGCAACTGTTTATTGAGTCTTGTAAGCAATTTTGAAAAAAGTAAAGAGAAGCACAAACATCCTGTCCTTGATAATTTGTTAAGCTAGTGGTATTAATGTAAAAATGCACTAAAATGTAATTGTGCCATTAATTATTTTTAGAAAAAAAAGTTTTTTGGAAAAAGTTTCTTTTGCTGAAGTATCCCCACATAAATCATGCTTTGGTTAGAAATAGCATTACATGCTGTCATGATTTAAAACGGATGGACTCGAGGGCAGGCTTTAGGAGAAACAAAGGGGGTTTTATTGGGGCCAAAAACAGGAGCAAAGGAAATAAACAGGAGCACACGGGGTCTAAACAAAAAGGCTAAGATGGGGAAAGCACAGGCAAGAAGAGGATTGACTTCGATCACCGGAATTGGGAATGCAGGACTAGGAAGCAGATATATACGGGACTAATGAGGGGCTGACGCGATGCAGGTGAGGAGGGTTCACACAGTAGGGTTGGGGATAACGTGAAAGACACACCAGAGTAGAATCAGTAGGGATCCAGCAGTGACCCCTGCTGGTCATACAGAGGGGTGGACGGGACTGGTTGTGACATATGTATAAACTTATCTCCAGTTCATTGGATTTTTGTAATGGTCTCCTGACTGGTCTTCCCCCCAAAACCATCAAACAGGATTTGAGTGATAGATAGATAGTTGGTGAGACATCAACTTGGTCAGAGAGCATATTACTCCAGTTCTCAGATCCTTACACTGGCCCCCCTGTCTCCTATAGAATCGATTTCAAAGTCCTAATTATGGTCTACAAATCACTGAATGATTTAATCCCAAATTATATTGCTGATATGTTTGAATAACATAAGCCTGGTAGATCCCTTAGACCAGTAGGGACTTGTCAGCTAGTGGTATCCAGAGCTGAAACAAATCGGAGTGAAATGGCATTTGGTCATTACACTGCCAGACATTGGGGTCTCCTTCTAGTGAGCTTACTGTAAAAAATACCCCAAATGTTATTATTTTTATCTCGTTGCTAAAAACAGTTTTATTCTCTAGAGCTTTCACATTATTCATGTGACTGGCACTTTCTCACTTTTAATATTTGTTCTTAAATGCTTTATGTTCTTTTATTTTCAATTTTCAAACTTATTTTTGTGCTTTTACTTATGTCTATTTTTACTTTTCTTATTTAATTTTTCATAAAGCACTTTGAATGACCTTTGTGTGTGAAAATGTGCTATACAAATAACCTTGACGATTGTGTCAAAGTCACTCAAATCCTTACACTTACCCATTTTTCCTGCTTCCAACACATGAACACATCATTCATGGACTGACTGTTCTCTTGTCTAATAAATAATGGTATTATTGACAGGTAGATAATCAATGTTATTCACTTCACCTATCAGTGGTTTTAATGTTATGGCTGAATGGTGTTTATTGGAGTATATACAGGGCCGCTTTTAAAGTTTTGTAGGTGTCAGTGCAAGAATTTGTCATAGGCGCCCGGCTGACCATTTTGAATTGTCTGAATCTTTAGCTAAACAACTATCAACTCACGACTCGCTGCAGGGGCCCGCGGTGCATTGCACCCATTGCACCTGTGTTAAAAGCGGCCCTGAGTATATATCTGGTTAGTTAAAATGTACAGGAACGACTTTTGATACCTCTTATTGTTGGGTTGCAGACTGTGGCTTCTTTATACCGTGTTGGTAGCCTGGATAAAATTGTCCTCACTCAACGACAGGTGAAAGACAGGTGAGTAATAGATAAAACTTCTATCTATGATGTTCTTTTAAGTTAAATACAACAAATATACGTTCAGTTAGTTGTACATTTATATGGCTATGGCAACAGAATAGTTTACAAGTTTAATATCAGTACTATAACATTAATATTATAATATTTCTTTATAAGGACATGTCAAAGTGGGCAAAAGGGCAGTTTTATGACAGATTCACTGACAAAATTCTGAAGATAATGTTTCTGGATTGTGACACACAGACCACTCAAAACTCTCACCACCGTGGGGCTGACAGCTGCTACCTCAATACGTTTACATGCACAGCTAAGTCGACTGTGCCATTTAATCAGACTACTCTCCTTGTCCCAGTATACATGCACGGGAGGGGAATCGATTTATTCACCGAAGTATGTTCAACTCCACTACAGTAGGTGGCCATATGGCTCCTTTCAGCTTGTTGGTATTGGGCTTCTTCTGATTGACATGTTACACTACAGACGTAAAAAAAAAGAAAGGTAATAATAATGGATGCGTGGACACAAGTGACACAAGCTGTAATTACGAGCTGGTTGGAAGATCAGGATATCACAATAGCATAATAAGAAATAAAGTATTTTGTATAAATTAAGGATGAAAATTACAATTGCCTTCGGAGAACAGATGCAGCACTCATGCAGAAGCAGTGGAGGTCAACTTTATACTGATTTTTAAACATATACTAGATATTCTTGAAAATTTATAATCATTAAACTTGCGAAACTTACTTGGTTTTTTTAAAAAATGATATGTGTAAAAATCTGTGTATGTGTAAAATATGTGTAAAAAAATGATATGTGTAAGACTTAAACTCCCTGTGCTTTAAAATTTGTATCAAATTAAAGGTAAGAAAAAAACAGATCTTAATATAACTAACTAGCAATGTAAGAATTGGGTGTGCATAACATGCAATGTTGGTATTAATATCAGATATCGTCCAACCCTATAATATACTACAGTCATTTTTCAAATTCAGTACAAAATACCCCACTTTGTGTTGTAATGTCAATCAGCACCAGTACCAGTTTTTATGCCAATCGAAAACAACGACTTGAAGTACTGAACTTTTAGTACCTTGTTGAAGTACCAAAAGTACGGTACCTGGTGTGGTGGAAAAGCGCCCTTTAGTTGAGCGGTGAATTGGCTTTTCCAAAAATTGATAGTACGCTGTGCATTTTTTATGTGCTGTACATCCTCTGCTATGCTCCTTACGTCTTCTGTATACTTGCGTCTTCTGTTAATTCCGGGTCAAAGCCCGGGGTGAAGACTGTGGGGCATGCGTACAGCGCCCAGGCCAGTATGAGTGCAATTGAACATATACATGCAGGAGTAAATCAACTCCCAACAGGGCTGGACTGGCCATCTGCACATTTTTGGGTCGGACCGAGGCTGTCATAATTTACCCAGAAAAGGATATTATAAATAATTCTCAAAGCTCAATGGAGAAGTAATAATTTTAAAAGATATAATTAAAAATTTTATGTAATTAACATACTTAAAACATGTTAAATAATCATAATATATAAACCTATATTTTTAGAATTTAGAAGTGAAATTATGGGAGCCACTTCGAGTAAGTCCCTGGAGGTGGCAGCTCTGGGAAGACCCTTCCAGCTGGGGATGCTGTATGATGGTCGTAACGACTGTCTCATTCCAGGTAAGCTGCTAAATCAAACAGCTGTTTATGGTTCATTGTCAAATTGTGCAAAGAAAGAATCATGCAGCTCAAGTTTTCTCTGACATAGAGTAAATCAAAGAGTTGAAGACAGTGTCCACTTAACGTACATGTGACCCACACAACAAAGCAAGAAGTTTTCTAAGAACAATATATGTTATGAGTTAACATCTATCATAATTTCCTTAAGGAAAATAAAACTTTTTTTTTTTTTAAAGTAAATATGCCTATTTTTTAAAAGAAGAGATTTAAGCAGGATAACTGTAAATTGTGTATATTTAAACAGTCGACCCTTCTGCAACATGACTTTCGTCATCTTGGTTTCAATATATCACAGGTCAGCTTAAGAAATTTAACTGGAATTTTCTGATAGTTTTTAGAAGTTTTGGGAAAGATGCACTTGACACACAAAAAGAATTATTGAGAAAAATTTCACTTCAAAGAACATTATTGCCCTATACAGGAATTACATTGTGGGATCATGAAGACCTTCAAAAAGACACAGATGAAAGAATTCAGCACAACACGGAATTTGATGTCATTGCATCAGATTCTGTAGAGGATAAGGCATGGGCTCTGGATGTTGATGCTTCACTGAAAGCGAGTTTTTTAGGGGGACTGGTTGAGGTACAGGGATCTGGCAACTATTTCAAAGACACAAAAGCTTCAAGAAAACACACACGTGTTACCCTGAAATATAAAACAACAACAAAGTTCAAGCAGTTGTCTATGAAACACCTTGGACGAGGAAATATTAAAAACTCATATGTGTTTGACTGGGGAATAGCTACACACATAGTAACAGCAGTGCTGTACGGTGCTCAGGCATTTTTTGTTTTTGATCGAGAAGTGTCAGAAACTGAGGACCAGCAAAAGATTGAAGGGAACCTTAAAATGATGATAAGGAAAATAGGACACTTGTCAATCGAGGGAGAGAGTTCCTTAAAGCTGACAGACACTGAAGAAGCTACTGTTGAAAAGTTGTCTTGTAAATTCTATGGGGACTTTGCTCTGAAACAGAACCCTGTGTCCTTCCAAGATGCTGTAAAAGTATACACAACACTTCCAGATCTGCTGGGTGAAAAGGGGAAAAACTCTGTGCCAGTCAGGGTGTGGTTACTCCCCCTGGAAATCTTAGATTCTTCTGCTGCCAGAAGAGTGCAACCAATCAGTCTCAGATTTGTAAATCAAACACAGAGTGTGATAGATGACTTCAATGAAACAGAAATGCAATGCAATGATATTATGAACAGAAACGTTATTAGATATTTTCCTGAGATTGGCCGCAGGGTGAAATCCTTCAAGGACATGTGCCTGGAGTACAAATCAATTTTTCAGATTTCTTTGGGGAATAATTTACCATTAATTCGTGGAGGTATAAAAGAGGAAAGTGTGCTTGCAAATACCCTGTCAAAGAAAGAACAGTCTCCTTTCAATAGAAATAAACTTAGTGAATGGCTGAACTGCAAAGAGGTAGAAATCAACATGCTACAAACATACATTGATATGATGGAAAACACAAAAATTCTGGCATCAAACAGTGAGCTAGAAAGTGAAATCTTCAATAATAGAGAAAAGAATATAGTGTGTTTTGCATTCACATCACTGCATGAAGAGGAGGAACCATACTTGTCCTGCCACTTAAAGCCTCTTTCAACTTCAATGCTAACAGAAACAACAGTGTCAGAAAAAATGAAAGAACAAGCAATCCGCTTCACAGATTTTGCTAAGGCAAACAAGGAGAATGAGAAAACACACTTTATAGCAACATCGATACCTAATGACAAACACAAAGGGGCAAGCATTTACCTTTATATAGCAGGAGTCCAAACAAATGATCACTTTGAACCTCCTTCGAGACCTGTAAAACCAACAGCAACTGACATCACTCATGATAGTGTGACAATTAAGTTGAATCATCCCCAGTATGGATCCAGCGAAATCACAGACTACCTGATTGAGTTCTGTGATTATCAATCAGATAGATGGCAATTAGTTAAAGTGCCCAAATCTACCCTAGAATGTACTGTATCTGGACTGCTTGTCCACACAGACTACAAGTTCAGATACAAGGCAGAGTGTCCAGCAGGTGTCAGTCTAACCAGTGAAGCTGACAGCATTAAAACTCTACCCACAAGTCCTCCTGGGAAGCCAGAACAAATAGATGTAGACTCAGAGAAGATTACAGTTACGTGGAAAAAACCTGATATGGTTGGACATGGGATCAGCATTGAAAACTATGTAGTTGAATACAGAATTGCATCATGTGGAGAAAATGAAAATGAGGCAAACTGGATGAAAAAGACCAGTAAAGACGAAGTCTGTAATATTACTGGGCTACAGCCAGACACAACATATGATGTTAGAATTACATGCAATTGTGGTGAATCTGGTCAAAGCAAAGAAAGTCTGACAATCTCTATTTCAACATTTTCAGGAACCACAACACTAGCTGAAAAGATAAAACAAAAGAGTAAATGTCTTAGCCAAGGGTTCCTCTCTGTGTACAAGGTTCCCTTG
>JAABNX020000106.1:15846575-15858143 GCA_015163995.2 Mormyrus lacerda | reverse complement strand
ACAGATAGATAGATAGATAGATAGATAGATAGATAGATAGATAGATAGATAGATAGATAGATAGATAGATAGATTTGTGGCATGGCCCTGTAAGGACCTCCAAACGGCAGGGGGCGTGCTGAGATGCAAGCGACCCTGAGGTGTCCAGCCCCCATCAGGTGATCATGATGCAAAGTAAACAGGAAGTTGACAAGAGGTGAGTTCAGTCTTGGTTGTCGTTGTACTTTACATGTTTCAAAAGTAAGATATGCTTTTATTCTTTGGTTGTCTGGTATGTTTTGAACATGACTTGTTGCTATAACGGCGAAAAATTTACTATTGGTGCCATATGGAAAAGTTAACCATTTTCCCTACTGCCTAATCTACCGACATACACATATAAACTGGTACGGCGAACTGAAAGGCAAGTCTATTTCCCTGTCTTCCTTAAGAAGTAGATGGAAATACTCAGCATAAGCGAAATATTAAGGACCAAAATAATAGATATTGATAATACATCGGAAAATGGCGTTCCGAAGCAATAACTTGCAGCTGTGCTGTATACAATGTCCGTTATTTAAATATGTGTAGGGCCAGTAATGTCAACTACATAGACATATCCTATTTATACGGACGTATTTCTGTTAGTGAATGGCTGGTCCCGTGTTCTCTTATATCATTGTATTTCTAATTTGATTTTAAAATACGGTGTATAAAGTATGATCGATATTGTACGAATCAATTTCAGTTGAAGGAGTTTGACTCTACCGTGAAAATACTTCATAATGGGCAAAAGTTGTAAAGTGGTGGTTTGCGGACAAGCTGCCGTTGGTAAAACTGCTGTGCTGGAGCATCTTCTGTATGCCAATCATGTTATCGGTAAGTATTATACCCTTTGATACCCCTGATAATAACACGATATCGATAAGTTCCTACAGAGTAAACATGATCACTGCAAATGCACCCTGAGTAATAGTAATAATAGTCGGGAATTCGTAAACGTATCATGCTATTTAACATGCTCCGTTGCTATATCTAAACAGTATCTTTGGGATGCTTTAAAGATGCATATAGAATATAGATGGATTAAATATTTTTCAGTGTTTTAATATCCATTCTTTTTCAATATATAAAACTTAAGAAAGGTAACCATAAAAATGGCTTTCATAATACATCTAAATCTCAATGCAACTTTTACATGGGACACGGTCCACCCATTCGGCAAAATGCCTCGTTCTGGATGTTATATAAAAGCAGAGTAAGTTCAGTTCGCTTCTCCACAGGCTCTGAGCCAATGGAGACCCTTGAGGACATCTACATAGGCTCCGTGGAGACTGACAGGGGTGTGCGCGAACAGGTGCGCTTCTACGACACGCGAGGGCTGAAGGACGGCCTGGAGTTCCCAAGGCATTACTACAGCTTCGCCGATGGCTTCGTGCTCATCTACAGCATTGATAGTAAGGAGTCCTTTAAGCGCGTGGAGGCGCTCAAGAAAGACATCGACCGCTACCGCGACAAGAAGGAGGTGCGTGGCTTGACAAACCGACTAAGTGCTGATTGGTGTAATGAGCCGAGGGCAGGGATTATTAAGATTTATTACCCATCGCTAGGCATTTTCCCCACTGAAGTTCAAGCACCTGGTTCCTAGTTCTGGCCACTTTCGTGTATCGCAGCATTTCAGTAGCACAACAGGAACTGTGGCCTTTGTGCTAAATACACGCATGGGAGACACAAAAAGCTTGTAGGTGAAACTTCACATGTAATTTTATACAGAGCTCCACCTCCACCACCACCACCACCACCACCACCTCAAAACAATGAAGGACAAAAAAGTCACAGTCAGCGGCCAGGAGTCACAGTGTCATTTTCATTGATTGAAGCGAGCGAATGGTTCACCGACAACCATGCGGTAATGATGGCAGAGAGTTCACCCAACTCGAGAGAGAGAGAGATTTGCACTCTGAGCAATCAAAAAAAAGAAAAAGTCCCATTTGGAAAAATTTCAAATTTTGGTCAGTAGATTGTGGAATCTTTAAGTAAAGTTGTATACAAGCTCTGTAAGCTACAGTTAGGCTGCCATTCCAGTACTAGCAACCTGAGGGCATAACTCAGAAACATGCACCCAATTGAGCATGGTGTGATGTCTGGAACGCCCCCGAAACAGCCATGAATTACCTCGCATTTCACTCCACTCACAACAAGCTTGCTCTCTGCGGCGGTTAGCACAAAGAAGCTTATTTCATTCATATTTACCTTAATTTTATTTAAACAAAAAAACATATCAAAAGTGTATGCTACTGTACTGACTGAATGGATATAGAATATTCAATAGGCTACAGGCAGAAGCTTCATGCACTGCAGGTCCCCAGTAGTTTGACTGTTATTTTCTGTTTCACATCAATGAAAATGTAATTGTTGTTCCATGTTTATCACAGCAAAGCTCGTTAGGAGCATTGAATGTCCATTCTATATCCAGTAACCTAATTAGATATGTAAATGTTTTAAAAGACACGTTACGTTGAAATAAACATACTCATACAAGCAGTGGTGGCCTACAAGTTAGGGAAGAGTAATTGTAGTTGAAAATTTGCAGGTTCAAATCCCCGACCAGCAAAGTACCACTGAGGTACCCTGAGTAAGGACTGCCCCCAGCACTGCTCCCTGGGCGCTGAATTAGCTGCCCCCTGCTGTGGGTTAAATGCAGCGGACACATGTTGTTGTTGTGCACTGTGTGCCGTGGTGTGTCAACAATGACAACTGATCACTTTTAAGTAGTTATGTCTCTTGTCGTGATGCACAAAAAGATATTTGAATAGTTTGAACCTACGTGGTTTTTTTTAGAAGGAATAATCAAGCATCATTTTTGGCCAGTTTTGACAGCACTAGACGTAACATTATTCCACTGAGTGCCGGCAGGTTTCACTGCTGGTACCAGAGATATTAGGCAAAAGTATATCGGTTATCGATCGAATTTTCCAATGCAGAAATGTGGAGATGCAAGCAAAAAGGTATTCAATGCTGCATCAAATGTAAAAACTGAAGAGCAGCATCCCAAATCAAGGAGGGGCAATGTGACTGCGGAGTGCGTGCTTGATTAATCTCCAGCAAGAAAGCTTGATGCACACCACCATGCAGTTTACGTCACTCGCAATGGGAAAATGTAAATCTTCACCTGCTTGGTTTGCCGTTCACAAATATTCTAACTGGTTGGCTGAAGTAAATGTAAATGTAAAACAAAATGCAAAGTATGTTTAAAGTCATTTGGCGTTTCAGATACGGGTGGGTTGTTGGCCACGTGGTGAGAAACAACATGGGGGCGGGGGGAGGGGTTGACTTAGCAAAATGCCCTAGTAACAGTGTAAAAATATAAAGTTCCGGCAGTGTGTCATATTTTTTCCTCTATTAAAGCACTCTTTTTTTTTTTTGATGGCTGGACTGACACTTGATACAACTTTTGATAGGTGACAATTGTAGTGCTGGGGAACAAGGGGGACCTGCAGCACCAGAGGAAGCTGGACTCAGAGGTGGCGCAGCACTGGGCCAAGACGGAGAAGGTGCGCCTTTGGGAGGTGTCGGTAACTGACCGACGGACTCTCATAGAGCCCTTCGTCTACCTGGCCAGCAAGATGACCCAGCCGCAGAGGAATTCCACCTTCCCGCTGAGTCGCAACAAGAACAAGAGCAGTGGTTCACTGGACAGTTGAGAGAAAAGTGCACTGAGCCCACGAGTACTGGCTGACACACTGCCAGACTCGCAGGTGCAGTGCGTGTGGGGGACGGTCTGACACACTGCCCGACTCACAGGTGCAGTGCGTGTGGGGGACGCTCTGAGAAACATGGTTATCCTTACTTTGGTTGGAATAGTGCACTTAGATTTTGAACTGCATCTAATTACATTTTAAAATAAAGTTAATGACACATTTGACCGAGGGTTCATATGAGATCCCACCACCGTGACATCTATAAAACGGTCCTTCATTAACAATATTAGTTTCCGTATGGTGGCTATTCCACAGTGCTATTTAATTTCCACTTTTATTTTTAAATGCGGGATTACTGAGCTGTTAATAATCATCTCTGTGTACTTTGTGTGCAAGTGCTCTAATGCAATCAGGAGAATGTAACTTGTCTGTTTGTGTAGTTCAGAGAGTGACTTTGAAGTGTCTTAATCAGCGCTCTGCCTGATTCTACCAGATGACGGGACCATTAATGTCGCTTAATGGGGTTTTTTTTTGGTGGTGAATGTTCAGTGTGACTGCAGCAATCTGTGTTAAGCTACTGCTATCAGCTGTTATTTCCATAATTTGGAAGTAGGGCATGAAAATGTGTTACTGTTGCAGAAATTTATTGATGCGTATCTTGAACAAGAAGTTCTTTCAAGACGATTGTGCACAATATGTAAGAACAACTGTTACGCTGGTTATTGCTGGTCTTGTTTTGTAATGTGTATTGTGACCCGTTTTTTAAGAAATAATCAAATAATCAGTAAAATTCAAAGCTAAAGTCAAATATCATCATTATATGAAGTTGTTTGTATTATATTACAAATTTTACTACTGAAAGTAAATGTTGAGAATATTTCCTGAACGTTGAATTTCTATTTATCAGTGTAATGAGGAGTTGGTCTAAATGGATGTTATTTTCAATTTGTTTTCTGTGGAAGGTTTGAAATGTCTATTTTACTGATAATATGTGATTTTAAATACAATATTGGCAGAGTCAATCCCACAGTATGGAAACTGAATTTCGGAAGAAAAGGGATTATATTTATATACTTGCAGCAGGTCCTTTGATTTGACAAATCTTGATTCCTGGTAGTAATAAGATGATACTGTAGCTGCTGTAACTCATTAGTTAATATGAATTCTAATTGTGAATTGTGTGTAACTGTCATCTAATAGCACCTATCTCATATTTTACATGCCACCATAATCTGGTTTCAGTTTTTGTGATGGTCAGCTATAATATAGTCGACTACATTTTATATATGGAATTTTACATCTTATCACCCAATAAACAGTTTCTGGGGCATCGTCTGCTATTTCATAAAGCTTATTATTCATTGTGCTTATTTGTTCTGTGAGGATGAGACCCCTTTCATTACCTTTACATCTTGCTTATCGATTACTTAAAAAAGCATTGAAGTTTGCTACATGAAGTAATGCTTCACAGAGCTTAATGTTTCCAGGTTCATTCTATGGAAAAAAAAAATACTTGTTACTTGTTATTTTTCTTGGGGCAGAAGTTCACTCTCGCTATACTAATTCTGTTCCATATCTTCAATCCTCTCCTTTCACAATAATTCTGTTATCATGCTGAAACATCTTATCTCTGACAGTGAGATGAGATGTAGATTCAAATAGACATGGAAAGAGCTTGACAATTATCGTGCTTCTCCGAACATGTCAAATAACTGACTAATCCTCATTAATGCAAAAATATGCAAATGGGGCCACTTTCATGGGTGACTCACGAATTTGATTTTACAGCAGCTGTGGGTTCTGAGGAGCCTGACGGTGTCACATGCCGGTAAATGCGTCCCGAACTTCCTTTCAGTGCCTGGGGTTCTAATTCCTTTTGAGAGTATGTTGACATGGCATTTAATCAGCAATAGAGGGCAGTGTTGCTCCGAGCTGGCTTTCTCTTGGCACGATACAGTACTCCTAGGGCTGTAGAATTGCCTTTGATTCCCCAGTTTTTCGTTATGTGGAAGACCTTAATCCAGCGTAACCTCTGAATCTGACCAGAAAATTGCACTCTGTGATCTCGGCAAGGAAAAAAGAGACAACCTGTATTATCTTTTCACAGGCAGACAATTCCCCCGGAGAGCCCAGTGCAGCCCCCCCTGACTGCTACCTCAATGGGGTAGTGAGCTGAGGCAGGAAACGCAGAGAGGATTAGGTACAGCTCCCTGCCCTAGCTTTGACGATCGAGCCAGGGACCAGTCCTGGAAAAACACATATTTCCCTTCAGATTAAACCCACCAAGCCCTGTGATTATCTTCAAACTCAGTAGTCAAGTAGTCATGGGGTAGATCATTAAATGCTCACAGCAGGTTAAAATCAGAAAAACAAATATGCAGAACACATTCCAAAGAGATGAATTTAGAATAATAAAAAGTACATTACTTTGTTATATATTGTGAAATATACAGCAGAGAGGAACCTTTTAGAGATCAACCTGTTTCTTTTTTCAGAGCCCAGGCAAATGACTTTTTTATAGGTCGATGTGGCTGGTGTGCATTTTTCTTTTGGGATTTAAATGTGTGATTTATACCTCATGAGGAGATGTCTTTGAATATGAAGTACAGTGTCTTCAGTCAAATCATCTCAAAGACATTGCCTGACCTGAAAAAACCTGCCACCTTCAGAAGATCCGATCTACTAGGGATCCAATTAATAACCAGGCTTCTTCATCGTGGTGTTTTCCTGCAGGCCCAGCAAAATTAGCAAAGTGCTTACGGGCAGCCGACAGCAGGACTGTTACAATATTCAACACCACCGTGTAAAACCAGTGTGGCAAATTAAGTTGATGCAGGCACATGTGATTAACCGGTTTTGATGAAGTCAGGTTAGCGTTTAAGCACATGGTGCAGGTTTGGCTTCGTATGGGTGAGGCATCTGATCTCTGTGCTGCTAAGTGTGGATTGCTATCACAAGACTAAAGGACTGTGGTGTTTGATTTTATTTACAAGGCTGCCCATAGCTACACTTCTTTTGGCGCAGCTGCAAACGTAATAATACACTTTGCCTACAGTGTTTCTTTTTGCTTCCTCTGGGTCCCCTTTGGCCTTTGCTTTGGTCTATTCACTCAGCACGTGTATTTTCTTATATAGTCTTTCCCAGACCTCTAGATGAAACGGGGAATGGGTATGGAGGAGGGTCTATAGGAGCAAATGACAGCCATGTTCCCCTCTTTGGCTACCTACATATGATTAGAAACAGGCACAATCTGACAGACATTTTCTGTTTTCAGTATGTTTACAGCTTAATTTAATAACGTCACATTTAACAGAACCTTACAGGGACATGACACATCATCTGATACGGTCACGCCTGCAGCAGAAGCCGGTTTATAATCACATTCCTCTTGGATCACCCAGTCGTGTCTTTAGCAGGCATTCTTTCCAAGCGCAGCATGAATAATTGAAATGAATGTAAACTGTGGTAGGTTTTCCCCCTGGTTTCCGAAGATTTTAACCTGTAAGGCTAGACTGTCTGACTGCTGAGTGATGCCAGACAGAGCGAAGAGACAGATGTCTGTAGAACCTGACTGCCTCTCATGTCAGCGATCTGTGAGTGGAAGGCAAGGCATCCATGTTTCTTTCAGGAGGAGAGTTTGGTGACATCTGGAGAGGAGAAGGTGTGCGGCAATGAGGCGGTTTCCATTAAAGCAAGACGGGAGACGGCTTAAGTGGAAGCACCCATTTATTTTGCCATCCAGTCCATGTGTCTCAGATTCTGGCTTTCCACCACATAGTGATAACAAGTAAAAGCAATGATCTCTTACCAAAATACATTTTCTGATCTTTGTGCCTTGTTGTTAAATCATACATCAGAAAAAAATCTGTACAATGAACATTACAAGGAGTAAATTACTGGCCAAGTCCCTCCACAAACCGATACTTGTTTTCCCGTTTGTCAAATTTCCATAATTTACATTTTTCTGCAGACCAAGCATGAGCGATAACAAATGTCTTCGAAAAGTCTATATAAGTTGGGACAAACCGAGAATGGCTTGCGTTAGGATGATCTGTCACAGTGATTTTTACCAGAGCAATCAGAGGTGAAAGGTTCTCTGGATTGGACAGCAGCCCGCACAGGCCAGTGGAGGCAGGAGAAATTCACACCCAATCTCCAAGCAGGACCACGCTGTCTTAGGTTCACTTTGTCTTGAGGTGAAGTTTGAATTTCATTTGTCAGCATCACTTATGTCCTTATAGCACAGAAAGGCTTTACCTGTCAACATACAGTGTTAATACTGTCTAACACAGTCACATTGCTTGTAACAATCTACCACAACCAGATAGTCATCTAAAGTTGTGCTTGAAATACTGTGCAGTCTATGTGTCGCTACTCTGTAATTGTACATCATGTATGGGATGACGATACACACTCTAACAAAATGAAAAACGACAAAATCCTTCCCTCTGGCAGGACACAGTGGATGTTTAAGCGAGCGCTCATTTGTGGACATCCTTGTCCGGCGTCTGAAGGTGCCTCAAAATTGTGACGGTGACACTGGATGGTCACACAGACCCATGTACCGTAAGTCTGCTTGTGCTTTTAACATTTAAATGCTTGGATGCATTGCTTTAATGTCAAACCCCCTTTGGCTTTTTGATATGGGAAAGACACACTACAAATGTATATCCATCCATACATCCGTCTTCGAACCACTTATCCTGGTCACGGACATATATACACAGTCTGTGTTCATGTATGTTAAGTGCTTATGGAAGCCTGCAAACCAAAAAATGACAATAACATTTATTGCCATGACTCTATTATTAATATTAATAACCTTTTGGCACATGATACACAATTGTTTGTAAGTATTTACATAAAAAGCAAATAAGAAAGCAGGTTTCTGAGGAGGAGAAAATGAAGATAGGAAGATATAAAATATTATGAATGAAAATAAAAGTTAGGATAACATTCAACACCAAATATTATTTGTCTACATCTGTGGAAGAAAATCATGCTTAACCCACCTGGAAGACCAAATTTTGCCTTTCCTCACAACATTGGCTTCAATGATAAAAACCGTTAATGATACCTTACTGATCATGAATTTATCTTCCTTCAGGCTAGCAATGATACGCCTTTCACTGGTTCATATACTGCAGACCAGGCACTTTGAGTTAGGGGATTGCCTTATTTAATCACGTCATTTAATTATATAGCATATGCCTTTATGTATAGTGACTTACACTGTACGCTGTACCAAAATAACTGCTTCGTAGTACATTTTCACTGAAGTAACTGAATTCTAACAGTTGTCATTGACAAATTTAGTTAGTTGCTCTGGAGACAGATAGCAAATGTTAAAACAAGCAGAAAAGTATTTATGAGTTACGGTTTTGTATAGTTTACCAATATAAGCGAGTGCCTTCCCGCACTTTTACTTAGCAAGCATAATTTACCCCATTGTCCAGTAACCTCACCGAGTCGTCTTATGAGAAAAGGTAAATCCATATTTCTGAGCTGTTTAACCTGCATTTTTTTGGAGGCAAATAAAAAAAGTCTTACAGCAAGCAAAGCCAGTTGTGAGGACACATTAGATGCAGCAGAAATAGCAATAGCAGAATAAAGCGATCCGCAGTCTATTTCCTAACCACACGTGTGGTGGCCCTGATTCCTCCACGCTGCTCCGTCTGATATCCACCATTTCTGTATCCTAACCATCTTATCTCACATATCAACAGAATGACTTAGTCCGCGAGGGTTATGGCATGCTTACACTTGCAATTAAATGTGCACATTCACTGACAAATGGTAGAGAGAGGGAGAGAGAGGCAGGCAGGGAGAGAGAGGAAGTGAAAGTCGCAGAATTTTTAATTGGAAAATACTGGAGCACTTCCATACTTTATTTCCCTATGGCTTAACGGAGGCAGTTTCTGAGCATATTGTGGGTCTGTAATCCAAATTTTAATACATCCATTAACCCCAATGAAACCTGAGTCACGTCATCGTTTAAATCCTGTTATTGCTAAAATACCTGCTTGCTGGCACAGTAGTTTCCACCAGCAACGCTTCACCACCCATAATCCCGCCCGTTGCACCTCTATCTCTTTCACGCTTTTCTACAAAACAGTGAAAAGCAGGGTTACAGTGTAAGTGTGAGTAAACCAGGCTCGATCCCCCTGCTTTCTTCAGTGTGACGGTCCGAAGGTCACCGCTGCCGTAAAAACTTGTCTTTGTTGCAAGATGTCAGTCTTCACTAGCAAATTCAGCGCAACACATTCTGAAAACAACTGCAACAAAAACTAAAAGAGAAATGATATTACATTGCGAAAAGGTTATACATTTAGCTCAAATTCCCTGTGTGAAAATTATTAAAAACAGAACATTTTCTTTGTGGGACCATTGCGGAGATACAAATTTGTTACAATTGCTGAAACCACCCAGTTCTTGATAAAAGTGTGCTGAGCAATTTCAAAGATATTAGGGTGAAATTTTGTCTGAAACTAGATGGACAAGCATCGCCTCACCAGACGGGAATATGGCTTTAAGTGGAATTTGAGGTTGACTGGAATCCAGCTGTCCTTGTGGGCCAAATCTGTTCCGGTCGACTAGAGTCATCCCGAGTCCTCATTATTTACTTCTGTGTAAATATACTTGTCAGATGACTGACAAAAATTATGACTTGGCATCCAGAAATAGAAAAGAGACACACAAGTACCTTCTTTCAACATGGGTAACTACTGTTTGCTTACAAAAAAGGTGAAGCCATGGAAAAAAACATCTTCTTCAAAAACATTTTTTTACAGTAAATAGATCAGGTTTCATCTATATTCTTCTCAGATAAATTTGCATTTAAAGACCGTAAAAATAAGTAAAATCTATATATATATATGCTATGCATTTATCTATTTATCTATATACCTCTAAATGTTTTAGTTTTTCACAATATTTCATAACAATCTCCACTTCTGGAGATTTTGTTAACAAATAAAACATCAATTAAACCAAACAACAGGCTGGTTCAGTAATAAGAAACTTGATTTCTATGGCAAGACAACTGGCTTCATATTCCCAAGGACCCACTGCTTGCGGAAATGCAAGTTAAGACAGTGGGGAAGCTGGATGACTTTGCTATGGATAAGTGTAACCAGCTGGTGGTGCTGTTTCATTCTGGGAGGATGGAAAAAAGTGAGGAATACCTATAGAATTTGTTACAGCCAGCATGGTACCAGTGATAAGTGCTATGAGATCTTGCACGGTAACTCTGTTTTATGGAACTTTCTAAGAGCTGTAGTACTAGGCAGAGTAATTGGGTAAAACTATACCGGTGCATCTACAACAGAACAACAGCATGTAAATAAGGACGACGTTTGGGTGACAATAACGCTAGATGACAGTCACAGCCACTGCTAAAAAAAAAAAAATCCCTGCTCCCAACTGCTCCCAGCTGCACAGTGCACTGGGCTGTAACTGGCATCGTCTCCACAGCAGGTCTGCAGGCTTCTGAAAACCCTGTTTGTCCTGTTTGGCCTCGATCTTCATAGCGCACGTAGTAGCAGCGAGCGACGGGGCGCAAACTTCTCATTTCCTTTCTATCCCACCTGGTTCCTTGACGCTTGTAATGGAAGCAGCACATCTGTGGTTCCTCTGAGGCGTAAAGAGCGTCAGAGAACATGGACTATTTCGGAATTCCATTCTCTAGCCCGCGACGCCTCAGCCGTCAAAGATTAATTGACCTGAAAATAGAACTCCCACGATTGGCCCTCTGATAAACAACAATAACGCCTTCACCCTGGTGACAAATGATCTGCCCCTATGCATGTCACATGACATGTATTTGCATGTGCTTAGTATTTCCCTGCCTATTATGTCTCAAACAGTTTCAAGACCCCCAGTTCCCCCC
>JAABNX020000106.1:15812210-15838749 GCA_015163995.2 Mormyrus lacerda | reverse complement strand
GTCAGTAACAATACTCAGGTACACTGTGGTCATAAAGGGATGGACATGGTCAGTAACAATACTCAGGTACACTGTGGGATGGGGGGGTGCCTCAAGAGATTAAGTAGAGGAGTGACATGTCTGTGGGCCTATGAGCAAGACCCTTAACAACACATACTCCCCTGGGCACCAAGAGCTGGCTGCCCCCTTGGTCCGACCAGCAAGCTTTCTCACACCTGTATGGAGCACAAGACAGTGCAAAGCAGAAAGGAAATTTCCCTGCAGGGATTAATAAATGTGCTAGACATTTAAACAATGACCCACTGGTACAAAGGGGTGGCAAGAAAGTGTGGCAAGAAAATGGCCTCCACACCGATACACCACTACCAGAGTGAATTGCTGATACAAGACGGGATGCATCCGTGCTTTCATGTTGCTTACACCAAATTCTGACCAAATCTTCTGAATGTCACAGTAGAAATCAAGACTCATCTGACCAGGCAACGTTTTTCCAATCTTCTATTGTGCATTTTTAGCGAGCCTGTGCCCACCGTGGCCTCAGTTCTCTGTTCTTAGCTGACAGCAGTGGCACCTGCTGGCTTCTGCTGCTGTAGCCCAGATACTCCTCTGCATACCCTGGTTTTAAGGAGTTGGTTATTTGAGTTACTGTTGCCTTTCTGTCAGTGTGAACCAGTCTGGCCATTCTTCTCAGACCTCCTGTCATCAACAAGGCATTTCCCCCCAGAGAACCGTCGCTCACTGGGTGTGTTTTCTTACTCATTATCTGTAAAGCCTGCAGATGGCTACGCCTGAAAATCCCAGTAAATCAGCAGTTCCGGAAGCACTGATAGCAACCCACCTGGCACCAACATCCATGCCACATTCAAAGTCACTTAAATCACTTTCCTTCCACGATTCTGGTGTTTGATGTGAACATTAACAGAAGCTCCTGACCTGTATCTGCATGATTTTATACATTTTGCTGAGTTTAAGCATTTTGCTCCACATATGACTGGCTGATTAGATATTTGCTTCAACAAGCAGCAGAACCGGTGTACCTAATAAAGTGGCCAGTGTGTGTACATCCCCGCCTCCCATTCGTTTTGTACAGGGTCACTATGAGCCCACAGAATGGGATGCTAGTCCTTTGGAGGCGAGCACACACTCACAGACACACACACTCACAGAGACACACACACACACTCACAGAGACACACACACTCACAGAGACACACAGACACTCACAGACACATTATTCATTTCTAGACGGCAGACCCCTGTCCCCAGCCACCTGTGCTGCTTATAGAGGACATACAGTATAGTCCGGCTGTCTGTGATGTGAGACAGTGTTTATATTCACATGCTCATGCTTTGCATATCAACCTTCTGCCCATTCACACTTTAAATTTCCCATCACAACATGAAACGGTGCAGACAGACAAAAATCTGTCGCAGGCCAGTTATTAAGGCCAGGACACGCAGACTGCGGCTCAGCAGATAAGCTCTGGCAGTTTCATCACCAGCCCCCCCACACCCACCCACAGAATGACCACACACACCTCTGCTCCCACACGCTCACACTCCATTTCATTCAGAGCAGACGATCCCACTGGGCCTCCAAAACAGACCGCAGGCAATTGATTTCTTTGGAAATCCATTAGGAATAAAGATAAAGGTCCGATTATTCTTGTGTGTGTAAAGAATGAGCAATGAAATAATATGGCAAGTGTGTTGATGCTGCTATAGTGAGGGAAGCGAGTCCCCCCCCCCACCTGCCAAGCCCTCGGCCGGGGGTTGGGCCCAGTTTCTGCTCATGTCAATGCACAGGTCAAGAGGCCTGAAGTGGAACCAAAATGACCAGAGAAACAGAGGGACAGACGATTTGGGGAACAAGCCACTACATTCGGGTTTTCTGGGTGGCTGGAGAAACCATAATAGCAGCTAGACATCTGACCGGAGACTTATTTTTATAATCAAGCTCCATGATTAAATGACATACATGTCAAGCTGAAATATTCACTTGTATGTCAGGACTAAGTCGCATTCAGTACATTTACATGCATAGCTAAGTCAAGCTAAGGCTATAGCTTGACTACTGTCCTTATCCCAGCATACACGCATGAGAGGGGAATTGATTTATTGATCAAAGTCTGTCTGACGCCGCTACAGTAGGTGGTGATATGGCTCCTTTCATTTTCCAGTTGACCTATTATGTCACAGACGTAAAAAAAAAATAATTAAATTTGTGATAATGGGTTCGCGGACAAATAAAGTGATACAAGCTTTAATTGTGTCCTGGTCAGAAGAACAGATACAACAAGAGCAGGATAGCATAACACGAAATAAAGTGTTTGTATAATATACTGTAGTATGCCAGCACAGTACTGGATATTTTTTAAATATTGCAATGTGATTTTGTTGTAATAGATATTGGAGTATTTATGAAACAAAAAAAAGGAGTTCAAAATAAATTTCTCAAGAATTTCTCTAGGAGTGATTTAAACAGCAAGGATGCAAATGAGTTCGATTGTCTCTGAGAATGCATGCAGCACAAATGCAAAAGAATAATCATTAAAATTGCTAGGTTCTTTTTCCTGTGACAGAGTAAAAATGTTTTCCCAAGACAAACTCCCTGCGCCATAATATTCGTACCAATTTGAAGGTAAGAAAAAGCCTGATCTTAATCTAACTGACTAGTGATGTAAGAATTGGATGTGCATAACATTTGATGTTATTAATATCACTTGTCGTCCAGTTGACATTTTTTTGAATTTAGTACAAAATATCCCGCCTTGTGTTGTGATGTCATTCAGTGCCGGTACCAGGATTTACGCCAGTGGAAAACCAACACCTTGAAGTACCATATTTTTGGTACATTCTTGAAGTACCAAAAGTACAATATTTGGTGTGGTGGAAAAGCGCCCTTTGGTTGAGCTGTGAATTGGGCAGTTTTACAGGGCTGTACATTTTGTAAGTGCCGTACATCCTCTGCTACGCTCCATGTTACTTCGGCATCAAAGCCTGGGGGAAAATGGAGCATGCGTGAAGCGCCTAGGCCAGTTTCAATCCGACTGAATGTATAATGCAGGAGTAAATCGACTCCCAATCACATTTTCTCGGTTTCTTAGTCTGACTTCCAGAAATTCGATTCAGTACGATGTCAGTCGACTAATATGTTTACATGCACTTCAAAAGTCCGGTTTTAGTCGGACTAACACAATAATTAAATTTTCTTAGTGTGTGTGCAAATGTACTGAGTGTGAGGATTCTTGATTTCCAAGGATATGATTATTCTTTTATGAATTAACTGTGTTTGCTTGAAACACCTACGACTCCAACTAGGACAAATTAGATGTACGAATGAGCCAGTAAAGACCTGTAATTTGAAGAGTCTAAAACGTAGCTGAGCTATGAAAACATCCGTTCTGGAGCTGCTAGTACTGAGCGAATGAAATAATGACTCTGCTGCACGTTGCGTACACAAAATCCACCTTCAGTATGATGAGAAAAGACAATCAGCATGCAGGAAAAGCATGATGAGTTAGATGAGTGAGAAAGGTGAAGGGGCAGCTCCAGTCACAAGAGCTATGTGCTGTTTTCTCCCAGTAAATATGCACAGGATCAAAATTCCAAACTGGGATTGATTATTCCATCTTTCAGGGGGGGGGGCAGAGGGAGAGATGGAGCTGATCAAAGTCTGTATTTGTGTCTGCTTGTCATCAGAGGGTCCCAGAACAGTCTGATGGGCTTTTCCTGTTAGACTTGAGTCCCTTTTTATCCCCATTCCCGTTCCATTCATGTTGTGCAGCTCAGCAGATTAGGGATCTGTTTTCATGTGTCCGGAAGGTGGTGCGTTGAAACCCTATGCCCAGTGCAAAAACATATCACGTTTGGGCCCTTGAGCAAAGCTGGCCCTCAATGCCAGTTGTTGCCGGGGAGCAGGATACTGACTTCGTCTGCTCGCTGACCCCAAGCATCCCGCAGATACATGCTCCAGACTCCAGAGTCTCTGCATCTCCCTACCCGATAAGAAATTTCAGGATGGAGGGGTGGATGAATGGACTCCTTTGCTACAGCAGTTCTGCTGGAGATCCCCAGCATAGCTGTGTCTGTTCTCCTCGGATAACGGTGGGATTGTGATGGATGAGGAGGTCTGTAACCGCACCGCGGCACGGCTCCGATGTTCTGATGTGCTCGTTAACGAGTCGCCCGCATCTCTGCTCACTGCCCCTCCCAGCACCACCAAGCTGTGTGCTGTGCCCTTAATCAGCTCCCGCTCCCCGTGTGCCAACCCCCATCGCCACCCAGTGGGTTGAGGAGGATCGTGGCTACTCAGGGTGTGGGAGGTCTCACATTGCTGAGAGCCCATTTTAAAACCTGGATCTGGACGATGAGGGAAGCGTGAAAGGTGGGAAGAAGATGGCAAGAGGCAGGATGATTCAAGAAATTTAAGGACAGGATGGGAAAATGAGAGGTGAGACTCTGGGAAAATGAAGAAAAATAGACACAGGGAGGCCCGGAAAAGGTAGGATTCACAGCAGTAGATGAAAGGGGAGTGGCAGAAATGGATGAGATGGTAAAAGGTGAGTGTGAATGAGCTGCTGTCGTCCACAAGAATAAGCAGTATCCCCTGGCCTAAAAGAGAACATCAATCCCATAATGCAGCATCTTCCTTCCGAAGGCCAAAGACATAAGAACAATCCCATAATGCACCCCACCTAACCTTTTATTTCCACATCGTGGGTGTGGCTTGCCCCTGTCACTCACCCATTCCCTCCATCGGCCCCGCCTTCTCTCGGCCTTCCCTCCCCAGCGGGGGTCCAGGGCTCCGCTGCCTATTCTTCTGGGTCTCCAGGGCCTTAAGCTTGCGGGCATGTTTATGGCCCTTGTAGTGAGCCTCTGCTTGGTTCTGCAAGAGAGACATGGAGGCGAGAGAGACAGAGAGAGAGACAGAGAGAGAGAGACAGGGTGTACATTATAATGCTCACCGCCACACGAGGATGCAGTCACCTGACCCAGGTCTCCCCCACCCCTGGTCAGTCTAAGAGAGAGTAAAAACAGTACAACCCAGACCATGTCCGAAGGAATAATCTCATTTACCTCATGTAAATGGAGGACAAAGACCTTCATCGATATAACTCAAATAGACATTGGAAACACAAAAAGGACCCAGCAGTCATTCAGAGCAAGAGGGAAGGAGGACAAAGGAACCTGCTTGAGTCTCACGCTGGCCTTTACGGAGTCATTAATGTATTCAGGGGTGTTTCAATGCTCTATTAAGCAGTTCCCGGGGATGACATGCAAGGTCTGAGTTCCCTTCTTCCAAGGAAGGTCTTTGCGAATCTGATAGCTGTGATTGGACTATGGAGAGGATTCAGCATTTTTCGGCGTGTGAACGCTGCTGCTTGGTCCAGCATAATCCAAGCGCAACCCAGAGCGGGTCCCATTCTCAGAACCTTTCTGCGTATCATCCACAGTCTCAGCTGTTACACTGGGTTTGCCGTAATTGTCAGCTATCGGTGATGAATGTCACATCTCCTGAAACATGGACCTCCAAGGTGACAGGTGACCAAACCTGGACAGGGGCTCTCCAGGACTAGGTTTCTGCACCACTGGGTCACATCATGCTTGAGTGTTACTGGTGGTACGGATCATGCAGACAGACACCAAGGTGGATGGGGTGTGGGAGGGGCTGCACTTTGGCGTGTACGGTATCACGCGCCCTGGTCTTCTGGGTCAGAGGGGGCAGGGTGTCAGCCCACATCAGCGAGCTGAGTGGTATGCAGTGCCCAGCCACAAACTGCCCCACTGCAGGATTTCGCCCGTTCGGAGTAAAATTCCCCGGCTTATGGGCAACGTCAGCGGGGCCTCGGAGGGCCATGGCAGAGCAGAACACAGGGCGAGACATGATTTTTTTTGGCATGGTAAGAGAAAGGGGACCAAAAAATAAATCACACCCTCGTATTTGAGCAATAGATGCAGGAGGACTGGGGCTTCGGTCGGCACAATAAGTAACAAAAAGGCATAATATGAAGTGCAGAAGCTAAAGAATAAGAAGCTAATGTTTGTTCTTGGAGAGAAGCTTGTCCACGCACGATAGCCAGGCTCAGAGAGCATGAGGCAGGCATGTTAACCTCTGCATGTAATCGATGCAAAGGAATGACCAAGAACAACAGGAACAACAAGTTGAGAGCCAACAGAAAGAAACACAATTAATATGTTAATAAAGCTAAAGTCTGAAGAGACATGAGAAAACACAAGCTGCTCGGGAGGTCGGCCCAGCACTGAGACCTGAGACCTGCTCTTGGCAGAACATAAACAGAACGCACAGCAAGAGCCAGACTTTGCCACAAAAAGATGATGCTGGTCATTGAGTTACTCAAAAGCTCAATAAAAGTGATCCAGGCTGATATCCATGGCAAAATGGGGCCACAAACACACACACAGAGAAACAACTCTGACCTTCTGTAAGAGATCAAAGGCATAATGTCCCTCTAGGCAAGCCGACACACAAAACTAATCAGGGCACAGACTCAACAAAGGGCCGATCAAGGAAGTAAATGAATGAAATATAATAATCAGATACAAGCAGGAAAGAGCTCCTTGAGAGGTCAGCATGTGATATACATAATGCGTTAGTCAGGTCTGTAATTAGCAGGTGCTGCTAAAACAAGCCTGACTTTCTGATCTGCGTGGTGACGGATACGCTCTGTCGTTGCAGGGCCACTGCAGATAAGAGCCTCATTAACAGACACAAAAGATCTTGGCTCACGGAGTGTGCCGAGGACACGGGCACGCTCGCCCCGTACCCCATGCTCGCCGGCGCCGCCCTCCAGGAAAGGCAGGAGCCAGGGGCAGGGATTTCAGCTGCATCTATTCGCTCAGTGTTGCCCCAGCCTCAGAGCTGCGAGGCTGTTCAGAGGGGAAGATGATGTGTTAGAAGGAACAGACATCAAGGGGATGTGTGTATATTAACTGAAAATGGCAGACGAGTCGCACGTGACTCGAATCACGCCACCAGCCATTTCAGTTCCCCGCCATACAGTCAGTCACACCCCAGGAGGGATGACCAGAGGGGGGCAGAACAAGCACCGTGCCCCCCCTCCTCCACCCAGGCTCAGAGTGAGAGCCATGCTGTTACCAGGGGCTTGGGAGGGCATGAAGGAGAGACTCTGGATGATAGTGAGCGATAACCATTCAGCGGTGCACTGATCGCTGATCACCCCCCCTCCCCCTCAGCCGTCGCTTAAACCCCCCGCGAGTCGCACTCACCCACCCGCCCCATGAGGGTAACCTCACAGAGGGCCCCGCGTACCCCTCGTCCGCTCCCCCCGGTCAGGGCCGCCAGCTTCGCTGTGGGTACATGGAAAGGGAAGAGAACACGTTAATGACCTCCAAGAGGAGAAACAGCACCAGGCAGGACATCGGGCAGCCTCACTCAGATCTCACAGCCGACTGGCCCGAGCTGAGAAGAGCAGCAACGCAAGACAAACCACGTGGAGTAACTGGAGCGGCGATGGTACGCCACACGGTGATGGGAGGGTGGATGTCTACCTGCGTACGGCAGCAAACTGGACAGCCGCGGGACCTGACGTTATCTAGCTAATTGCTTTGCCTCCACGGGCCCTTTTCCGCCGAGACGCTAACGGCACAGTCGTGATACTCCACCCTTCGATTGCAGCCACGGTGGTTTCCGTTTGCTTCCACGTCGTTATATTTGGTCGAGAAGACGAAAGGCCGCTCATATGCAGAATATGACAACAATAAGCTACGTTTCTGCCTACAAAGGCGCGTTTGGGCACAAGTGATGTTCTAATTATAACAACAAAACTCATCACTGATAAAATCCCTGCTAGTTTGAATAATCGCAAACTAAAGTACATGTAAACTACAGCAGGAGTGTGAGGTGGCAGGCGTTCATCATGTCACATGACATCCTCGGAATGCCCAGGCCGGCATCTGATTGGGCCTCTGTGACATATCGGAATGCCCAGGCTGGCATCTGATTGGGCCTCTGTGACGGGCACTGGGGACTAATCCATGTAATTAATGTGGCCTAACACAATCTGATTAATAGGGAATCTGCTTTAAATACTGCTGAAAATCAACTGAAAAGGCAGCCAAATCAAACGTGGGGGGAGGTACAGGGATTGCGTGCCAACAGCGGCCCGCTTGTGACGCAGTTCAGCGTGGTTTTATTGTCGGGAGTGAGATGCAATTTAACTCACATTAAGTCACTATCGTGAACACAGGTGGCGCAGTCGTCATGCGCATCGCTGTACGCAGCCGTAGCAGCATGGCACGCCGCCGCGCGGCTCCTGCATATGTTCATGCATATTCCACAGGAGCAGTTTGGCAGGAGCAGGACGCGCATGACTATGGTGTTTAAACATGCATGGAATCAGACTAGCAATTTGGAAGGTGTGAGGAGAGAGAGAGAGAGAGAGAGAGAGAGAGAGAGAAAGCAAGAGAGAGAGAGAGAGAGAGAGAGAGAGAGAGAGCCTCTCAGCTTACTACTGATAAAAATGACAGCCTGGCCACCTTCAAAGGCCTTATTAGAATTCTGTAAATTTCGATCTCTGCCATATAAATGCAAATAAGTAATAAAATAACTTGCGGTACAAATCAAGGCAAAATGAATTGAATTTGTGAAGACAAAATAGAAAAATCGAGAAAGGCAGCTGCAATAAGGCCTCCGCCTGAAAGGCGGTCTAATAGAGATATGAAAGGGAAGCAAAACGATGCCCGCAGAGTGATTGGCGCTGATTGCTAATTAATTTTGGGGTGACCTGGGGGCTGCGTTGCGGGAATGAGGCTGGCTGCCGGGTGTGATTAACCTGCAGAGCCGGGATACGTGCCCTAAGTGGAACTCAAGCTGCATCACCTACTTCCTGCACATACCTGCTTCAAACAGAAATTGTAATTTGGCCTAGATAATGCAAATTGTGGACAATCGTTATATTTTTCACTGCGGGGAGGATCGGATCGGGGAAGCAGGCAGTCTCCCGTGACGCTTCGCTGACAAGACGCCGTCGCCATGTAGAGAACGAATGGAAATACAATGATTTATGGCACAAACAAAATCAGAGGCATGGAACTGGGTGGTGCTACACATTTGACTTTCGCTAGGCTTGGGTGCAGATGGCAGGAGGGG
Source organism: Mormyrus lacerda (assembly GCA_015163995.2). Lineage (NCBI taxonomy): Eukaryota > Metazoa > Chordata > Actinopteri > Osteoglossiformes > Mormyridae > Mormyrus > Mormyrus lacerda. The sequence goes on along the minus strand of JAABNX020000106.1, from coordinate 15,829,616 downwards.
CGTGACAGTGATACGGAAACCGGAGGAAAAGGTTAAAAAGGACTCCTGCACGAATCGCGGAAACGCGTCAGCGAACTTGCATGACAACTGGATTAGCATAATGTAAGTCTGCATTTCGGAAGACCTGTTAAAAGAGTAAATCTTTCCATCTTCACGTCGTGATCTGAGATTCGTGTCTTTCTGAGTGCATGTTTGTGTGTCAACAGGAGCTCCTTTAGCGTGAAGCTATGCTAAACCGGCCCGCCAACAGGCAGCTCGGTCGTCAAGAGCCGTGGTAAAACCCGTAGGGTACTATAAGAGAGGAAACATCCACCCACAGAGACCGTGACACTGAGAAATGAGCAGCCAATCACAGCACAGTCATTTAGCTGCTCTGCCTATAATAAAAAAGGAATAAAATGATGAGAGAAGAGAAAATGGGATGATGTGTACTCACAACAGAGCTGTTAAATAAAAGTAACATTGGGGGGGCTCAAATGTCTGTTAGCTGTCCTGCCTGATCATCTCTGACTCCCCCCTCTACAAATAATGTGTGTGTCTGTGTCTGTGCACAAGTAAGTGCATGTTTAAAACAATCAGAATGGAAACACAGAAAATAAACACCTTCCCATGATGACAATTACACCTGCTGCTGGCTGATAAGTGGCCTCTCTCCCCACCTGCACTAAGAGGTCCATAGAAACACATCAAACTTATTCACATGCAAATGGGCACAAAAACTGTCCCCTGGGGAGGGGGGGACGTGCACCCACACGCACGTATATTTCTGTAAGCAGAAGAAAGTTCCACTGCTAAGGCGTGAGAAGCCCTCATTTTCTTTAAGCCAGCAGCACATTAGCATGCCACCAGTTTTTAAAATCTGTGCAATGCTGTGTGTGGATATTTATTCTGAATGAAAAGGGTAACGCAAGATCGCTCAGGGAAGCCAGAATGCTAAGGTCATTTTTAAATATGTGATGCCATACATATTATGGAATTGTCATCAGCTGTCTGATAGGAAATAAAAAGACGTCACTAGAGCAGAAAATAATAAAATGCAAGCCTGCAATCTCAGTGAAAAGAGGAAGGATGAAAGAAGCGGAAAGAGCGTCAGGGACACGGGGGGGGGGGGGGTCCCCAGGTCGTCACACTGACCGTAGAATTGAAGCGAAGGTGGCAAATGTTGCAAGAGATGATCTGCTTCTTTTTGAGGGGGTGGGGGGCGCCGAAGGTGTGGTTGATCACGGCCTTTTGTACTGGATCCATCTGTCGAAAACAGAAGCACAGATGTTGCGTTCTGACCTCTCCTTTCGGCTTGTGTGCGCTTCAGTCTGAGCTGGGCCTCTCGATGGTTTTCCAACACACAAAAAAGAAATCATTGACCAACAGAATCTCACATGCTTTTAATCCTCAATTGTAGATTATGTTCTTTATTTTTGGTATCCATAGTGGTTCATAATGGATTTCATTGTTCCAGGAATACAAACAGAAACCCCTGCTTAAGTTGGTTTTTTTTTTACTTAAGGTGATTTTTACAGTAACATGTGTCAAGAGATACGAGCATTTTTCCTGGAAGCAATAGCCACTTGTTATGTCTTGACATATGAATTACATGAATTCCAGCAAAATATCTGAGTTGATATAGCAGAACCAACAACTGATCTTATCAACCGCTCTCTCCAGTGTTGGTATAATTTATTGAGAAACCAAAATGTCCCCAAACTGCTGATTGTGACTGACTGTAACCAGGATTAGTCATAACAAATTCACAGCCAATATTAGCATAATGTAGTATAATGCATTGCATGTAGAACATCTAATCTGTGAATTTAGGTTCTCCCTGTGTCAAGAGATGTCCATTTGTTTCATTGTGCGTACTGAACTGAAAATGATTCGTTAATTTCTCCTGGGACCACAGTCACACTCATCACTCTGTTTGAACTGTAAAATGTCGCCCTTTCACCTTTTTTAATTGTTCACTCCCTTTTTAAACATGAATTAAAAGAGTGTAGCCCCCCTTTCCCCCGTAACGATGCCTTACTGGAGAGGTTATATGGTGAATAATGTTACCCATTCAGCCGATATGGTAGGTTTGGCCCTGGGAACAGTTCTGTCATGTGTTGTATCAGGCTTAAGAAGCGGATTTGAAAAGCATAGGAATGACACGCTTTTGATCTGTTGGTAGAGAAGTGAAGAGACCCCTCTAGGCCAAACATCTGCTGGCCTTTTCAGTGCCTATGCTGAGTGACCACTCCAGTGCAGGAAAAGACAATCTTGGTTTTCTCAGTCCTGTGATGTTAACAGCGGGGCTTCTAGCCGTGACCCAAACTGACCCCTGCAGGCCGCACTCTGAGTGCTCCGCCTGCAAACTGACTGGCTGCTTTAATGCAACATCGCTGTAAGGAAAACCGCAATAAATCAAAGAATCGCAGAACGCTGCATCTTGTACGACAAGAATACAGGGAATTTTATTAGCCACTCTAAGGTCACTTAGGTGCTTAAATCTGTATCTTGCTTATAACCTCCATATACTGTAGATGACAAAGTCAATGTTAGATGGCTGATTTGTACATATTTCCAAACTGAAGTCTGAGGCACAACCTGAAAAGACACCCTCATGAATTTTTCCTGCTTTGCAAGGGGGCTTCAGTGAAATCGACTGGCTAATTCATGTACTTACTCTCCTTGCTTTGGTGTCCTAGTCACAGATTGTGAAAACATGTTTTCAGAGAACACATTTTAATTAGCGGCAGACTGACAACTGAAACGCCAGATTAAGGGACTTAGTGTCCAGATAATTACTTCGGCAAAGCAATTAAGATCTGAGGCAGGGCGGCGACTGGCAGACCCCTGGGGACCTGCGATGTCACACTGCTGCTGTTTCCTTCGAAGTCGGGGACAAAGGGCCTGTTAGTCCTTCAAAGCCTGGGGATTGGGCAGACCCACCTGTCCCCGTGGACACAATCCCTGCCACAGAAGCTAAACTTCTCAGCCATGCCCTCTAGGTATCTTTTGTGGGGGCTGGCTAACTGCTAAGTGTTTGTTTTGGGAGTTCCAAGAATGTGCCCTTTGTTCAGCTCCAGTCATCCCAGTCCTTCCAGTATAAACATGTCCATTGTCCTGAAATGCTTTTTCCTACAGAGGGAATTATCTGGTAGCTGGTGCATCAGACTCATGCGATAAGAGTTTTCAGTGGGCGGCAGTAAAGAAAGGTGGGGGAAGCTGGTGGAAGCTATTTAGTTACAGAGACAGGTGCATTCGTCTTAGCGGTACAAGCGGGGAACAAGGCGGCCATTATCAGATCGGGAGTCCGGCAGAACGTGGGAGGGGGCCAGGGGCCGGGCAGGATGATTAATGCCACATGTGTGTGTACCCCGCTTTGCCTGCTACGTGCCACGTGGGGCCCACCTGGGCCGCGTGCTAATCAACACCACCGGGGTGGGGGGGGAGGGGGTGAGGGAGGTAAGGGCTCCATGAGCTGAAGAGCAGACCTGACTCCGTGTGTCAGAGTGGGCCGCTGAGGATTTTAATTGCAGGCAACAGGGCTGCAATTATTCAAATTTGCAGCCCCTTGTCTCACCCCAGCCTTGCAGCTAAATGGCTGATTTGGAGATGGAGCCTCTTGAAAGACTCCCGCCTTCATGTGACACTTTTTCACGCTTTAAAAGCCACCAGGGGACCCCGAGAGACACTCCATCATGAGATCGACTTCTCCTGAAACCAACATCTCATCTTTATTATTATTATTTATTATAAGTCCTCACCTGACCTTTTCATTTTATACACATGGATTCCTCTTCTACATATTTATGTATTTATTTATATGTACATAACCCTACATAATCCAGGAGCCTTTCGCAACAGCACTCCCATGAGGGGTCCAGTTTTTCTGGTTCTCTGTCTCCTTCAATCCCTATAGAAATAACCAGAAACCAAAATACAGCAAGTTGTTTGTAAACTAATTAAAATGTAACTGTAGACTGGCTAAAGGGCGAGGCTACGCCCTCCCTCCTGCAGACACATGGCATCACAGAAAAGCCCTTGAGCCTTCCCTTTCTCTGTCACCCCGGCTTGCCGAAAGCGATTCATTAACTGGTGAACCAGTTGTCCTTGAATTCTCATTTCGTTAATGCAGTTCGCCTGGGAGGACGCCACGCCGGGGCTGGTGGGGGGCGACAGGACAGGAGGCAGCCGGGCTGGACGTGCCCCCGTGGGACCTGGGGGCACAGCTGACAGGCTAAATGCACTGGAGCGGTCCTGGGAGTGGCGTGGCGGATTACGGCGGCCGTTGTGGAGCGGCAGCAGAAGAGGCTGCTGAGTGACTGCGAGCGCCTACCTTGGCTGGCTGGGTCAGGACACTGGCCCTTTCAAAGCGGCTCGCAGAACGAGACTTTTGTCCGCCTGCAGGACCCCTCAACCTTAAAATCCGCACTAAATTGTTCAGATACATGAATCGAGTTTCAAAATCGCTCCGATCTAATTCCTCACATATTTTAATTTTTTTTCATTCTTGTGCTGGCTTTGTGAAAGTGAACTGATAGGTGGATCAAGGTCAGATATGAAGAAGAGACTCAAAAAACTGGTCGAAAGTATAAAAACCTTGTTTCTTCAGTGTTAGTTGTGGAGGCAGGTTTTACATTTGCACTTTTGTTGGTAACTAATTCGGGAAAAGGTGCATTATTACAATGCTGACAGACGCAAAATATCAACAATGACCCTGGCTTCACATGTTGGTTTAAATTAGTCATTTAGTTAGTGCAGGTGACCAACTAGACAGTTTCAAAGGTTAAAGACTAAAGACACTGATTGTTTAGACTGAGTCAGAATAACAAAGGCATGACCAGTGGCAGGAGTAAGGGCGTGCTCTATAAGAGGAGAAGGCCAAACCGCTGACCCTGGGCATGTTCTGTACATGCTCTGTGTAAAAGGGGGTCTAATCACATCGACTGTTTTGGCATTTCTTGTGTCATTTTCGCAATTAACGACAAACCAATAGTGTTTGCTGTGCCGGAGAATGTACAGCATGTGATTGTGAAGAGCAAAAATAAACATGTGTGTTTATTTCTGGGTTACACAGAATGAAGTGGAAAACTGCTTGTGGCGGTGAGCGAGAGGAAGTTGTGCCAGAAATATTTTAATTGAAAGATATTTAAACTGATAAGGCCATAGGAAACGGTCCAAGACTCATTATGCAGCTGAATGCAGACTGGATCCAGTGGTATGGAAATGGGAGCCAGCCGGGGGCAGCTGAGGGTGGTTTTCTGTGTTAAGCTGGAAGAAGCTGGTTTCAGCGGGATGGGGCTGCATAGAACTGGAAGGAGCAGGATTGAATGCGATTGGGTTGCCTGGAGCTGGATGGAGCAGGATCGAGCTAGAAGGAGAATGGTTTGATTGGATGGAGTGGGGTGGAGTGGGATGGAACGGGAGAGAGAGGGATTGAATGGGATAGAGCTGGATGGAGCTGGATGGAGCGGGATGGAGCGGGATGAAGCTGGATGGAGCTGGATGGAGCGGGATGGAGCTGGATGGAGCTGGATGAAGCTGGATGGAGCGGGATGGAGCGGGATGAAGCTGGATGGAGCTGGATGGAGCGGGATGGAGCGGGATGGAGCTTGATGGAGCTGGATGGAGCTGGATGAAGCTGGATGGAGCGGGATGGAGCGGGATGAAGCTTACCGCGTTGAAATTGGGAAAGAGGCTAAGTGGGGAGGAACTGTCGAGCCGGAAGGGTAGAAGGTGCTTGAGGTCCAGCTGTGGCTGCACTGGGCGCCCTGGGACAGGCAGGGGGGCCAGCAGGGGGCTGCTTTGGGCTGGAGTACCTGCAGATACATGAAGAAAATACTGATGGGGACTAAGGACATTCCATCCCAAGTGGGGTCAAGTAATGTGACAATACTCATGTCGCCACTGATAAAAATCGGACTTGTTCCTACCCATCTGTATAACAGATGCTCGTCTGGTTCTAGCGCCTCGTTCATTTTTGTTGAACCTGAAACGTTTATTTGTTCTGATTCCTTTGCTTATTAAACCAAATAAACCCCAAACCCCCCCAACATCTCCACTGAGTCCTACTTGGCATATGGATCCGTTTGCTGTCCCAACTGCAGTGTTACCAACCTATAAATACTTTAAATGCTTTCACTTCATCTGCTTCACATTGAGAAAAAGGCCATCAAGTCGCAGGACTTTTCATTTTTTTTAAACAACAAATAGACCCAGAGCAATACGCAGCCCACGATGGCAGTGATGTTGAGGCACTCAGCTGAGTAAACCCGCACTGTTCAAACACATAAGTGGGCCAAACGTCTCCCCAGGGAGGATGTGAGCTGACTGCCCCCTGGGCACCTCGCGATTCCCTCTTTAATCTCCTGGAGGCACATAAAAGCCCATTGTGTTCTGCTTATCTTCATCTTCTTCTGGCTGCTTGCGTCGCTATGCCCTGCTGTTCTGCTCATTATAGCTAGAAATGGGGCCACTATGCAGGTGCCCTGATCCTCGCATAAACCTCTGGCCGCAAAGACGCCCCTCCCACAATAGGATCTGTGTGCTCACACACACACACACCGGGGCTCTAAATTCCAGCCTGTTCTAGAGCAGATGGATGGGCCTATAGTCTGTCAGCCAATGACATGATTCCTGACTCAGATTCATTAGAATGAATTATTAGAGATCAAATGTCATTGGTGGGGCAAGATCTCGCCCCGAGCCTGGGCCCCGGGGACAAAGGGGTTTCAGACCGTAGAGTGGAGTTGCTCGACTCACAAATGGGCCTGACGGTCTTCAGGAAGAACGAGTTGGCTGCACTATTTTATTTCCCCTCATCTCCTGTTCATTATTACTGCGGATAAGTGCCTCATGGTTTCCATGGGCTATGAGACGTGACGGGGATGAGGAGGGGGTGCTCTACATGTACTGGGGGCACGTTTGTTTGAGGGTTGGGCGCCATCCGGGAGCCAATATTGACTAAACCACCCCCCCCCCCCTTCTTGCTTTTGTTGGAGTAACCAAGTGGTGCCTGTCAGAAGAGCAGACGTATTAAGGATGAAGTGGCAGATGGCGAGGAAGAGGATGACCTGAGCCGCAAAGAGGACCGGGTTTCCTCTAGAAGCTTTGTCTGTTTCATTGACAGGTTTGGAGTCACTTAGAAAAGTATTTCCCTTGGGGTGGAGCAGCTATGTGACGCCTAGCAGCATTTTTTGCACCATACAGCAATGGCGGTTCTTGACATCACACGGTTGTCAATCAGCAGCACTCTGGCACACGATTGGCTCAAAAAGCTTCATGACTTTGCATTCTCAAATTTGATTTAGTATAGAGGTGAGGAAGACAGCAGCATTTCTTTGGTCTTTTATGCCTTGAATATCTCAGCTTCTTCCAGCTCAGTGTCGCTAAAAACGTAAAAAGTCAGAACACACCTCGCCCGTCTCCTTCAATGCCCCCCCTTCTGCATGTGTGGCTTGACCTCAATGGCAGCCGTAGCCCAAATCTCCAGCTCCCTGTCTGACCCCATAAGTCAGCCGTGGGTGTGAGCGCAGGCCAAGCAGAAGGACAGCAGCCGTCGGCCTGCGTGGGGGGATTGGGGATGCGCGGCCGGGGAGGGGCTCTCGGCCCTGCGGCCACCGCTGACCTCCTTCCGTCACATTGCACACGCGGTGCGGGCTGTCTGGAGATCCCCAGGGGCGGAGGAGCCCAGGAGCCACGATCAGGCCCCGCGTCATTGACCTCGCTGGTCAAGTGTGACCTCCAGCAAGCACTGGGATGCACGACAGCGGGGTATGGTTGTCCTTTTTGATTGGTGGCCTAACGTACAGTTCATGAACACCGCAGGAGAACTGATACGTGCACAAAGGAAGACATCAGAGACGTCGAGCACGGTGTTTAATCAACATTTATGTTATTCATTTCTTCCTACTCATCCTTGTGATGGTTCGTATCTGAATACAGGCCTCGTTGCTTCTGGGAATCAATGACCTGAACTGTTATTACAACCAGTGACCCCCAAGGGACAGGGAAGTGGGTGACGGTGAGGATGCTTTATCATTTAGACTCTGCAGTCACCAGGCCCAGCGTGGTGCCAGCAACCATAAAGGAGGTGATTAGTGTCCCTCGACTCGGCCTGTGCTGCCATTCTGGCCGGCTGGAGGCTGGACTGTGTACCTATGTGTGCTTATACAGGAGCCACTGGGCTCTTCGGAGCTGCTAATCGCATGACCAGGAGAAGCAGGAACCGGCCATTGGCTGATAGGATGTATTTTAAATATTTTCAACGGGTAAAATGAGCCCGTTGAGGCTAGATGAAGATGAAGCGGTTGTCGTCCCAGATGATTATCAGGGAAATTTAATATATGCCTAAAAGCAGCCTTTCAGAGAGGCCTGGGAAAAGGATGTGGTCTATTGTTCTTTTAGAGCGTCCGGCTGGTCTTTGGCTGATGCGTGCGATGTCAGCAGTAAGTCACATTCAGTTCGATTACTGCTGGGTTATCTGAGAGATCAGCACGCTGATGCCACAACGCTGCCCCGGGGGGTTCGAATTCACCTTGCGACTCTGTGTGCGCGGTTTACATGCTCTCCCTGTGCCTTGTCGATTTCCCAAAAACATGCAGGTAGGTGAACTGGGGTCTAAACTGGCCAGTCTGCAACTGTGTGTCTGAGTGCTGGTGCCCTGCGATACACCGACATCCCGTCTACGGTAAACCCCAATCGACTTACTTATACCAATATGCTCCAGGCTCAGCATGAGCCTGTACTGGACAAGCAATTACTGAAGATAGATGGATGGATACTGACAGGTTATGCATTCACACATTGAATTCATTCTTCTTTCCCTGCTTTTATGGGATGATTATTACTTTAGTGATACATCTTGTTAAAAATATCAGCCCTGAATTACTCCGTTTTAAAGACAACAAAAGTAGAGCAAAAAACCAAATGACTGTTCTAGCTGCTAATGTTACTATTTCTGGTAACGGTAAATTTTCACTCACACACGTCACTTTGTCTTCGAAAATAATGAGTATAATTTGGAACACCCTGCAAAGCCTCAGGGGTGGCTCAGGGAGGGGGCACAGCTAATCACTGTCCCCAGCTCGCCTGCGGCGTGTCAGCGTGTGCGTGTGCGTGCCCTGGGATGGCCTCGAATCCTCCCCAGAGTGTCCCCCAGTCTTTTGGCCCGTCCTGCCTGGGATATAATCCAGGAAAACTACAACCCTGACCAAGATAAATGGTTGGATGGTGAAAGAAAGTCAAGGCAAAAATGTTTGCTAGCACTTTATTTAAGGCCATGTTTTTAGCCATTTATAAACACATTCATAATGCATTATAATGCATCTGTAAGGCATAAAAACACTATAAATATTTACAAAAAGCATAACACATTACAGCCATGTGTATTATGCTTTATGAATGCTTTATGAAGCTCTCATCTATAATGCACTATAGATACCTTTATAATGCATCATAATGGTGGGTATAGGCTTTATGGATGATTTGTACTGAGCATATCCTAGCATGCAGACAGGTAGGGGACACTGCAGAAAGGATACCTGTCCATCGCAGGGCACGTACTTGCAATCCTGAGATAACAATCAGTTTAACTGATTGGACTGTGGGAGGAAAACCAAAGTGCCCATAGGAAGCCCCCACTTCACAGGGAGGCCCTGCAGACGCCAGACACACTCAGCGGGGGCAGCAAGTGACAGAAAATAATTCTGATACTTATCATGCAAACATATACCGATGACCCAAAACATTATGACCTCCTCCACCTGAAACAATTAGGGCTGCACAATATCACATAGCAATTATCTGAAAGATTTGCACTTAACATTGTGCTATGTATAAAAAAAAGGAAATGAAATTCACCTGGAATAAACCATGGCCAAACAGAACTTGCTATTATCCACCAACAGAGCGCATTAAATAAGTTGGTAGTGCTGCCACAAGTTGTGTCAACAGATACGAATCAGTGCCCGCAAACGCAACATGATTACAGGGCTTTAGATGCCGGCTTTTTGGTAATGATACGGGTGTTTACTTACACCCACTATTTGATAAGCAGATTAGAACTGTGCCTAAAATATTAACGAGAGGCATATTGTGATGCCAAAAAGTTAGTCATCTGAGTGACTTTAACAAAGGCCAAATAATTATGGTTAGACGACTGCGTAAGAACATTTCTGATATGGCAAGACCTGTGTGGAGCTCGCAGTCAGCCGTGGTCAGTACCGACTGAGAGTCGGCTGAGGCGAGAAGAATCACGAAGCACCAACAAGGTATTGGGCAGCCGAGACGTGTCGATGCAAGATGTGAACAAAGGCTATGACGTGTGGAACAAGCCAAGCAAAGGGCTACTGCGGCACACGGCCGACCATTCTAACGATGATCTTGGGAGTAATGCATCGCAACAAAGAGCATGGAGTCATGCAGCGCATGTGCAGCACAGGTAGGTGGGTTCCTCTAGTTCAAGACATTTCCTGGACTACCCAAAACAGAAAATCTCACCAGAGATTTTGAGGGAATCGAGTTATTTTTTGAGACTTGCGACCGACACAGAACTGATATTTTTTAAGGCTTCAAACGAAAGTGGCGACTTCAGGTAGGCAATCGATACCAGAAGCTGATGGACAGGAATATGAGCCTTCTGGCGATATTGATCTTTAATTCCGACATGCAGAAGAACACCAGTCGGGATGGAAGAGCGGAGGCCATGTCTTACTCATTCTGCTGGGGAAAGAAAAAACAAAAGCAAGGAGCAGTGGAGAAAAACGGATGGATTTTAATTTTGCCTGCTAGCGCATGTGGCGATAATGGTTTCTGCTGACAAAAGGAGCAGCTACATCAAGGACGGCGATGACAGGACAATTAAAAGGTTTTCCTAGCATAAGTTTTAAATATTGCACAGCAAACAGAAAACATGGTGGCCCAGGTCACCCGTCCGTGTATCTGCAGAAAACCGTACTCTCATATCTGATTGACTTGGGGGGGGCAAATTACACTGTAGATATTTAACTTAATTGCTGCTTCACCGTGACCTGCCCCCAAGACTGGACTGATATACAGGATCCTGAGTTGAAGGGGGGGCAATTTTTATTTTTTTTCCCCCCAGGTTGTTACAGCAGCATTTTTTGCTCTGGGTAGGGTGCTAACAACAACTGTAACCCCACCCCCTTAAATTTGACAACAAAATGAACATCGGAGTTTACTAACCGCTACTCATAGTGAGTATTGCACTTGAAAATTTGCACGTCAACAATATAACTAAGTGCCTAAATATTAACTAGTGCGGTCTAACCTTCACATGCCGATTTGGACGAAGGGGAAAACCAGGGTCATGGGCCCAGAAGGCGGGGTTAGACAGTGATGGCGGCACAAACGGCTCCCGCCACACTGACACCTCTACCGCCCTCTGCTTCGTTGACGGCGTCCGTCATCAAGATCCATGCCAGCCGGGCCGTTTAGCCTCGTGGAGCCCAGCTGGATATTAAGCGATGTGGATTAACGCGGCACAGCGATTTCCACCCTCCGGCAGCCTGCTTTTAATCAGACACCCTCGCAGTCGCGCTGTGACGGCTAAGGCCTCGTCTTATGGTCACGTGACCACGTATAGACCCGCCCAGCAAAAGGGTCGGCGTTGTTTACAGAGTGACCTTCCTCACCACCCCTTCTCAGAAGTAACTTTTTTATAATCCCTTGAGTTATTAAAAAAAACGATAAAATGCCGCCTCGCAGCATGCAGGGTTAAGGAGGCCGATTTAAGTTGACTGATGTAATTGCGCTGCTGCTCGCTGACGGACGCTCCAGCCATGGTTACGCTCATCGCCCCGTCCATCAGTGGGACACAGAGGGAGCCGTCTCGCGGTGACGCTAAGCGATACGCGGACGAGTGACATGCTAAAGCCGCTGGAATTAGCGGGGGGGGGGGGATGGGGGTTACAGCATCCACATGCAAATGAACCGGCATAAGATACAATGGGGGCGTAGACGTACGTCAGATGACGAGCCCTGTCAATTACTTGCGCCTCACGGTCTGGCTGTTTCAATGCACAGACGGCATCCAAGTTTCCCCTCAGCCTAATGGCCTTAAATATCTGTGTCACCAACACATCAAAGGATGGGACTGCGGATGCAAACGTGCGCCAGGCATGGACCCCCTGTGCACCGCTGCGTGTGCCCCCGTCTTATCATGAGCTCTCCTTCCCACACAGGAAATGAGATGTGACAGTGCAAGACAGGCCCTGGGCTGCAATTTCAGCTATTGCGCTAACATTGGTGAAGCAGCTAATTTAATCTGTGAAACACGCAGGGGTGTCCCTCGCGGTGCCTGACGGAAGTGGAATCTGTGACGCTGAGATGACGAGCGTTTCACAATAATCTGATGAAAAAACACATTATATAAAATGCAAAATTGTAAAAACAAGACTAAAATAAAACACCTAGACTAAAAACTAAAACGAATGCTGGATGAAAGAGTTACTGTGAGGAGAAAAAAGTAAAGCAAGCAGTGATATTAGTTTTGAGTCAATCTTGGGGAAAATGTAAGGAAACAGAGGCGTGTTTCATCAGAGCATTTTACATTTCAGAAATGGTGATACATTTTGCTGCTTAGTGAAATGAGATGTACTACACATCTGAGTAACAAAGCCATCCATCCATCCATCCTATATATCTAATTAGAGGACAAAATCCACCCATATGTACATACATTTTACTCACGGTGTAAGGAAACAGAAAGTACTAGAAAGACTATGAGACTTTGGCAAGAATGTCAAAGAGAATATTAATGTCAGTCTCCACAGGTCACTGTGCAATAAGGACACTTATTATTGCATTGATTTGCCAATATAAGGACTAATTCACTCAAACTGTGTGGGTGAAACATGAGCGTTAATGCCTGAGTACAGCACAGAACATTTCTTAAATAAGCTCAAATCCATTTACACAAATATATAAGGAGAGTTCTACAGCACCGTTCTATTAAACCACAGAAATATAACAGAATATAGCCTTGCTTTTTCATCAAAAAGGCGTTAAGAAGTGTCTAACAGTTTGCCATAAATCAGGTCTGTAATTGAAGCTAATGTTTTAGAATAAAGGCCAGAAGTTCAGTGTATATGTGTCAGTGACAGAAAGCCCAGCAGGAGGCTGTTCTTTAGGGACACGTCACATATCAGAGTTACCACGCCTGTAGTTTTTCTCTCTTAACCATTCACCCATCTATCCGCATCCAGCTGATGCTTGCAGCGTGGAGGTTCATAATATTAACAGATGACAAACTGAAACACAGGCACTGAGACACAGTGACGTTCCAACCCCTTTGCTCTGCCCCCCCCCCCGCCTTGTCAGGCTCTCAGTATATCTGAAGTATGTGAGGGCTGCGGTTTCTTTATGGCTTCCTTCACAGCAGCACACTGGATTTATCTTGCGCAGAACTGATCTTGTCCCTCCGCCCACCAGGACAGAGGTTTAATCAAGCCTGCCACCGCTAGCTAAATGATTTCATTCGCGAAACGTGTCTTGGTTTAGCGGCGACCACTGTCCTGTGCAAAGGCGTTTTAATAAGATGAGGATGAGATTTGCTCCGGGAAATCTAGGGAAAACCTAGAGCTGAGTATGAGGGAAGACTGCTGTATTATTGACACCATGCACGATAAACAAAGTTTACTGGAAAATCTGACTTTTAAAATCGCTAATATCCCTAAGCATTAAACTGTAATAAATAACCAAATTGAAATCTTTAATCTAGGTGAGATTGATTTATTGACACACAGCAAAGAAATGTGTCCTCTGTGTTTAGTCCATTGACACAGCAGCATGCAGCTATAAAGCTATAACCTTGCTGGTCAGGGATTCAAACCAGCAACATTTCTATCACAACCGCACTTCCCTAACCATTAGACCACCACTGCCCTAGTATACAACAGCCCAGCATACCTGTTATTTGTACTTACTCCCCCTCCGTTGATTCTGCCAAGTAGGGGACTGAAGATAAGTTCAAGGGGGGCTTCAAACTCGATTTTATTACTACCAGCCTTCATGCCTACAGTACTTGGAAAATCCAGATCTCTTATTCAGCAAACATGAAATATCCAACCAACGTCTGCGTTTTTGTCCTGGGGAGGGCGCCTGGAGCCCATCCCAGACAGCACAGGGTACAAGGCATACATACATTTAGATGCCCAGTTGCGTGCATTTTGCTTGTGGGAGGACACTAGATTCCCCAGAGAAAACTCAAGTACCATGGGTAGAACATGCATACTGCACACCTACAGAGGTGGGATTTGAACCACCGTACCACCCCTATATGAATCCATGTAAGATATGAGCATATCTTTCTCACGGCCACTGAATGCCAGTCTTGGGGTGGTACTACACTTCGGTCACACCCTCCTTCCATTCCCCCCCGATTTATGCCAACATTTAGAACGGTGATTCCATAAATATAAGACTGAGGCAGTGCGAGAAGATCCAGCACAAATGCCAGGGCAAGAGGTGCATCTGGAGTCTGTCAGCGAGGCTCTGGAAGACCCCCCCCCGGCTGTACAAACGATTGGCGAAGGACCGCAAAGTCCGACAGCCAGCTTCCCCCGCCGCCGTTCCAGTTAGATAAAGAAGCGTTCTGCCACGCAAAGCTCTAAAAAGATTAAATAAACGGGTGAATATCTCGCGCACTATCAATCACTGAATTTGACAGGCATTGCCTGGCACCTTTCAATAACAATTAGTGTAACAGGTAGCGGTAACGAAGAACCGTAGACATGGATGAAGTGCCGGTGGGGAGAGACCCAGCCCGACGCAGCTCAGCACGTTAATCTTTTTTTTTTGTAGGGAGTAATGGCTCTCGCAGGAATCTGAAATGGATCTCATTACTCTCCATGACACTTAAGGAGCCTGCAAAAGATAAACTTCTTTAAACCTCAATTTTGGCTCAATTGTAGAGATGCTTTTTTAAATAAAAAAAAAAAAAATTAATGGGAACTATTTTTCCCATCAGGCTTTGGATTTGGCTGGCGAGGTAATCCTTCATTGAAAGTTAAAATTCTCCATTACGAAGTTAACCTAGATTAGACTGAAATCTACCTCCAGCGCCAAGCCGTTATTTAAAAGGCAAATATGCACAAATATGTAGGACAAAAAAAAAAAAGGACAACCACAGGAGAGGTGTAAGACATACTGCCTGTGGCATGATATAATAAAATAAACTAGAAAGCAAAAATTAAAATGAGTTCCTGGGTTAGGACAGAAAAGCAAAGTAAACAAGAACACAAAAATCATGCATGGATGTTTTACACAACTAAGTAAAACATACAACATATAAGCTTATTTCAAACCATCAAGGTCATCAGAATAAATATTGTCAAGTACCACTGATCATCGCTTAAAAGACATGATTGTTTTGATTTACAACTTAAATACATTTAATGCAGTTGTCTTATTTTAACATTAGTGATTAAAGAACTGTAGTGTACTATGTATTCTCTTTAATTAAACTTTGTGTATTACACAAGTTAAGCTAAATTGAAAGCAGAGTACTCTGTTCTGTAAGCTAAATGAAATAT
This sequence comes from Mormyrus lacerda, assembly GCA_015163995.2. Classification (NCBI taxonomy): domain Eukaryota; kingdom Metazoa; phylum Chordata; class Actinopteri; order Osteoglossiformes; family Mormyridae; genus Mormyrus; species Mormyrus lacerda. Next base: position 15,814,083 of record JAABNX020000106.1, on the reverse strand, counting down.
GAACGCAGTTGTTGGCCATTATGCCCGGGTCTCTTCCCGCTAGTCCATTCACATAGAAATGTGGGACGTGCGCTGCAACTTACCCCCTCCTGGTGAAGTAGCTTTAATTAGTTTTTTTCAGCCGGGAGGCGGCGAACCTCGAGAGGAACGACGCCCATCTGTCGCGCAGATACGATAAGCCCGGAGCTACACCGAAACAAATTGCTCCGTACCTCGGCACCGGCCACCGGGGAGAACTGCAGCCGCGCCGACGGTTTTTAACGTGACGCCACCAAATCGAGGACATTCGTCTGTGTACACGCTGTCAGCGACTTAATGGATATGGCAGAAATATCGCGAGTAAACAAACAAACAACTACATAAAAGTGGATAATGCAAAACACCACACGTGTCAGGCTTAAAATATAATTAAAACGTCACTGAGATAAAGTACATTATAATCTATCAATCATCTATCGATCTTAGAATTTTGTTTTTAATTATAACGCCTCCTTATTGCACAACATTTATTCAATTTTTTTTGCACATAACCTTGGAAATACAGAATGATGCATAGAGCAGTAAAATATTCTCTAAATCAGAAAAAAATCTTCATGTGTTACTGCAGCAGCCAGGTGATGGTTTTTCGCTTTTTAACGGGACAGGATTAAACAGACTAGGCCACATCATGTTTGTTTTTAATATTCAGCGGCAACAAGTGGCCGCAATAACGTGAAAACGGCCGCAGGCCCTCCAAAGGCCAACATTTATTGGCATCTGTTTCAGTTCTTTGGGTGAAATACAGTGATATACACATTTGTCTTCCCGTGACCCTAAATGGTCACAGTTTGACTTTGTCAATTAGCATTATATATAATATAATATAATATAATATAATATATAGTCTCATTAGTGCGTTTGAAATCAAACAACTGGACTTTTGGGGTGGATACGCAACCTATGATTTCAGCTATTTGGGGCAATTTTTCTCCTTGGACGTCACATTAATTCAGTGCTCAGCATGCAAGCACAGATAAAGTTCATTCCCCTAGCAAATGAAGTAATTTGTGGATATGAAATTAACAGATACATCATTCTTAAATGATTAAATATCATCATTTACGGCTGACCGCCACAATGCATAAATTGTGACATGTCATTAAGACTAGATTAGCGGTGGCTAGATGCGAGGCGATGCAAGGGATTTCAGGAATGTGGCGTGCAGGGCGAAAAGTGAGCATGATGAAACTGAAACCAAGCGCGCTTTATCTGTTTAGTAGTCACAGGGTGAAAGTTAAATAAGATCAACGACTAGCAGTCACAGATCAGAGTCTGGCTGCAAGTTTCATTTAATCCATCTAATTATAACGATCTTGGATTTTTAATGTGTGAATAAAAGTACTGTGCATATTAAAAAATACGATACTAGTTTCAAAAGTATACGAGTTGCTTTAAAACCAGGAAATGTATATAGTAGTTACACTACATTAGCCCACAGATGTCTGCATTGCTAATGAGCTCATCTTAGCATAATTATTACAGGGTTGCCAAAACTCACGCTTTCTGACTCATGCTCACGCAATAAATTTTACGGCAAATGTATATTATTCCATTATATGCCTAAAATTTGCTACATCAAAAGCCTTGGGGCAGTCTGCAAGCCCTACAGATTATTTACAAGGTAATAAACCTTGTACATACATGTAAATGAGCATGCAGACTTGTCTCAAATTAAAAATCTCATGCCAGTCAGCTGACCAAAGTTAATAACCCTGTCATTTGGTTTTGGGGCAGCTTATCCTCTGTCACCTCCTTCGCTTCCCTGAAAGTTCAGTGTGGGCGTAGGGTCAATAGGAGCATAGACAACTATAAATATAGGATTTCTTTATATTTT
>JAABNX020000106.1:15798758-15810075 GCA_015163995.2 Mormyrus lacerda | reverse complement strand
AGGGTATACGTGCAGAAGGGTATAGCTGCAGAAGGGTATATTGTACGTGCAGAAGGGTATAGCTGCAGTAGGGTATACGTGCAGAAGGGTACAGTATAGCTGCAGCAGGGTATATGTGCAGAAGGGTATAACTGCAGTAGGGTATATGTGCAGAAGGGTATTTGTGCAGAAACTCTGTTGACTGTTACCATCCCTGATACTCACAAACACCTTACTAGCAGAAGAGTGGACATAGCTAAAATGTAAAACTTTATCCGCACAATGTTTCTCAAGGAGATGTAGGTGATTCCAAACACAGGCAGAATACCCCGCCTGGAAACCAGCCACTCCCAGTGTCTTCCTTTAAAAGCGAGACGTTGCCAGCAATAATTCCACAGTGGGTATTAGCCAGCTGGTAAACTGGGCTAGAATCCCAGGGGCGAGCTAAACAATATATATAATATATATAACATTTCCTAAATATAAATTACTAAAAAAACAAAATAAGTAAGGTATATGGATATAAGTGAATATTTACACATAAATACAGAGTTATAATAATATGAGTACTGTAATGAAAACCTGCACATAATTTGCATTATTGATATTATCTAAGTCATTCAATATTTGAAATAGCCAAGTCAGCACTGATTAATGAACAGTCTAGAATATTTTTAACCTGGCAGAAAAATGCTATCAACCCCAATCACTTCATTGCAAATTTTATAATTTAAAAAAAAAAAAATCAGCAAATGGCAAGTGTATCCTCTTTTTCAGTAAATGATAAACTCCTGGACCCGGGGCAGTGAAATGAATGTGAAATGCATCTTACAGTCAAGCGAGCGCCATGTTTTAAACATGACACACTGCTGCCCTGCATAAGCTGCTTAAACCGAGATGTGCATTTTCCAGAAGCAGATCGCATGCCTATTGGCATTAATAGCTTCTCTTTTCAGCCAACGTAATTCAAATCTCTGCCGGTTTTGGGTTCGTTTTAATCTCTTGGAGGGAAAATGGCATCAAAGGAGGTCGTGGGGGTGACCTCAGACTTGGACAGGCAGGAAGATCAACATGAGCGCATCAGCTCATTAATTTTTGAATATATTAATTCACTTATAATATAAGTAACTGTTTGATTTGCATGTACATTTAAACATTGTATTATAGATTCTTCATACAGATACATTGAATGAATATACAAACACACACTTGCATACCTCACATAATCTGAGGTGAAGGAGAAACTCATGCTTGATGTCTTCTCTCACCACAAGCAACGTGACAATACAAATTAGGTCACTGTCTTGCAGGACTTGGCCTAAGAGCAGGCTCTCCTGTCTGCTTTGCTTAGCCCAGATTTTTTCCCTACCTCCTGGTACCCTATGGAGCAGCAGCTTGCTGAATGACACGAACAGAGAGCAGCGAAGGAGTGGCTACTCTGTGGGGTCTCCCTGAAAACGGTGACTGGAGTGATGTGAACGCTGCGGGTAAACCAAGCATCAAAGGATCGAGGAACGCATGACGGATTGGAGACATCCACCCCCCCGCCTCTTTACTGGTTTCGGCAACCTGGTGTGTCTTAGTTTCTTAGTTTCACATGCATCTATGTATAAGAATGTATATGTGATACAATGTATGAGAATGTATATGTAATACAATGTACGAGAATATATATGTAATACAATGTATGAGAATGTATATGTAATACAAAGTATGAGAATGTATATGCAATACAATGTATAACATTGTATATGTAATTTAATGTACTGTATAAGAACCCAACATTCTATTACTATGACTCATAGACTCCAATGATAACTAACCTTTACATAACGTTACCTTTACTTGGCTGAATTATAGACCCCTGTGACATAACTGAAAATCGTATGAGCCTTGTGCTTATGTAGCAGTTTTTTTCTAGTTTCATTAGTATGGGCATTTCTTACGGGAACGCCGCTTACTGACCGGCGGCTGCTGGTGGGCCATTTTCTCTCACAGCCCACCGGAAACATAAAGACGTCGTCCGTGAAAGCGTCCCATCCTGCCGACGAAGCAGTTTTCCGCCTCGGTCTGAAAACGGGACGGGGTATGAGGATTCTTATCGGCAAGCTTGCAGGTGCTTGGCTCTGCGGGTCCCCCGAACATAAGATTCAGTGACGAAACGGCGCTTCCTCAACAACTATAATTATGAGTCTTAAAATAGAACGGAGCCACCTGCACTCATTGAGATAAGAAGAATCCAATCGTGGCTCTGAACAGAGCTTAGCGCCGCCTGACATTTTTATATCACACCCCACCCCCCACCCCGCCCCCCGCCGCCTTTAACCCCAGCTTCATATTAGAAGCTCGTGGGCACTTTAATCATCATTTCCTACAGGGAGAAGAATATCAAGCGGACACTTACCGCAGTTCCAGGTCGCCTAATAAAACACCAGAAATGCAGTATTAACCTCATTAGTGAGAATTTGGTGCTAATTAAAGGAACTCAGTGGGTCAGCAATTGGAATGGAAGAACTATCGGACACAGAACATCTGACCTGCATGGACACAATATGAACACATTTATGGTCTTGGTTGGTGATATCATCAGGGGAATCAGGAAGCGAATGGCATTGCCTAACTATCGTGGCAAGCAAGAAGGAACACCAATGATGCTAAAGCTGGCCAGATATCCATCACAATGAGGCACACAGACAGGGGCACTGAAAGGTCATGGTAGAGCAAAAAAAAAAGTGAGTTATAGGGCAATCCCAGATAAAAACACTAACTAATCCCAAGACAAAATATCCAAAAACGAACACGGAAATAGCAAAAAAAACTCGCTTAACCCTTTAAAATGAACGAATGGCATATAGATTTTGAAGTATGGGCCAAATTACGAATAAACTAACACAACCAAGTGCAAGACGTACCTGATCTAAAAGGTCAAATATGTACCCACAGCGGCGTAAAATACCAATGGCTATAAATGGCAGGCAGCACCCATATCGTTCTGAAAGCTGAAACTGAGATAAATGATACAACTAGATGTGATTATTACAGTTCAAACATTGGTACTTTTACAACATTTACCGAAACCACTGTTTGGATGAGGAGAATTAATCAATAGCACCATGAAAGGCAGTATGCAGTCTTTTACTGGACTTTATGGGGATACAGAAGGTCAGCACAGCCTCCCTGAGGGCGGGGCTTTGGCTCCGACGGCCCCTTATATGGAGCAGGGTTAAACCTTCCTGGATTGCCATGGATTGTAACGGTGGCAATGGAAAAGAAAACCTTCTCTGAATGACCATATGTGGCCCGACAGTGGCCCAGCAGCACCTAGGTGGGAAGGTTCAGTCATGCTGCAGTGTAGCTTTTTATAAACCAGCGATGAACTGAAATATTAGTCGCAGCGATACAATATTACAAATGGAACAAATAAGCTTAGTACAGCTCAAAGGTGCAGCATAGAAGCTGGGAGGGAATTTCGGGATTTTTTTTTTTGAGGAAAAAAAGAAAAAACTCTTTTTAACCAGTGTCAGTGACAGCGTGTCAAATCCGACAAACTGTGGAAGATACGGTGGAGCCTGAGTTAATTTTATAGACACCAGAATCAAAAGAATTCTGCCACCACCTGGTCTAAATGCAGTTTTGTCATAGTTTACAGCAAGTGAACTGACTCTGATGCTTTTACACCAGTGTGTTTATAAAGTTAAGGCTAAAGAAAACAGCCGTGCGCCTCATGGGAGGCTGACTGCAGGAGGATGCGGCGAGAGTAACCGAGGCATACAGAGGACTCCACACAGCGAACAAAACAGCCTTTACTCTGGGCCTTGGCAGATCTCAGAGGAATATAATTCCCAATTGGAAATCAGTGAAGGGCCCTTATCCGTCAGAGTGTGTCACTCACCAAAGAAATCAGAGAGCTGATTCAGTGGCGAGCGGCGAATTTACCGCAGCCCATCCAGGAGGCTGCTTTGTGAGCGTGTGGCTGATTAAGTCCACGCTGTGCGTAATCTCTATTTAACCTTGATGCCTCCTCGGGGAATGCAGGGACACCGATATCATAGGTGCTGGAAGCAAGTGGAGCAACGCTATGTTTCTCTTTCTGCCGCGATTCTCCTCCCAGATAGCCATTGCAATTATAATTACCTTAGATTTGAAACTGATGAAGATTATTTTAACAAACTGCTTTAATCTAAGCAAGATTTCATTCCCCGCTAAAATGACAGAATGAGGATGAGTTTACTAATGTTGCGTTATTCCAACGTGGTTTTCTTCATCTCACTGCCCCATGTGCCTCTTAATCCAATAATCCCTTAAATGTGATCTGTGATTCTGCCGTTTCCTTATTTATTGCCATCATCACAGGCTTTGTAAGAGACACATGCCAAAGCTGCCTGCACGCAAGCAGTGTAGACAGCGTGTTAAAAGGCTTTGCAGAGCACGTCTCTATACCCAAACGACATGCCGCTACACAAACACCTAAATGTTCCCCGCCTTGAGATTTACCACTTTGATATCCAGAGGAATTCTGCATGAATAAAAAGTTAGCTTGTCTCTGCAACTATAAACAAATTAGAGACCTGAAGGAGAACGATTTGTCTGCAGTCTATAACTGAAGACACAGCTTACCTGAAAAAGAAAAGAGGTCTGAATTGACATCGCCTGGCTCTGGAGTGCTATGGGTACGACAATAATGAGTTACTGCTATTTATAAGTGGCAAACGGAAACCTTATTTTGGAGCAGTACTGTACCTTCAGATGTGAAACGGCAATATTCCGAGGGGGCTGGTAACTACTGTGACATTTACATTCACTGGAGTTTTTTTTTTATATAAATGTTTGTACATTGGGGATAATATTTTACTTATTTTCTGAGAGAAACACCATTTCTGCAACTTTCAGTGATATGATGTCACACTTCCTGTGGCTGGCATGGAGTCCCGGCGGGGGGCGTGACAGCCTGAGAGCTCCGGGGTTGTGTCTTTGATTCCCGCTCCGGCTCTCTCGCAGGGCGGAGTTGGAATGCTTTCCCTGCATTGCTTCACGTACTACATGCGGTTAGGTGACTGGGTGTTGCTACATTGTCCACTATGTGAAAGTGTGCGCCCCCTAATGGGCGGGCAGGGTGTCTACCGCCTTGAGTCCTCCCTTTATGGAATAGGCTCACTGTAATCATGTACTGGATAAACAGCCATGGAAATGGATATTGTATTGCTTTCTATCTATCTATCTATCTATCTATCTATCTATCTATCTATCTATCTATCTATCTCTCTCTCTCTCTCTCTCTCTCTTTTTTTTTGCCACAGCTCCCTGATTACTGATTAGAGAACTGATTGGCTGAAGAGTCCTCACACCTGGGTTTCCACAGCTGACCTACAGGTTATCCCAAAGACCCGCACACACCCTCGCCCTTTGTGGAGAAGATTGCCCCCCCTGCTTTATAACATTAGTAGCTTCAGTTTTTTACCCAGTCGCTCCCTTGCACTCTGGGTGATGCTATTCATTTGCCTTCTTAACCCTTTCCTCTAAATGACAGTACTTATCGATACTGACTGCAGCACTCGACCAATCAGACAAGCTGTCCTCCAGTTTGGGGCTGTTTCTCTGGAACTGGCTAAAACACATATTATACAACCGAATTAAAAATAACACATTTATATTTGTTGAGCACGAGTCATTACTCTTCGTGTTGTTTGCATTCATTTATGGATGTAACATTTTTACAGGCTGACTTAAGAAGCTAAACGGATCACTTTTCTCATTTCTCGCCATAAAGGGATTTTATCACGAATCCCTTAAAACCTGCTCTTGTCCGCCTCGACCTGCGATTACTGCGATTCCTGTCTTCTGCAAGCACGCACCAAACGGCCCCCAACATACCCCTCTTGTCTGCATGGAGACGCTTGTTTCGGTACAAACGGAAAGCAAGGGGTGGAGTAGCATCCCGCGGAGCATCAAGTCCCCGGAGATGCGGATGCGGCCGCTGGCCATGACTAATAAGGAAACGTAGACTCTGCGCTTTCATGACGTTCTCATGACGTTCTGCATTATATTGTGTAAAACAGGGATGAGGAACACAACCCCTTCCCTGAATAAAAACAAGAAAGCGCAGCATCTGCATCGACGTGACTTTGCTATTCACTCCTCAGTTTTCAGGGTGCGACCCGTTAGTACAATGAAAGGGTTTGGGTCCACAGACCCCACCAATCCTAACACTAACCATATAGATTAAGGGCCCCCACTAGCTCACAATCACATGTATAAGGTACTGAATGGCTTTCATAGGTCATGTTTCTGAGACTTTTATTATGAAATGCTGTTTCAAGGTTTAGCCGCTGAATTTGTTGTCCTCGCATTGATAACCTGAATGTTCTTTGAATGTTCTTATGTTTTACTCACTGGCCATTAAATGAGGTTCTTACTTTGTTAACAGTTGCTGTATGTGTAGTTGTGTAGCTGTTGTGTAGCTCCTGGTCCAATTCTGCCTGCACTTGTACCTGGCCATTCACTGGCAGCTCATCCTAGCCGCACCTTCGCCTAGTTGAGTCCTTGACAGCATGAATGTTTGCAATTTGCTGTTTGACTTGTTTGTACGCTTTTGACAAAAGCATCTGCTAATTATGTAAAAATAAGCATATATGTCAACCTAACTACATTTAAAATAGGGAACTGGGTGATGGAGAACTTGTACATTTGGCTGAAAATTGTGAGCTGTCAAAATGACTCCATGTATATATTAAATCTTTGGCTTTTATCATTATTACCTTATTATTATTATTATTATTATTAATAATAATAATAATATTACTATTACTAGGCGACTACTACTACGAAATACTGCTTGCCGTTAATCAGACTTGCCGACACACCTTACGAATTGCATTCAGGTAGTTTTGATTTCGCAATACAATCATATTGAAAGGTCCCCTGATCTGAAAACAAGTAATGCCAGGAGTGTTTCACATCTGGCTAACTTGTCCCAGCAATTCTGGGCACAGCTGACAGCAGTGTCACAAAACTACTTCACCTAGGGTCTCAGCAAAGACCCCCCCCCCCCCACACACACACACATATAGGTCTATAATTCGGAAATGTAGGGAGGCTGAAGAGGGAAGCATATATTTTCTGTGCATATTCAGATAAGCCTTCACGGCAGGTCATTTCTGATGCTGAAGTAAACGTTTTGCTTGGTTTACGTGCATGGTCTCAGAGTCTGAACATTTACTGATAAGTTTCTAAGGTGGGGAGGGATGAAGGCCTTTCTTCAACGGGAAGACGGCATGGAGGATTAGCAAAGCACAGAGGCTGGGGGGGGGGATGCAGGGGTAAATCTGCACGCCTTCCATGAGAGGCCTGTTTAAAGCGAGTTTCTGACAGCTCAGTGGCTTTCCAGTTAGAGGCGTACAAGGAAGGGCTGAGAAATGGATTCCTGAGCTGAAAGAGGATAGGATAGGATGGGGGGGGGGGATGAAGGGTCTGTTTGAGGTTAAGATGACTGAGGGGGGCACAACCATCATCCAGCTGTTTATCATGGATAGGGTTTTGTGGGGGGGCAGGACTATCCCAGGCTGCATAGAGCATCCCAGGTCAGTGGGAAGAAATAATACTTAATATCTGATGTTCTTTCCATACTGGTTCTCACCAGAAAATATCTGCTTTGATTCCCCTGCTGATTTCCGAAAGGACCTCTGACTTCTGGCCACAGATCCACGCTCCTTCTGAACGCCTCGGGCAGCAGCAGCATCCCTGCGCCCACAGGGGGGGCGGCCGGTGACCTCTGGGGCGATGACGCCTCGGAGGACGAGCGGTCTGATGTATTCATGGGCGATGCCCACGCTTGCGCGCACACAGACGATATCGATGCCGTCTGTCCCGACACGAGGTGCAAGGTGAGCCAGGCACAGAGCTGCCACCTTGAATACGCCCACCGCTTCTGCTCAGCTTGTTAACGTTGGCAGTTTTTTTGAAAATAACAGAACAAATGACTTTATGACATCATCCAGAACAGTCATATATCCACAAAGGACCAGTGTGTATGCGGGTTTAGGTCAGCTGTTCAAACCCTGGTGTGAGGACTCTTCAGCCAATCAGTCCTAAATAGGGAGTTGCAGAGAGAACACACAAATCCAACAGCCCTTTCTTGATAAGACTGCTCACCCCTGCTCCAGAAAGACCACTATTTGGATGTAATTACAGTATTACGTATTAAGAACACTAGGGTTCCTTCAGAAATGCAGCCATAGAGAACTACAGCACAGTCACCTGGTTCAAATGTTAAATGTTGATTAGCGTCATGCAGTCAAAGTGAAAGTTAAAGCTGAACATCCATTGGATTCTAAATGCCGACTAATGATCACTGAAGCCAAAAGTATTATAACCAGCCCAAAACATACAAGTCAAGTCAGACAATCTCTGGCCACTGAAAAACACCAGGAATGGTGTTAAGCAGCTTTTCCTGATGGGAAGCCCGCCACCCCAAGCATCAGTCAGTAATCGGTCAGCAATGCTTGCGAGCTGTTATTGTCTTTGTCATCTGTATGTGTGGAGAAATACACATCAATTGGCTCCATACATCATATTTAATAAGAGCCATTTGCAGAAGATTAAGCATCACAAAGCAAACACCTGTTACCCCGATTCTGCTGAAATTGCATCCAAAGAATGTCATTACTGCGCGCGGTGAAAATGTTTATGAAAAACGCAGACGTCATTAAAACTGCATTGTGGTGTGAAGGGTTTATTTCAAGCCGACGACCACGAGGAAAAATCAAGTTACAGTGAAGAGCGGGATGCTCAGTCGTCGCTAAACCTTTGCCGCGAACACCACCGCGTGTGGATCGGTAATGAGAGCAGCTGGTTATCACAGCTGGCTTTTGTCAAGGCCCGCGTGGATAGCGAATGAGTAACCCTTGTCAAGAGGCGGCTGGGGCTGGTTCTCTGATGCGGGGAGGTGATGGATCACATTGCCCAGACTGCTCGTTTTTGATGACGAGGCATTCGCCATGGAAACTACCACCAGTTGTGACCCTGGCCTCCAATTCATCTTTGCCTGACAGGTTACACTACAAGAGGTAAGAGCTCAATAGAATTCTATACACCTGAGATGGACATGGGACATCGATGAGAGACCGGTTTACTGTAAAGTGCCATTTAATGCTGGAATGTCTCTCGTACTAAATTCATAATTCCAGCTCACTATGGCCAGTACACTGTGGTTCACCGCCCCCCTCACCCCTCGGTAGCAGAGGCGGGTTGTGGCTCCGGACAAAACAGCAAGGAGCAAGGAAGTGAGAACATGTTTCAGGAACCGTCACATTAATTACGTCTTTTTCGCGCCACTTCTGTTAAGTTTATAAGTTGCTTTTTCACTGAATAGCCCTTTGTGGGTGGCCGTACAAAAATAAGAAAAAATAATGCACTTATACACTGAAACAGACAATGATTATGTCAATAAGTAGCAGGGATATCACACTGGCATACTGTCAAAATCACAGACATGTGGCCTTCTCTCAGAATAGAAACGTGATTACCAACTGTTTTTAGGATGGGGCAAAAGAGGCTCATGGGAGTTACACAAAAATGTTCTGAGGGCAGAACAAAAAATTATTGGTTTGAGAGATATGAAATCAGATTGTAGAGACTGGCCGTACGAATCAGATGTCTTGGCCCCGCCTCCTCTACAATCTGATTGGTTCTCCTGAATTCTCACCGTGTGGGGGCAGTATTCCAGCCCACATCCCCATAATGTGTGATTTTAGCTGTTGTCCTGCAACGGGACATGCTACCTTTGCACAGGTCTTCCTAGTTTAAAACGAAATGTAACCCACTACTGAATAGCTGGGTAGAGAAAATGGCTAAATTAACAGCATAAAAAAAGTAACATGAGAGAGTCTGATAGTGCCATTCCGTCATTCTAGCAACCTGAAAGCGTAATCTTTCTTCTACTGTGAGTCTTTTCAAATAACTTCCTTAATTCAACCCATTAATTTTAAAAACCCCCTATGACACCCATTGGCAAGATGCCATACACTGTTACCAAAAACCTGTCAAACTTTATAGATATTAAGGGGTCGATTTTAAGAAGATTATACCGCTTCTTTTCCCATTCTAGTCTGAATTTGAGAAACTCCGGAAAGAACCAATGGGAATCTGGTTAATTTTAATGTCTGAACTTATCTGGGTTAAGGCAGGGCAGACAGTATGGTGAAGCTTACAGGGTTCCAGAGCTGGCTGAGGATGGACCCAAGATGTCAGCTACACCTGATTCATTGCCAGTATTTACACTGTAAATGGACCATGTTACTGTAGAGATGTCAGACATATTTCTTACACTGGTACAGCCTCTTAGATCCATTTTTGCAGGTTGAATCTTCATCCCATCAAACACTACTGTGTACCAGGGGTCCCCATCCATTTTTCCTGAGGGCCAAATTCCATCAACAAGTCAAAGCCAAGGCCCAAAAAATCCAAAAAAGGAACAGAGACTGGAACGGTCCCCTGACGATAAATTTCACAAAACAGGGCTGGGGGAGGGGGGGTTGATTGTGCGGTCAGGATTCAACTGCGTTTCAGTCTGGATACAGACTGTAGACTACTAGCTAGTAAGCACTACTGAATATATAACAGAGAACGATATAGTGAATAAAACAACGGCCTATTAAATAAAACCATGCTAATATGGTGCGTCTGAATTTTGACGCCTTTAAAATGTCTATTCAAACACGCCCTCGTGACTTCCTGTGGTTGCTGCGGGCGGCTCACTCATTTGCCACAGTGGGGCCGGTCCGTGAGGTTTCCCTGTTCCTGTCAACACCGGACCCAGCGGACATGCGTGGCCACCCGGTGGCGCCACGCTTCCCGTACAGCCCGGTGTGAAAGAAAAGGTGTGACCATGAGAAGCAGCAAGGCCGCAGGGTCATGGGCAGACGGACATTCCAGTAGTGGGGTTACTGGAGCCCGACACAAGCAATTAAAAACGCATTATGTACGTTTTTATGGCGAATTCCGTAAGGACTGCGGCGTCCTTGCGGTGTTCTGGAGCAGGGGCTTGGATGAAAACCCTGGCTGGTCCTGCTCATCGGAGCTTCACGGTGAAGGTCGTGGGGCGGAGGAGCTCTGGACAGGAGCAGCCCGTCCCTCGTCTCTCTCCGGTGCTTTCAGCACGCCGGTTTTACTGTTCCAATGAGATCATGCCCATTTAAAAATAAAAAACAGAAGAGAGACGTTCCTTTCACCGCCTGGATGTGGCTCAATAGAGCTTCCTGGAAGCAGCTGTGAGTGTGGAGGAGTCACAGCACAGAGGAGTCACAGCACAGGGGAGTCACAGCACAGGGGAGTCACAGCACAG
>JAABNX020000106.1:15784358-15798658 GCA_015163995.2 Mormyrus lacerda | reverse complement strand
GGAGTCACAGCACAGGGGAGTCACAGCACAGGGGAGTCACAGCACAGCGACTCAGAAATGCTGGGGCCACCTTAAGCTATCCCTTATCATCAAGAGGGAGACGGGCAAAAGCGTTCGCCAGAATAAACGAAGCCCTTTCAGAAGATAGAGATATGTGAGGCTAAGCCTTCAAACTGGATCGTGCAGAAAGGTGAACAGACAGAAAGGGGAGAGAAGAAAATGATGGAGTCGTCTCTGTGCAGAGCTGGCCTGCCCACACTCTGCCCTGCTGCCTCGTGAAGAAGCTCGATTTGGGTGGACAGCCCACTTCAAAGAGTCCCTTTGTCACAGATGAATGTGGAAAATCCCATCTGGGGTAGAAGGAGCTTAGCATTCTCACAAGGCAGGAGTTAACTCCTTAGGAGGGAAGACACCGCCTTGCCGGACAGGCTCCAGCCGCCTGCTTCACTTCTTCCCTTGCCTTCTCCCTCACTAAAGGAGTCAATTCATTGTGGGTAAGGACACTAAGCTAGTTTCCATCTTGGATTCAAAAAAGGGCAAAAAAAGTCACTGGCTCAAACTGGAAGTATCTCCTGCACAGAACTAACAGGCTCAGTGTACTAGGATCATGCGCTCATGCGCAGTCATGTGCCTCTGGCCAATCATGTGTCCAGGCTGTCTCTGTGATTGGCTTTGAACTGTATCCACAGCACGCAAATACAGTCTTTCCTGCACCGTCACACACGCGTGTCTCCAGAGAGCCAAGCACCCATGAGACAGCGCAGGAGACTAGCTGTGAAACAATGAGGCTGTTCCGGCTCCGCTGTCAGGGTGCCCGTGATAAACAGCTCTGCTCAAGGTGCCCCTGGGCCCAGCCCACACGCGACGAGACACCGAGGTACCGCGTAGTAACCATGGACATTCCGACACACGGAGAGAACGAAAAGGCCACGATTTCGTTTTCGTTTCGTGAGCGGCTTCATTCATACGATGATTATTATTCTATCTAATACTTACTATAAAGATGATGAAATATCTGCATTTCTGCAGAAACGCAGAGAAACGGGATCCTGCAGGTAATACAGGGAAAAACACAAACCGCAATCAGTCAAGAGTCTGTCACCAAGCCAGCAGCCCTCCGGCGGTTGATCTGAGGACCGGAGAAAATGGTCGTTATCTCCCCGGCAGCCGTTTTGAAATGGAAATTTAATTAAACGACGCTGCCTATATGTTTTAAATCAAGTGATCAGAGATTTTTAAGATGGTACAGCACGTAGTTAGACAGGACACTAAGATCTAGCGGACAATGATAAGGATTAGCAGACTAAAAAACATACCAACTGTACTGACTGATGTTCTGAGCACTTCAAAGGGACACCCTTCCTCCTCCCTGCTCCGTGTTGATACCGCGACTCGCGACTGACTACCAGCTATGGGGACTTGAATATGTCAAGTTCAAAGGAGGCAAGGTTAATTTTTTTTGTCCTTCGGCCGAATGCATCCGCCTGCCTTAATTTTCGTCCTTGGATTCTGGCTTGCCCCATGGTGCGATATTAGAATTATATCTGTCCCGTGGTGACCGGGAGATGCCTTTATTGCATGCAAGTTAGGTCGTTTTAATTATCACAGAGATGTTTGGGCTGTTATATCCGTAGCTCTGATGATGGGCAAGTTGACTGAAGAAAGATAACATCAGCCTGAGCGGCACAAGCGTGAGGATTCGATTAACCTTTGACTTCCTGTGCGGCTCCCATAAAATCACCCTCATCGTGCACTTGAGCCTTTGGGCTTTCTTTATTATTGCTCCAGCTCGTACCAGCAGATTGGATTCTACTGGGACCCTGGGGTTCCCAGCTGCAACTGTCAGTTGGACTGGACAACCTCTTGTACTCCCTGCAGTTTCTTGGGGATAATCTTTCTGGGTCAAAAAATCCACTGAATGCGGTGACTGCAAATGTGAAGCTGGACAGACCACTGCTGCTCCTGTAGACTACTCTGCAGATCATATTGTACACACCGCAGTAGACCACACTGTACATTCTACTGTAGACTATTTTGTCCACCAAACAGTAGACGATGCTGTACACTAGATTACATTGTGGATCATATTGTACGCTCCAGTGAAGACTATACTGTAGACCATGCGCTGTACACTGTACTATAGACCACTCTGTACACCATGCAGTAGATGATACTGGAAACTGAGAGGGAGAAATCCATTACTTCGCCGGAGGTATCATGGAGTCCATCAAAGGGGAAGAAGTCATTTAGTTGTTTCTCTTCGTCTGTCGTCTACACAAACTGCACCAGGGGTCAGACTGAGCAAATATTGTGATCATTTTTCAGTTACATGCATTTTACTTTACATTTATTCAGCAGACATTTGTATTAGATTGGATTAGATTAACTTTATTGATTCTATTCAAAGTGACTGATTGTTGAGAAAGCAGGGTCAGCTGCTCTCAGTGAATGGTGATAAAAGTCACAAGACTTGTTCCCAATAGTAAAACCTTTGAGAGTTGAACCTTCCGATGACAGACAGTGCCCTAACCCAGAGAGACACATCGCCCCCATTCACACTGTAGACAATGCTGTAAACCCCATTGTAGAGCACACTGCAAAGCATACTGTAGACCATGCTATAGACTATGTTGTGCACCCCATTTGTAGACCACAATGTAGACCTTGTCGTAAACCATATTGAACACCCCATTTGTAGACCACAATGTAGACCTTGTCGTAAACCATATTGAACACCCCATTGTCGAACATGCTGTAGACCATAATCTACACCATGCTGCAGTCCATGCCGTAGACCATGCTGTACAGTGTACACACTTAGAACATACTATATACTACACTATACACCACACTGTAAACTACCTTGAAGATCACACTGTAGATCACTCAGTGCACCACCTTTTAAACCAGTCTGCAGTGCCATTACACAGTCTACAGAATCCTTCATTTTTTAACTAGAGGCAAGAAAACCCTGACTTGTCCTTTAGCGGTATGGCATTTTGTGACCGTCCATACGAAGGGGCTGGAAGGGAAAGGCAGTCTACACCCAGTTTATTAAGTTCAGTTTGTCACTTGATTTTCTTTAGATCAGTGTTTCCAAACATGGACCTCCGGGACCCACAGATGGTGCACGTTTTTGCTCCCTCCTGGCTCAAACATGATCTGTCTGCGGGTCCCCAATGACCAAATTGGGAAACTCTGCTTCAGTTTATTTAATAACACACGCACACACACATACGCACACACGGTTTGGTTATACTTGATGAGCACACAGATTTCTTATCAGAATCCCTGCTGGATCCCGCATATGGTCGACCCAGGGGCCCGGGGAGAGGATGGGGTGGAGTTCGGGAGGATTTGGAGAATGGTACCTAGAGATCGTTGCCTGCTCATCAGAGAACTGACTAATCAATCCCGTGCTGTCACTTCAGCATAACAAGTCACTCTGTCACTCATGGCAAGCTTCCCAAAAACATATTCGCTAGAGATGTCTGTGTGCATGCGGGGAAGGTGGATGTGAGCGATTAGCGGGAGATGAACCCCAGGTGAGGCAACCGCAGGGACCCGAATCCTCTCACCTTTCCACTATCATCGTAGAATCTAAAATACTGCCAGAAACAAACACACTTAGGTGGGTGGCACAGGGCCTACAGGTGAGGGCAAAGTGGATTCCTACCAGAAAAAACCTAGATAATGCAGGCTAAGAAAAAGTCCCAGTCCTTAAGGTACGACTTCTTCAATAAGTAGTTTCCCTTTTAGATATAAACATTTTATTATATCTTGTCCCCCCCGTCTTCATAATCTGATAAGTTACATTATAAATATACATATAAACTGAGTTTTAAGGTGAACATATAACTGAAGCGAGAAAGGTTCTCAGAGGTGAGGCACCAAAGCCCCTTTGTGAGACTAACCAGGAACATCCGTACCAGTCCAGGTTCACAACCAGTATGTTACTTGATTGTCACATCAGATGTACTGTATACACTCAGCGCCTCTCGGCTGGTGTTCGGGGATCTAACCCACAGCGGGGCCCACAGAGAGCCAAAAATAGGTCCATGTTATATAAGAAGTATCTTTTCCCATCAGAGTTTGGGAACTGAGACTGAAATGCATTTTGGGGGGCGATGGAGAAGATCTTTTTTTCCCTATTTAAATCATCATGTTGATGCTGAATATGAGAAAGCTGTCTAGCTCTGCCTTTCAGCATTGTATTATATTTAAAAAGTCATCTTTAAATTATGTTATTTGGTTAGTATTTTTAAATCAGAACACAAAAATGAAGAATGTGTTCATAATAGATGCACATGAAAACCTGTACAGTATTGGATCCTTGAAAAATTTCCTGGAATTTTGTTTGATTTTATCACCAATGCGACTGCCAGACTTTTTGCCACTAGTTACATTTCTGTCAAATCTGACCAAACCTCACTCCAATGTCAAATGCACTACCTGTAATTAGCGTGTACTCAATTTAAACGCATACTGATTCGAGATCAGTCTTCTTAGCTGCTAATAACAGACAATCGCTGCAAAAGCTTTTGAAAACATGGATGTAATACAAACAATCTGATTTCCTTATTGGAGTAATAAACTTCCAGGAGCTGAAAGATATCCGTAATACCGAACCTTAAAATAACTATCAGTTGGTTAAATTTTATGGGTTTGTCGTTACTATTAAATATATATTATGAACGAGGTTATTTAAATTACGGTATACGACCGCATAGTTATGTTTCCATGGTCAATGTCCATGTCGTGGCTTGGCTCCTTCTGTCTTTGCCCGGTGACAACGCTGCTGACTTTAGTCCTTTGCCATGCTTTTACTCTCGGAAATCTCAGCTCTCTTTCCTAGTGGACGCCCTCCTGTTCACCTTTATCCAAAAATAGCAAGCCGGGGCTGGCACTTTGCTTTCTCGATCAACGCAGCGCTAGACATGCAGAGGATGGTGGCATGGAAGAATTATGGCCCCTGTCCATCCATTGCTGCGTGATTCTGATTCATTGATGTGGGGGTGCATCGGGGAAGCCTGAGACAAACCGGACTTCGCCGGAGGTTTTCGGAAGTCCATCGAATGGGTAGTTGTGTCTCTTCATCTTGCGCCTGCACAAACTGCACCAGAGGTCAGACTGAGCAAATATGGTGAACGATTTGGAGTTAAATATATTTTACTTTAAATTTATCCAGCAGACACTTGTATTTGGATTAGATGAACTTTATTGACCTTCGAAAATTATATCCAAAGCGACTCACACTGGAGAAAGCAGGGCCCGCCACTTCCTGAAGCAAATGTTGTTGAAGGACTTGCTCAAAGTCCCATTGGTGAAACCACTTTCCCCACCATGGGATTTGACCTGGCAACCATCTAATGACAAGCAGTGCCCTAACGCAGAAGGACACAGCACCCCCATTCACACAAGTATCAAGAAATTACATGTAGGATATTAATTAAGGAAATTGGAAGCTAATGGGGGGCTTGATCCAGAAATGTGATAACGACGTACCTAATAATATTCGATATGATCAAATTAGTGTCAGGTTAACTGTAGATACTACTAGTGCACATTGCACGCATCAAGGCGGTATACACTTGCAAACCCATGTTCTTCAATGGATATAAATCGGGGTTTAAGTACATTGATTTTCTGATTGCATTTCCAGCACAAAATCCTACTGGGCTGAGAAGCCATTCAATTCGACTTTTAATGACAGCAGAGGTGCCGCCACCAACCCATGACAAACTAGCCTGTTTGGATCTTCTCCAGGGGGTCTACAGCCCTCTTTTCAGCTTGCTGTGAGGAGGCATTCAACAAGAAGAAGAAGAACAACAAAAACATAAAGATAACGGCAATTTTAATCGGCACAGTTCAGTGGGCCTTCGAAACATCTTCGGCACTTAGGAACGGGCTTTATCGCAGCCCTTCGCGGTCTGGATGCTGTATCGTGCCGAGAGCAGCAGATAAAAGAGCTGTTCCGCGTACAATCAGGCAAAAGATTTGGCTGCCACTGCGATCGGCAAGCAAGTTACAGTACAGCCAAACCCGTCTGCAAGATGCGTGTTTGGCGCTCAAACAGGATTAAAAGATACGTAACTCGCCCGTGCAATATCCCGAATATTACTTACACGCGCATAATCTTCACAACAGACTACTGAATCCGTAAGGCAAAAAGGACATTGGGAATGCAGATTAAAACGATAGGTTCAAATATGATAACAGTTAGAGTTGACTTCCGTAATTTATCAGTAATAACAGATTTAATAAACTGTTACAAAGTCAGCTAAAATCAACAGATAAATCCCAACAATATTATATATCGTTCTTAAGGTAAGGTTTGTGGACTGCAAACTTTTACTTTAATAAAAGCTAAATTTGACCATGTGTGTAATTAGATGCGATCACTTGTATATTTGAGGAAATCATAAGCATCTTGAATGACTGCAAAGGGAAATGTCTCAGTTTTCCATGAACGCTGCAACTCCCCGGGTCCGAATAAAGGACATTTGGCTTGTCTGTGTATGAAACCTGGCTTAAATAAATCACTTGCAATTGCACTTAATGAAATCAGTTCGTTAAATTAATTTGTCGTTTTAATAATTTAACAAAAAACACCACTTTCTGAGTTCCATTACGAAACGAATTTCATTATTCGTTTTTCAGTAAATATATATGCAGTAGGCCTATTTTGCTTTTAGACTTAAATACTCTCAGTATTAGAAACATCTAAATACCGGGACATCGGCATAAATAATATAATTGCTGTATTTTGTAATACTAATGTTAACTTCCTATGTTCTTTAGATGTCTCCATATGAATAATATAAACCTTTCTGGTTGCAAAATTAAAGTGGTATAAATAAATCGGCAGGTTTTAGAGTAATTTTCATAAAAGCTTAGAAGACGCGCCGAGTAAATTTAAATAATGGATTAGAGAAGGTGCGACTAAAATGATCATGATGGCAGCTGGACTGCATCTATACACTCTCTCTACAGAAAATAATGCTTCGGCTGTGCTTATTTCGTATAGTGATGGAACTAACATATGTAACACAATTAACGTGCAACTGCAACACGTCGCAAAACACACGAGCCGCTTTCAATAACTGCACATTTAACATGCTATGCTCAGATCCAACGAAAAGTGACTGCAGGTGCGCGTTTCCAGGTACGCTCACGGTCCAAGGCTCCGACAAGTGCGGCACTGACTGTGGCTGGATGAAAATCCTCTTTCTTCTGTTTGTACATGACAAACTGCGTTCCGTGAAACTGATATTTATTATAATCGGGTGAAAAACATTGCTCAGTTTTGCAGGAAGCAAATATCAGAACAACGCCTATGCAGGTGCTTTACACAGTATAAAGCATATTTGTCAGCAGAGAGGTAAACACAAAAAGAAGTCGGACACTCGCTAACGAATCGGAACACGACGAATCGTCTTACCTAGCAGCATGGTGAGTCCGAACAGTTCAGCCAGACTTGTCTTTCGCGCTGTCTTTCAATGTACTAGCGCCCAGCAGTATCTTCCGTTTTAAAAGAAAAAAAAAACACAAAAGTGTGTTCCAGGTGGTACAAATGAGACTGAAAGAGCACAATGTTCGGGCGTCTCTCAAGGCGTTCACTGTTTCCTCTGTTCCACTGTTTCCAGTCAGAGACAAATCGCCGCAAATCCCAATAGCTGCTAGTCTGAGGAACGATAACACATGCACCTCAATTAAAAACGTAATGCTCCGCTGATCTGCGTGGCCCGGAGGAAGGAGAGAGAGGGAGCGCGAGAGGGAGGGAGGGAGGCAGGGAGAGGGATGGGTGGGAGCAGGAAGGGGGCTGTCACGGCCAGCTCCTCACTCATCGGGCCTCTCTTTCCCAGCATATTTACGGTTTTCCCTTCTATAGGTCCGACCCAGGTGTGTTTACCACGAAAAACAAAACCTGCAGACGGGTTGTCGGTAACATATCCGTGATGCATAGATGAGCGCCTACGTTATTCCGATTTATCGACTGATCAAGTAATTACTGGAGTCAAAAAGCCCTTCAGGAGCGGAGCGCTCCTCAGCAGCCAGGGTTTGGGGCGCAGGCTGGGACACAGCTGAACAGCTAAACGCACCGCTGTAAAAAATGATTTAACTGTCAAAGCAGGATGCCTGACAGTCAAATTTACGCTGTTTCTACTCATTTCCAACGATTAAAAGTAAATCGCATACTGTACTCCCAGTCTACTTTGAAAGGACTATTCTGTTTAAATGGGTTAGAGGAAGGCAAACCTCAAAATAAATGTAATTTCTCTTATAATGCATTTTTTTACCCTAATTGAACCTGGCCAATAATGAAGATGCTCCCTTAGCACAATATTCTGCTAAATAAATAAAATGCCCTTGCATACGTCTTTCCCAGGGAAACTGTAGAAGGACACCTTGCCTCAGTGACTCAGAAGGACCTGCCCCTTCTCCAAATCTACACACGTTGACAGCATGGTGATATTGTCCACCGTCTTCGCCAGGGGCCCCCGTGCTTTGTGCGCTAAAGGAAGGAACCACGAGTAACGCCGAACTGTCCTGGAGAAGTGCCAAAGCACATCTCGGAGGATGTATGAGGAGTTTAATTACGCGATTAAATTGCTTTCCCTCGGCTCTCTGGTGGAGACAGGAGGGGAAATGTTCGAGTGAGGAAAAGCAGTATTTTCCCCTTTTTTCCCCCCAGCTGAATTGCCAATAACAGCTGCAGAACCGCTTTACGAGGAAGAAGCAGAAGAGTTCAGAACTCACACGAGTGGAAAGACGGGGGCAATCACCCATATTAAATCTCGCTCCAGAATGACAGTTTACAGCATCCGTATTTTTTATATGCAATTAAGGGGCTAATAATTGGAGCCCCGCGCCTTTTGACCTAAGATACTTCTCCGATGGAACAGAAAACGTCTGTCAAAAGGGCAGTGAAACGGTTTAGACTTTGCAAACGACTGGTTAGTGAGCAGTGAAATATTGCTAAATTACACCAGCAATTTTGCACGCCTTCTTACTCCATGAGGGAAGTATTTCTTTTTTTTTACCTGCCGGTAGTTTGAAAACAGTACATCCTCATCCACCTGCACTGAATAACAACACGACGGTCACATCATTTATATTCAGTTCGGCACTGTATGCCTACTCACATTTGAGTGTAGGTCAACTTGACTAAAGCTTTTTGTAATTTTATAGCCGCAAAGATGAAAATAGGCCGGAAAAGAACTGTTCAACTAGAGAGCAAAATACAACGTAATTAAAATTATGTAATTTATGTATTTATTATTAGGCAATAATTTAAGACACTGTTTCACACTCCAATAACACCGGTAGCTCCTGAGACATCAGGCAAGGAACTCACAAACATGCCAAAAACATGCCATAGCAAAAAAAAAGAAAAAAGAAACCTCAAACAAAACTCTTTACAAGTGCAAAACAAACATGTTAAATACAGCAAAATTACCGTTAGAACTATCAGATGTCAGATGTAAACACTGCTGCTGTTTTTTAAGAAAAAACCAAATTAACAGCAAACAAAACACATGCACGTTTGTTAGGACCTAGTTCTGATCTGACGAACACAGGTGCCGGCTGGCATTCAGAACCAGAGCACGTGTGGAATAAGGCTCTGTGAGATTTGGAGCACCGTTTCGGAAACACGGTCTACAGAACCAGCTGGGGGTACAGTTCTGTGTGATGGCAGACAGAGCTCAGTCCTTAGTTCCAGCACATTCTCAGCAGCCGTGAAGAATCTCTCACCTCATCAATCTCACTTTACGGGCCACGCCAGGCCCTTTATGGTGGCCTGGGGTGTGCGGCTGCAAATTCAACCCCCCATCACATTCAAACAGTCAAGGAGGCACCTGCATACACTGCACAGGTTTTTGCCAGTGGACAGAGCCACACTGCTGCAGTACCAAGCTACTGGCACATGTTTCAAAACCAGGTGACAAACCGCTGCCACAAACTGCTACCATGCAACTGTGCGTAAAGGGACAAAAGACAGCAAGGCAGATGACACCTGCTGAAGTTTGAAACCTGAACCAGCTGCTGCCTCACAGGCCTGTGGGAAGGCAGCCACTCAACGGAGCTGTGATTCAGGGATCACAGACTTCACAGATGTGGGCCCTAAACGGAGCTGTGATTCAGGGCTCATGGACTTCACAGATGTGGGCCCTCAACGGAGATGTGATTCACGGCTCGCAGACTTCACAAATGTGGGCCCTCAACGGAGCTCTGATTCAGGGATCACGGACTTCACAGATGTGGGCTCTCAACAGAGCTGTGATTCAGGGATCATGGACTTCACAGATGTGGGCCCTCAACGAAGCTCTGATTCAGGGATCACGGACTTCACAGATGTGGGCCCTCAACGGAGATGTGATTCACGGCTCGCAGATTTCACAAATGTGGGCCCTCAACGGAGCTCTGATTCAGGGATCACGGACTTCACAGATGTGGGCTCTCAACGGAGATGTG
This sequence comes from Mormyrus lacerda, assembly GCA_015163995.2. Lineage (NCBI taxonomy): Eukaryota > Metazoa > Chordata > Actinopteri > Osteoglossiformes > Mormyridae > Mormyrus > Mormyrus lacerda. The sequence continues at coordinate 15,788,182 of JAABNX020000106.1, read as the reverse complement.
ATTCAGGGATCATGGACTTCACAGATGTGGGCCCTCAACGAAGCTCTGATTCAGGGATCACAGACTTCACAGATGTGGGCTCTCAACGGAGCTGTGATTCAGGGATCACGGACTTCACAGATGTGGGCCCTCAACGAAGCTCTGATTCAGGGATCACGGACTTCACAGATGTGGGCTCTCAACGGAGCTGTGATTCAGGGATCACGGACTTCACAGATGTGGGCCCTCAACGGAGATGTGATTCACGGCTCGCAGATTTCACAAATGTGGGCCCTCAACGAAGCTCTGATTCAGGGATCACGGACTTCACAGATGTGGGCCCTCAACGAAGCTCTGATTCAGGGATCACGGACTTCACAGATGTAGGCTCTCAACGGAGCTGTGATTCAGGGATCACGGATTTCACAGATGTGGGCCCTCAACGAAGCTGTGATTCAGGGCTCATGGACTTCACAGATGTGGGCCCTCAACGGAGATGTGATTCATGGCTCGCAGACTTCACAAATGTGGGCCCTCACCGGAGCTGATTCAGGGCTCGCAGATTTCACAGATGCGGCCCCTCGGCAGGTCTGTGATTCAGGGCTCGTGAACTTCAGATGTGCAGCAGATTATCTCAATTCACCAGAAATGATTTTGCACTAGGCCTTCATATGTGGCCACAGACATAACGAGGTGTCCCAGTGGTGATAGACTCATACAGCGTGAGACCCAGGGTGTCCATAGGTATGGGGTAAGTGATACATTAACAGAAGGATGACAGAATTGTGGAGATAGCAGCAGAAAAGCAGAGTATCGTTCAGCTCCAGCTAATGCTGGTCTCCTGGGCTTATAATGAGATTTCCACTGCGATCAGTGTATTTAAAAATACTCTGGGGAACAAGTTTTGTACCAGTGTAGGCATCTGCATGTTCAGGGATCAAGACGTTCCTTGCAAAGCATTCCCTTTGGTATCCCATCATCCTTTACTCAGCTTTGACTAATGCTGTCAGCTTGTCTCTCCTGGCAGCCCTCACGTATTTACTGAATAAGGGTAGAGTATTACGTGATGGACGTTTTGCAGCCCCCACGCATTAAGGCTGGAGCTTTCGCTCACAGAAATTTCTCCCCCAGGTACCACTAATGGACACTGGCCAAGCATGAGCATCTTAATTCTCATCTTTAACTCCTTGGCTACACATACAGAGTATTTCAGAAGATAAAATATGAAATGACAGCATGAGTCAGTAATAGAGTCCCTTTGTCGTCTTTTCATTTGGTCACTAAACCATCGCACGAAGCGTTTTATTAGGGCACCTGTAGCAGACTTTCTCCTTGTGTCTTAAAGTGCATAACATCAAGTTTTGGGAAGAAATACTGTGGCTTATTGTGAACTGAAGCCAGGACCCAGCTAATACAGCCATATTGGTTTAAACGCCGCATTAATAGCTGCTTGGCCAATCGGTGTGGATGGGACACACCTGAGGTCGGGGTCTGGAGCCAATGCAGAACTGGCAATGGTGGCAGTGCCCGCACTTGGAGATGGTGGCATCTGCAATTCAATTATGGCAAAAAGGCTTTCGATACCCACCACATGTTTCCACCGATTGCTGGCTAACACTACCCTCCTTCAGCCCCCCCACCAGCAACAATTGACAATTCAGCTTTTGGAGACGCACACCCCCCGCCCCCCCACAGCCTGGATGAGTGTCATACCGTCATTTACGTCTGCCTGCTTAAAATGCATTTAGACATATAGATGTGTGGAAGTTCGGGGCAAACGCATTAATAAAACTTCAACAGACAATTTAAAAAATACTCTACCTCTGAATCTGCTTCATTCATCTTCCTGTTGTACTGGGCTCCTCACGACATGAAAGCCTTTTTCCGGTGCAGGTTTACCAGTTAAAATAGTTTTACGTGTACCAACCAAGTCAGATAAATTACCAGATAACTCCAAATGGAACACTTAGGAGAACTGCAGTCCGTTCCTGAGTATTTTCCATGCACATGCCCCCCCACCCCGATACAGTAAAATAGCATCATGGGTGGGTGGGCTGCGGGGCTGGTTGAGTAGGTTACCTGGAGGGGCGAAGGGGGGGGGGAGTTACACAGCTGATGTCATGCTTCACCTGACACCTGCCGCCTGGGGTGGACGTTCGGGATGCACAGTGATTTGAAAGCTCCGTCACATGGTACGCTGCTTCCACAGCTGGTGAGATATGAAGCACCATGAATAAATAAAATACTCTGATCCTCTGTTTTTATCTCTGAAATGGGACAGATACATCTTCCATAAGATTTTCCAGCAGGAAAAGCTGCAGAAGATCCCCACAGTCGCCACCGACGACAACCTTTTGGAAACCTTATAATTACGACTATCATGAGCCGCGAGGATCGGCAGAGTGAAAACTGTAACGTCTCTTCAAATTGCCAAGGAAGAATTCACATCGTTCGCAGGTACGACGGCACAGTGGCGGGGTCGCTGGGGATGTGCCAACGCGGCATTGCCAGTACAAAACCTGCAAGTTCCCACAGCGTGAGCAGCTAGGTGGGAGCGGGTTAAGGAGGAAGCCAAGCGTCTAGCGGGCGCTAAAGGCTAAACTGGCTAAACAGGCTAAGTGCCCGCGGCTTGGTTATCAGGAGGCGCCAAGCAGATGCGGGTCACGTGCAGATGAATGGGAGATCACAGCAGGGTCAGGGGGTCTGGCCCAGCTTATGCAGACCTCCTCCCTCCATTCCCAGGGGGTCTCCAACCACATCTACCCCCCATTACCACCCAATATGCTTCCTAATCTCATGGCCCCTATCTTCGCACCATCCGGAATCCTCCAGCCTTCGCTCCTCCCCCTCACTCAGCCGCTGTGTCACTGGCTCCCGCTAATCCCGATCTGCACCAGTTCTTTTCCTTTTTCTTTCTGCTGGCAGGTCCAGGCCCTTCACCCCCCCCCACCTTCTCAGCCAATGAACAGGTTAGTACATCAGTCACCCTGTAGTTTTCTTCCAGCTCCTCAAAATGTGGCTTTTAGTTGTGAAATTCGACCACCACCTCTCCACATCACACATCTGAAACTCGTCCTGGGCTGCTGTTTGGCGCCGCGGGCCCCACAAAGAATGGGGAAAAATTATTCTCTGTATTTAAACAGGTCTTACCCCAGGCCTGCTTGGCAGGAACTATCTCCATGACACTATGGAACAAATGAAATTTCTCACAGCGGACCGAGAGGCAGAGAAAGGCAGCGAGGCGTCCAGTGAGCCTGAGTTAGTGGAAACACTGGAGCCTGGTTCAGGCCTGGGAGTGTCACATGCCACCAAGCTAAGACACGCAGGAAAAAAATGGACTGAGAAAGAGGACATTTGGTTTAATGCAACCTTCCATCGACATGTAGGTGCTAATAGTGATAAAACAGTAGTATACTGTACCAACTCCTGCACCTACAAATAGTGAATAGTTGGATCAAACCAAAGCAGTCAAGTATCATATAGGTGGGGAAAAAAAAGCACAGCATCTTCAGGCATCCTACCAGGGGGGGCTCTGAGTACCTGTACACGTTCCATAGTTTGAGAAGCATTGGTGGGGTTTTAAATGTGGTGTAACTGTTGGTGTTAGACATGGAGGTCTCAGAAATAGTCAACTTCCTGGTGCACTATAGTGTCTCAAAAATGGTGCAATAAAAAGTATCCAGTGTGGGGAAGCGCAATGGCTGAGCCTCAGTGAGGTCAGAGGAGAATGGTTAAGCTTGCTAAAGCTAACAGGAAGTGTAACAGCTCAGCACAGCTGCAGTGTGCAGTTAAGTTGAAGTGTAACTACTAAGGACAGCTGCAGTGTGCAGTAAGGCTGAAGTGTA
>JAABNX020000106.1:15764068-15775863 GCA_015163995.2 Mormyrus lacerda | reverse complement strand
ATGAGGAGAGGTTAGCTGAGCTGAATCTGTTTAGCCTCGAGCAAAGGAGACTGAGGGGGGACATGATCCAGGTATATTCTAGCAAGGTTCTAACAGGTCTCGATGCTCTTCAGCGAAATGGTTACTTCAGTGTTAGTTTAAATACTAGAACTCGTGGCCATAGGTGGAAATTAGCAGGAAACTGAATTTGAATATGGAATAATCTTCCAGTTCAGGTAGTGCAGGCTTAAATCCTGGGTTCCTTTAAATCAGAGCTAGATAAGATTTCAACAACTATTGAGCTATTGGTTAAGTTCTCCCCAAACGAGCTTGATGGGCCTTATGGTCTCCTCTCATTTCTAAATTTCTTATGTTCTTACTACTATTACTACTATTTTTTTATTGTGTTTGTGTTGTTCTACTCCCTCTGTTATGAGTACTGCTGCTGCTGCTTTTGTAGTACTTGCATGGCCACTTCTCTTCCTGCCACTTCTAGCACTTACCTGCAACTAATGCTAATGCTAATAGCACCTCAGCCACTACTTCTGCCTTTACTGCCGCTGCCCTGCCATTGTCTGCTGGCAGATTGGCATCTCTCACATGTTCCATGAGCCAGTGAGTCCATCCCTGTCTGTTATGTCCTTGAACACTCTGCGCCCCCATGGATCTGGGGCACCACCGACCCACGACCCCAAAACCAAGCCTACCCAGAAGCTCTGCTATTCTGAAACTCTCTCAGCAGCAACAGCGGAGCAGAAAATTAGTTTGGACAAGAAGCTTCTGGAAGGGCTTCCGCATTCTGGAAGGTATCGGCCCCACAGCAGGTTCTGTGACCAGCACAGAAAAGCCACTGGTAGTGGATCGTATTGACAGGGTTCCCCCAATTCTGGCAGAATTAATTTCCATGACTTTTCCAAAACTTTTCCAGTACCATAAGAAAATTTTTAGTTTGTAAAACTAAAGTAGATAGAACGGTATTTATTAACTATTGACTTCCGCTCATACATTTCCGTTGCGGAACGAATCGGGAAACAAAAATGGCTAGTTTCCAAAACTTTCCCTCTCTATCCAAGAATTGTAAAACTTATCCAGGGCCTGGAAAATTTAATTAAAAATTCAAAACTTTTCTAGGTTTTCCATGACCGCGGGTACCCTGTATTGATGATTCTGTGGAGATAAACTCTGATTAATGAAAGCAGAAACTATTTGAACCCTGGCTCTTTCGGACCAAATGTACACACCAGATGAAAAACTGTAAATGAGCCATGTGACATCCCTTCCTTAAGACAGATAGCCCTAGAGAAAGCGTTAATGCTTATTGGCCCTTATTCAGGGCTTTTTAAATAGCGGCTCAGGCATTAGATTTAGAGACGGTTAGAGGAGCTGAAATATTCATTACAGAAAAATATGCGTTTTTTTCTCCTGTCTGGGGAAAACGCAAACACCAATCAAATGCCTCTGTCTCCGCCCAACTGCGAGGCAGCGAAATGTCCGTTTCTGAATAGGTTCTGTGCAGTGCTTACAGTCACCAGCAGACAAAGAATGTAGAACAGGGCAAATGACCTGACGTCTGTGTTCTTCTGGCCCAATGCGGGTAATTCAAGCTTGTGGCAGTTTACCCACGGACAAAACAGCTCCCGTTAGGAGATTCTGACTGTGTGTGGCACCTGACAACACCTGTGACAGGGCTGCCCATGTTGGTTCAGGCCTGAATCAGGCTGCGGCCTTCAGGGAGTTTCCTTGCGCTGCTCTGCGCGTTATTATTAGTGAAGGCTGCAGGGGCAGCGGGACGGAGGGAAGAATGTTCTATTTGCATATTAGAGACCTGCTTTTTTGTGTCTTAAATATTAAATAATTAAATTCATAATAAGCAAGGCAGCCATGGAGCCTCCAGGATACAGAAAGAAATAGCAGCTTCCTGTCTGACGTGGCCCCGTCTGTCTGGGAGAACCTGTGTTGCTCCCCAGAAAAATAGCGGGCAGACGGCCCAAAATAGTGTAAAAAAACTCTGGTTTTAAAGGTCTCTAGAGGAGTTTAGGCGGTCAACTCGTCGTCTGCACACCTGTCTGTCCAAAGATAGACGTCATCTTGACTGTATAATGAAGAAAGCCCCATTATTTTACAACAGTTATATAGCCATACTTAGGGGTTCTCCAAGCATTTCACACATTTTGTACTTGTGAGAGTGTGGGGGACGGGGCACTAACTGACTAGAAAGCGTGAGCCAGGAGTATCTGAGATAATTCTGCTGTCTTTCATATCCATAAGATTTACCTTGCTGGTTTGTGGTTCTTTTGTCTGAATTCTTGACACCAGTCATGACCAATTATGGCAAAATGGCTGTTCTTTTTGCCTTTCCCCTTGTCCCAGTCACCTACACGATTCCCTAATTTTTCTTGTTTATATTTTTGTGCTAGCGCCATTCTCCACCGGCCCCCAAAGAGCAGGACACCTCCCCTAATGACTGGATCGCCCAGCTCCCTGTCCTGGCCCAATACTGGGTCATGGTATTATATTCTCAGGAATAAATCCTGTGTTTTTCTCTTCTATGTCCCTCACAAACTCTGTTAATATTCACAAAAATGCAGCGATCATAAAACATGATGACAAACAGCTCAGCACAGGCCTCGTGACACAATGCAGAGCAGCTTGGCTCTTCAAACAAAGGGAGTCCCTTCTGGTGTTTTGTTGTATATAAGCAGACAAAATATTACAGTTCTACCTCTGTAACATCAAATGACGCCACCTGGGATTGGCTGGTGTTAGCCTTTTTCACAAAAGGCCTCATTATTTTCAGTGTTTCATCATCTATGGACAGCAATACACAGTCAATTTGGACTTCTCTGGAAGAGGCATCGGTTACAGCCTTGCAGCATTAAATGGTCACATTCCTGTTTGAAAATTGGGTAGCATTACTTAACGATGACTCCGCTCAGCTCTTGGGTCCTCTCTGTGTACTCACTACAATTTTTGGTAACACCTTATTACAGTTTATTAGTATTCATTCATAGAGTATTGTAAACACGGCTATAACTATTTATAAAATGAGTACACAGAGAGAACCCAAGAACCAAGTGAAGGGTGGTTTAATTAGACGGTAAGAGTCATCGTGAGGCACAGGCTGGGTCAACACTGGGAAGGCGGGTAAGCGAACAAATCCAATAAAATGATCCAAGGAGCAAGATGAAAGGACAGGTTGGCGGTCAATTACACAGAGGCAGTCCACAAGGCAACCAGAACCAGAGTGAAACAAGGGCAAGAACTGAAAATCCAGAACGTCAAGACCATAAGTCATATATGAAAATATAAATTTGATCATCGATCGTCATCGTTTGGTGCAAAACACTCAAAACTTCATACTGAGTAGGTGGCGAATCCGGTATAAATGAATGCAGGAATTAGGCAGGATCACTCCAGCCAAGAAGATCACTGTAGATGGGCTTGTTCAGGAGAAGCTGGGCATGGGCGTGACAGAAAATAACATAATTTCATTTTCAGTCAAAACTCCTGTGTTCTTACCTCTGAAAATCAGGTCATGGGGCAATGACGGGACACCATGAACAGGCCAACAAAGGAGAAGCCATGATTTCCCCAGCGTCTACAGATCACCCTGAAGTGTAAGAATCACACTCAGGTACTTAAAGGACAAACTAACATTGTAACCTAGTAAACCACAGAGGATGCCTCCTCTTCACAGTGATTGGAGTGCACCACAGGTGGAGGCAGTGGAGAAAGCCCCTTGTTGGCTTTGGAATAGGCAAGAGAAGTTGAATTGGAGGCCATGAGGAGATGATTAGTGACCAGCCATCACTAAAGACCCACCAAATGGAGGACATCATAGTTCAAGATCAGGGTTATTAACCCAATGCTACATCAAAAGCATTGGGCAGTTTGCTAACTCTATTAACAATTTACAAGATAATAAAATTGTTACAAACATGTAAATGAGTATGTAGACCTGTCTCAAATGATAAATCTTACGCCAGCCAACTGACCGAAGCAGTCAACCATGCAGGATAAAAACGTCTGATGAAAGTTGGAAGCCATTTCATGGCATCTTCTCCTGGCCAAAACCTAGAGTCGCAAGAAAGTAACACAAGGTACAAGCATCTAGATTTATCTAACCATGAAAGCAGTGTCATCGGGTGGATAGACAGAAGCTACTTCTTAGTGTTGGTTTGCCTTCATTTTTTCAACTGTATTTTTTTTTTTATTAAAAAAAGATTTCTGCCAAGAACCGTGTGCGTCAAAAGCAAATGCAGGTCCAGCGCAGTGAGTACGGCCAGCAGGTGAGAGGGTGGAGGAGCAGCAGGTTTGAGGAAACCCATTACAGGAAGGGCTAGTGTGCGTCAGTGAAGGCCCCCCCTACCCAAACAGACAATTACTGTATTGCAGCAAAGCTGAGCTTTTTCAGACGGCACCCCTCAGGTGACACATTAGGTATTCAGTGTAAATCCAGGACAGTCCTACTCAAGCCTAGAACATGGTTTTCCAACCTGCAAAAATAGAGCCATGCACAGGACAGGCTTGGGGAAAAAAAGGGCACCTGAAATTAAGGATCTCCAAATATCACCTTTTCAGATGAGCGTCAGGAGCACAAGGCAGGAAGTAGTTTCTTACCCCCAGAGGCAATTCTTGAAACTCCATGGGGGGCCTCCAACTCCCCCTCCCCTGGGCATGGTAAAATTTATTAACTTTATTTTATGCCGAACTGTACATTTATATCAACCAACAGAATTTAATAAGCACAAGTCCTTTATTTTCACTTTTGTGAGAAACAGAATACACAAATAAAGCAGATTTGTCGCTGCAATGCACTATGTGCGTATCACCCACCCTTGGGGTGGCCCCCTCCCAGCTCGGGGCACCAGGCCATTGTCTGCCCTCCCTGACCTGTTGCCAGTCCTCTGCTTACCCCCAAAAACCAATCAATCCTTGCACAAAGCCTTCCAGTCCCGATGTGGCATTCTGCTTACATAAGGTGCAGATTTCGGCAGCCTTTTAAAGTAAATGCAAAACTTTGCCTTCAAACAGATTTCAAGACTTTGGAAGAAAAAAAAACTCCTACTGAGAAAAAGATTCTTACTAGAAGCATAGACATTAACACGTCTTTTGTCAATGGTGCAGACGCAGGAATCAATCATACAGCAATTCAAAATTTATAATAATTCAGAAACCCTTAAATCTACACCACTGGAGAGAGGAACAGAAATGGGGCATCAACAAAAGTACTGATGTGGAAAATTACTTCTTTTGATGCACTTTTGCATTTTATTAAAAGGTGAAGGGAAGATGAAGGAAAGTGTACAACAGGCAAATAGCCTGAGAGATCTGACTGGCACATTTATAATCGGGGGAAAAGGGGAAAGAAAGCAATAAAAGGCACATTTGTTCGCCGTTTTGAACATGGGCAGACATTTTAGAAGCACGAGTGAGAGGGGGCAATTCTATCAACAAACAGAATTTAATAAACACAAGATCACAGTATCAGCTGTATACGTCTAAAATCAAACCAACGAGTCACGGATCCTGCGGTCTTACCGCTGGAATTTTGGGTGAAACAAAATAGCCATTTAACGGCTTAAAAAAAAAAGCTGGACAAACCCAGCCGTCCTCCACCCAAGTGTTACTGAGCCTAATTAGAGGGGATTTAAGTTCTGATCCCTGATGGAAAGAAGCATTTTTTCATGAGCTCTAAGTGCAGTTGCCCGTGTGTGTTAAGGGGGGGGGACGCTTCCCCTGTACAAACGGCTGCTTTTAGCATCTGTGCTGCGAGCAAGGACATTTCTGCTGATGTTTGTGCTGCATTTATCTTAAGCCCGGAATCTTGAGGCTCACTGGCAGGAGCCTGATGGTACAGTGTCAACATAGTGGCTCCTACATGGCAATGCAGCTCCGTCGCAATGAGTGATTATAAAGCATGCTAAGGCATGCGCAGCTCCGTCACAAAGCCAGCTCAGGGGCGCATGCATGGCTCTCTCTGGTAACATGAACCCAAGTTTGCTGCTCCTCCGGGGTCCTGCCGCACAATGCAGCCCCCCACTCTGCCGCACAATGCAGCCCCCCGCTGCCCAGTGTTTGAATGCTCTTGCAGTTGGGGCAGAACCCGGCCTTCCAGTGAAATCAGGTCACAGAGAGCTGAATAAAGACGACGATTTTCCACTACTTATAGCGAGATGGCAGATTCCCCGGCTCTGCATGAGCAAGCACAAGCTGCAGGTCCCGTGTGTCACGTCAGCTCTATGAAGCGGCCAGTGTCCTAGGCAGACCAAGGCCTAAGGGAGAGACAATTACCTAAAAAAAAAAACACACGGGGGTGTCCCGGTTCACCAAATACAGCCAGAAAACACGTGACAGATGCAAACACGTCATGTGATTTGAAGATCTGCTTCGTGCACATGCGTCGACATGACCCCGCTACCAGGTCACGACGCAATTAACCTTGTTGGTGCAGCGACAGCAAAATTCAGGCAAACGGAAACAAGGCCCTCTCGCCTGTGGGCCTCCTGGCAAAGAGACGCGGGGCCTCGCGGGAGCTGCCGTCCGTCCGCGTGGTAGCACCGCTGACGTGGCGCAGGTGAGAATTCACGGCTCGCCTGCGGCAGCGGGCAGACGGCAGGGAGAGATAACAGCCTGTGACTGGTGTCAGGGCGAATCTTTGCCTCCTGCCTGAATTGTGTCGCCAGACTACCCTGCCTTCACCTTCATGTCATAACAGACGGCTGTGGGTGGGGCTCCAGCTGAACGCCGTAATGCAGGGGGGCTGATAGAGGTTTTGGGCCCTATGACAGCTTAACATATTGGGCCCCAAACCCAGACCAAGATTCAGGATTTATTGTCATATGTATTAAGTACAGGATGCGCTAAAATACTATGAAAGTCTCACTTGCTTGTCTCCTCTTAAGTGACAATATGTACAACTACCAAGTACCAGCAGTGAAGATGTGCTAAATGGACAATAAATATACACAAACAAACAAACAAACAAATCAACCCAGTCTAGTTAGTTCCAAATGTTTCGGGCCCTGAAATAATTCTAACTTTTTGCCCAAAGTACCTTGTTGCTGGTGACATTCACCAGTATGACGACAGAACACACACACACACACACACACACACACACACAAACAAACACACGTTAAGAATCTCACAGCCTAACCATATCGCCCCGTCTAGGCACATGTCTGCCATTCATACCTTAATGGTCAGTATGATCTCCCGCTAGGATGTACCTCACCAGCTCTCCAGGGAGCCCTAAAGAACCTGCCATGCCATCAGCAAGCTCATGGAAAGCCCAGAAGGCAGAGCCTCCTACTGCTCGCCCATACAAGGGGCTGTACTGTAGATCTGAGCGCCCACGCGAAGACGAGCAGAAGCGAAATGGTGACATCTCTCTCCAGCTGGATCTGCGCTCTGTCTTTGTGGCTTGGAGATCTCTCCATTCATATGACTGGTTCTACACCCCTCCCAGCACAGTGTTCCTGTGAAGAATAGGTGGTCCCCCTCTAATGTGACAGTGTTGTAGGGGTTAACAGGCTGTCTCAGTTAAGCAGCTGGCGCGAGGTCACTCGAGATGCTAAGGGATTTAAAAGTCACTCTGCGTGATTGAAATGGCCCTTTTCATCCCGGACTCCCCGCGGTCTTCACCGGGCCTACCACTTTCACAGTCATCTCCTTGGATTGATGCCCTTCCTCTTTTTTTTCCTCAGTCTCTCTTGTCACATAGTCCTGTTATTTATGGCCGCCATTGGGGCGTCATTCACACCGTTCTTAAGGACTTTCCAATTTAGCCATAAGAAAGCTGCAAGGTGGCCCATGAAGCTGTGTGCTGGTGGCCGTCCTAAAAAAAAATGCCGATTTGTGGACCCAAGCTGCACTAGAATAGCCATCCTGTCCTAGCGGCTGTTTCTAGCCAGAACAACCTCCGACACTCAGATTCCCCCTAGGAGCTGCGGCCCCTTTTGTGATTGAGCTGAGGCAGAGGCGGTATGAACTCAATGGGGGGGGGGGACAGCCACAGACTGTTACCCACCCACACACATAGAACTGGCCCCTAAGGCTCACTCAGCTGAGCATCGATTATTTGTTTAGCTTCTCTTCAGCGCCATGATTGGTTTTTAAAGCGGAGCGGAGATTGCCTCACTCAGCGATTTTCCCTCACGCCGCGGCGAAAAGCGCGGCGATACAGAATCCCTCCAAATGGGATGGATGGTGACAGAGACGGAAAGAGCAGATGACTGAATGTGGGAAGAATGACATTAAAATGTATAAAAAGAAAGAGCCAAATGAAACCGCGAGAAGGTTCATTTGTTGGCTGATAGAAGAGGAAATCCAAAAGACTGAGAAAAGAGGCAATTTTCTTCACTGATTTTGCGGTCTGCTGTAGGCAGCGTCCCATCAGTGTTCAGCATCATGTTCCAAGTGATGCAATTCCCTCTGCCCTCCCTCCGACACAACTGCCTGCCAGCAGGAGGACCACAGCTCACGTCGGCTCAATCATTTCACTTTGTCAGCTGAAAAGGTCAAACAGACATAGCTGTAAGGGTCCTGGGGACAGCAGTGTGATGGAGGCCTTGTAAGTACGTAAGCAAATAAAAGTTTATTTATTGAGCACCTTTCACGGACGAAATAGTCAAAATAGACAAAAACGGCGCTGTACAAAACTCTAACCAAAAACCGAAAAACAATATAAAAATACTCAAGTGAAAAACAGACGATACATATTAAAACATGCTTTCACAATATCACGTTTTCCCCAAAGCCTGGGAAAAAAGGGATGTTTTCAGCTGCCCTTTAAAACCAGAATCTGCAAAAAGCAATGATGAAGGAAGGTCATTCCACAGCCTTGGGGCAACAACTTAAAATGCCCGATCACAACGCATGTGGCAGGGGGTAAGGTCAGTGCAGGCTTCTGTGTGACTCCAGTGCAGGATGAATGGTCTACTTTTCCTCATGGTCGGTCGGGGCAATAACAGTACCATAACAGTATATCAGATCATCCATGTGGAGATGGATCTACGATGGCACCGGAGGCCTCTTACCTGTCCTGCTGTTCTGCTTGCCGCTGCCGATCTGCTTGAGCCTCTTCTGGTGTGACTTGCCATTGTAGTGGATCTGCGCCTGGGCGGACGAGTTCAGCTGGATATTACACACCTCGCACAAGGTGTAGGTCTTCGGCTTCTTCTCCCGCCTGGACCTGTGCTCCGACACGCCATGCTGGCCCTCCAGGGAGCAGCCCAGAGGCCCGCCGTCCGGAGACTGCCCCCTCTCTGCCAACCGGAGGGAGCCGGAGGGGCGCCTCATACCTGCGGGAGGAGGAACCAACGGACTGAAGACCTTTCATCAAGAGTCATTTAGGAAGCTCCATAAACATCACTCAGTCTGGCTTCCAGCTGTTCCAGCAGGAGAACAGTATCATCACTTACAGACATGGAATGCTGATTACATCATTATAAAGAGAGGAAGGAGGCAGCATCTCCATGGGATCAGCTGGAACATCACACAGAAGCATCCTAAATAAAGAGTCTAACAACAGCCTGCTCCATCACTCCACTCCCAACCGTTGCCATCCACCCCAGAAAGTGAACACGTGGACGAGTTAGCTCGACCGTGGACTTCACCCATCAGCCACTAGAGGGCGAATGCTCACCACTTTTTTTTTTTTGTGGGCCAGCTATGAAGGTTGAACCAAACACTAAATTAGCCTCCTCAGAGTCAATTTGTCAATGACGCATTTGTCTTAATGTGTTCCGTCCACAAATCTGAATGCTCACGGAGCAGGCACACGACCACATAAGGAGAACACTGATCTCAGTGATTTTCACCTCAATGCCGTAATAAAGCGTAGCTGCATGCTCAGATCCAGCCAGATGCCTGTTAGCACACGGTCATTTCACACACTGCAGGTCACAGTGCTGGAGAGCTAACGCCAAGGACAGCGGGCACTCAGTTTTAACTGCCTGCAAATAGCAACCTAAGCAGTTACCTGAGACGCCTATGAGAGAAGCCACGCCCCCTGGGTGAACATTGGCACCTGCTGGTCAGGACAAGACTACTACCATAGTCAGCAAACTGCACTTAGTGACTAAATATCTTTGGTTTGGCGCCGGGGTGCTCAGTTACTAGAGTAGATTTCTCCGACTGATTGGGGGGGGGGGGGGATCCCCCATGATAAAATTTGCTGGCCGCAGGGGAAACAGATTAATCGCCCATATCAAACTGTGGAGTTTGCCATTTGAATATCCCTGCTTTAGCGTCTAATGCTAACATAGGGGTCGAGCTTAGACATGAAGAAAAGCTAATCGTACAACTGCAATCCACATCTTTATTATGAATTCATATCCAAATGCCATTATCCAAGTATTCAAGTAAGCATTTCTCATTTGACAGTTCCCTACGGTTGGGATCTCGCTTCCTTTGCTGTGGACATTGTAAACTTCACCGCATCAGACTGTTCCAGAAATACCAGCCTGTACCAGCCATCGGTCGAAACTGGCCGTCACCTTACAAATGTCCATCTATCGACTGGCGATGCCCACGCGCAAACACAGGGACACGGAGACGATGCCTCAGATTATCTGCCAAAGGAGCACCAGATGCACAAAGCAGAGATAGCGAGCTCCCCCCAGTTCAGTCTCTGATTGTAATCGCTCTCTGCTGGGGATCAGCAGTGCTTCCCCTGCGTGCACGATGTGGGTCCTTTGTGAGAGCCGTGCCGCAGTGAGCTTCCCTGCACCGTCATTCGGCTGGCTGTGAATCTGGGCTCCAGGGCATTTGCAGGGGATGAGATGTGACATGTGGAATTTAAAGCTTTACAGTGTTTTTTTTTCCTGTTTAAGAGCTGAATAAAAGCTGAGCTCTAACTGTTAGCCTGTGGGCCCAGACTTGCAAACACAAAGTGTTTAAAGGTACGGGAAGAACGGCGTGACAGCTGATAAACACCCTGTCTCTGTGACTTTAGCTGCTTTTGAGGTCGGCTCGTCGCTCCTGCCCCTGTGTGGAGGCCCTTTCCTGGAGCCGGGGGCCGGTGGATAACCCCGGGACAGCTCACGCTTGCTGGAATTTATAGCAGCACGTGTTTGTGGAAAACACAAATCAGGGAGCCGGCGAGGGGGTTGGGGCCTCAGAAATGGGATATTAAAAGAAGACAGGACACAGGAAGAAGCGCAACGTATTAGGATATGGTACTGCGTAAGAACTTTTGGAAGGTGAATTGAATGGATGGATGGAGCACAGAAGGTGTATAAATGAAGTTCTCACCGATGGAGGTTACGTTACTATATGGACAAAAGTACCAGACAACACTGCTTCAGGTGTTTCATTGAAACCCATTGCCTGAGGTGTATAAAATCAAGCGCCTAGCCATGCATTCAGGGTTACAAACATTTGGGATTTAGAATGGGATGTCATAAAGGTTCCTGTAGGTGTAATGGCCAGATATCCCGATGCTTTTGTTCATATACAGTGATCCCTCGCTATATCGCGGTTCAGCTATCGCGCCCCCGCTATATCGCAGATTTTATCCCGAAGCGTCACGGATCTCAGCGTATCACATACTTTGCTTGTGGTCTGATTGTTTTCGTTTTGTTTTAAGCCCCACGACGACTCCCAAGCATCCTACATCTTCAAAGCCTTCTGGTAGTAGTGAGCCTAAGTGCCAGAGGAGGACCTTGACCATTCAGGAGAAG
This sequence comes from Mormyrus lacerda, assembly GCA_015163995.2. Classification (NCBI taxonomy): domain Eukaryota; kingdom Metazoa; phylum Chordata; class Actinopteri; order Osteoglossiformes; family Mormyridae; genus Mormyrus; species Mormyrus lacerda. Next base: position 15,764,197 of record JAABNX020000106.1, on the reverse strand, counting down.
GTAAAACTCCTGGATATGCGTCAGGAAGAAAAGCGTGGACGTCGCTCGCCATTATTAAAATTACATATATAATTATATACATATTCCATTATGTATACAGAGAGAGATAGAGATGTGCATATATATATA
>JAABNX020000106.1:15725600-15736976 GCA_015163995.2 Mormyrus lacerda | reverse complement strand
ATTCCCAACCCCGCACCTCACTGTATCCCCTCCGGTACAGTACAATACACACACACCTAGACCCTGATTCCCAACCCCGCACCTCACTGTATCCCCTCCGGTACAGTACAATACACACACACCTAGACCCTGATTCCCAACCCCGCACCTCACTGTATCCCCTCCGGTACAGTACAATACACACACACCTAGACCCTGATTCCCAACCCAGCACCTCACTGTATCCCCTCCGGTACAGTACAATACACACACACCTAGACCCTGATTTCCAACCCCGCACCTCACTGTATCTCCTCCGGTACAGTACAATACACACACACCTAGAGCCTGATTCCCAACCCAGCACCTCACTGTATCTCCTCCGGTACAGTACAATACACACACACCTAGAGCCTGATTCCCAACCCAGCACCTCACTGTATCTCCTCCGGTACAGTACAATACACACACACCTAGACCCTGATTCCAAACCCCGCACCTCACTGTATCCCCTCCGGTACAGTACAATACACACACACCTAGACCCTGATTCCCAACCCAGAACCTCACTGTATCCCCTCCGGTACAGTACAATACACACACCTAGACCCTGATTCCCGACCCCGCATCCCACTGTATCCCCTCTGGTACAGTACAATACACACACCTAGAGCCTGATTCTGAACCCTGCACCCCACTGTCTCCCCATATTGTTTTCCCGAGTGCTTCTGATGCCAAAACAAGCACCCCTCTGCACAGAGTTTGCCAAATAAATCGCCACACTGGTCCTCGTTCCTTTCTCACACCCCGATGTCACATGATTCTCTTCCCAGCCCCACCCTGAGAGAGTATTACAGATACCTACGTGAAAGGCTTGTCTTATTCTCTGTTAAGTCCTGATAACCTGATAAAGGGAGTGGCCCAAATATCAGAGGAGCGACTGGGAACATCCAGCCCTGCGCTGTGGTGATGTTCTCACACGGGCTCTGATTGACGTAAAGGCAGTGGACCATCACCCTATGGTGAGAGCAACAGAGCTCAGCCAAACTGCTCCTATTACTTAGGTGCCCACCTGACAGCTGTCTGCATGTGATGTATTATCTGTCTTGCCCGTACATGGCAGTGTGTCTGCAAAAGGGTCAGCCCTCTGTATCTGCGGGTTCCAGGACGCTGCCCCCCTCCTGGTTACCCTAGTCCCTTATATAAAATGGCACGGTATTTGCATATAACCTACACACATCCTCCTATATACAAACACTTCATATCTAGACTAATAATATCCAATACAATGAAAATGCAACGTTAATAGTTATCACACTGTACTGTTTAGAGAACAGACAAAAAAAAGGCATTCAGTAGATGCCAAGCCATCATACTACATACAGAAAATATAATTAGAAATAGCAAAAATACAAATTCATTCTCCTATATCTACATATCACTTCATTCGCAAGAATTCAGCGTAATGCTTGGTGTGCGGAAAATTCAAGTTTTACTTTTTGGAACGTTCTGGGGCTTTCTTTATTATTTTTGAAGCGCAACTGGTTGAATCCACGGATAAGGGGTGCTGACTATACATGTAAATGTAGCTCCATAAGTAGCTTAGGTCTTCCTCTGCTTAATAAACAGAAATCAAGGCTCTGTGGGCAGCAGCAGCACCTCACACCACCAGGGTTGGGAGTTTGAATCCTACTTACAGCTTTGAGTGCTTCCCATGTTGCAAGAGCTTCCCTGGGTATTCAGATTTACCCCCCGCAGTCCAAAAACATGTGGCAAGGAGAACTGGAGTCTCCAGTGAAGTACCTCTGGTCTCTAGTAACATCTTTGGTTGCATTGCTCACAGGGCGTGTGCATTTGTGTGCCCTGCTAAGGACAGACTTCCCATCCATCTCCCGACTCGTGCCAAAGTTTATTCATTTGACTACACAACTGCCATTGAATGCCTTGCCTTGAAAATGCACAGTTCTCACATTTACTTTCTGGCGGTCTGGCACATTTAATAAAATAATGAACCTTTAAAATAACCTAGAACAGCATGACACCGTCACTACTCTCGACATTATGTGTGCTCTTGTGTAAAACAGGAAAATGACCCTGATGTGCCCAGCAGGAGGATTTAATTTGTCCCCTTCGCAAGAGTAATCTGCAGGTTTGCAAACAATTTCAGCCCATGAAGGTAATTACGCATTTGATCTCCAGCACAGCAGAGGTCTGCCATCTTCAACCCATTGTTCCTCTCGTAATTAGCCAACGGTCAGCTGAGGCGCAGTCCCACAGCAATTAAACTCCCCGTCTAATAATAAGTTCTCACCCAACATTTTATTGGAGCTCAACATGAATGCGTCACTTTTAGAAAAAGTGAACTACTTTCTTTTTTTTATGCTTCAGACATGGCCTGGACTTTTCTAATCCTTGGAGAGACTGAAGGAAGCAAACAGTTACAGTTCAGTGCATCGCTCTTTCTCGGCACAGTGGCCGCAACGACAAACACTTGGGGATCTCGGACGAGGCGTATCTCAGGGTAGTGTAACAATGCCCGTAACAGGGGCTTCACAAATACACACAGACAGCAGTGACTTCCACCTTCTCTTTCCAGCATCTCTGTGCCTTCAGAGGAAAAAGGAGGAGAAGAAGAGTGACTGACAAGACACTTGGCAGCCCCTGCTTCACATCATTAATATCTCATCATTTGAGACTGTCAGGGTATAATTGAGCAGCTATTATTTTGTGCAAGACGATTCACGTCACAAGTCGAAGTCATTTGTAGCTTGGCGACTGGCAACAGTAATTACTGTATCCATGACTGAAAAATGGGCCTGTTCCTTTCAGCTTTCTGACTTTCCTGTAGATCTTTTGTGTATCTAGAGATATTGCGAGAAAAACAATACCGGAATAAAATGTGTGCAATCTGCCATAAGCGTACAGTCAGATGTGCAGAGTCTAGGACCCTGTGTGGTGATTTCTCTTAAAAATGTCGGGGGAGATGGTGTTACATGTCCCCCTGTAGTGTATCCAATGGGGTGAAGAAAATGTGCCTCTTCTCTGTTGCCATCTCTCCAGAGTCCCTTTGAGGTCATAAATGTTGTGTTGTCAGTCCTGTACTGAATGGCTTGCAAATGTACTCATGTGCCTTCATTTGCTTGTTCATGGATGGGACCTGAGGGAATTTCCCCAGGTACATCCTGGCCCAAGGGCATCATAGGAATGGACGCAAACATTCGGAGAATGGGGAACATGAGGGAGAATGTCAGACTTCTTAATCACATGGAGGTTTTGATTGGCACAGTAGATCTCCACACAATTGTAACATGTGAGAAAGTCTCATAAAGTGCCAATCCAGATTCTGGGAAGGTCCATGCCAGGGCATTTCTCCATCGAACGAGCAGATGGCCCTTCTATGATAGTGATTTAGGATGGTTGTGTTTGCATTTAAATGGGTGAGAACATATGGCATTAGGAAGCCCATTTTCTCACTGCATCTCATCCTATTAAAGTTTGCTACAGTGACATCACTGATGCACCAATGAAGACAAATACGTGTCGCCCCCATTATGCGCGGAGTCCTGCTCGTTTGAAATCACCTATGCATGACAGACGGGATGTGCGTGCCACACAATTAGGATCAACAGCTGGTTATTTTTAATGCCAGCGAGCCTTCAATGCCGCAAATATTTCTACGGCAACCTGCTAGGCAGGAGAGAGTGAAGAAGACAGAATTTTATCAAGGAAAAAAATCCTCAAACTGTCAGATTATCTTGCTTGAAGAACAGGTTGAACTTTTGAATTTTTGCAAGACTGAGGGAGGGCATGGATCTGTTTGGGCGAGGTAAAGTCAGGCAATAAGCTCCTCCCGCCTGCAATGTGCCACCTCACACTCAGCAAGCCCCTGACCGTATATCTCCCATGGTAGTGATCTGACAGCAGCACACTGCTCTTGTTTTCCTTGCCTGGTCTCCCTTTGCTTTTGGTTTCCCCCAAAATACACTATATGGAGAAAAGTACTGGGACGCACCTCTTCATCATTGAATTCAGGTGTTTCATTCAGGCCCATTACCAATCAATGCAGTCAGGGATACAAACATTTGTGAAAGAATGGGTAATTTTGAAGAGCTCAATGAATTCAAGAATGGTGCTGTCATAGGATCTCACCTTTGCAATAAGTCAGTTTGTGAAATTCCTTCCCTGCTAGATATTCCATGGTCAACTGTAAGCACTATTATTTCAAAGTAAAAAAGTTAAGGAACAACAGAAACTCAGCCCTGAAGTGGCAGAGCGTGTAAAGTAACAGAGTGGGGGGGGTCGCCGAGTGCTGAGTGCGTAAAAGTCACCAACGCTCTGATGACTCAGTAACTGCAGAGTTCCAAACGTCCTCTGGCATTAACCCCAGCATGAAAACTGAGCACCGGGAGCTTCATGGAATGGGCTTCCATGACCGAGCAGCTGCATGCAAGCCTCACATCACCAAGTGCAATACCAAGCATCACACTGAGTGGTGTAAAGCACTGGACTCTGGAATACTGGAAACCTGTTCTGTGAAATGATGAATCATGCTTCTCTGTCTGGCAGTCTGATGTACCATTTTGGCTTTGGCAGATGCCAGGAGAATGTTACCTTCCTGGCTGCACTGTACCAACTGTAAAGTTTTGTAGAGGGGGGATAATGGGGTGGGGCTGTTTTCAAGGGGGTTTGGCTAGAACCATTAATTTCCAGTGAGGGGAACTGGAATGCTTCCGCAATGTTGGACAATTCTATGCTTCCAACATTGTGGGAACAGTTTGGAGAAGGATCTTTTCTGTTCCAGCATGACTGTGCCCCAGTGCATAAAGTAAGGTCCATAAAGACATGGTTAGATGAGTTTGGTGCGGAAGAACTTGACTGGTCCACACAGAACACTGACCTAAACCCCACCTTTGGGATGAACTAGAATGGAGATTGCAAGCCAGGCCTTCACACCCAACAACAGTGCCTGACCTCACAAATGCTCTTCTGGATGAATGGGTCAAAATTCCCACAGACACACTGCAAAATCTTGTGGAAAGCCTTCCCAGAGGAGTGGCCGCTGTTATAGCAAAGGGTGGGAGCAACTCCATATTTATGCCTATGGATTTAGAATGGGATTTTATAAAAAGCTCCTGTAGGTATAATGGCCAGTTGTTCCAATACTTTTTCCATATAGTGTAGGTCCCCTGTCCTTCCTTCAAATCCTCCGTCACATGAATCTATCCATCACCCCAACGTTGTTTTATGTTGAAGAAAGATACACCACTTGGTACAAAAGCACAGCAGATCAGGGAATTAATTAAAAATTAATGGGCTTCCCACACTGCCACAGCAACAGCAAGTAACCAAACGGAGCTGTGCTGATTGGCAGAAACTCCTCACCCTAACCCTTATATTGGTAAACATACACATATCCATACACAGAGATACGCAGAAAAACAGAGGCGCAATCCACACAGATGCTCCGGACAAAGAGGTATCTGGGCCGATGAGTGTGGGGGCTCTCTCTTCACGCACTGCTGCCCTGTCACCAAGCTGGAACAGATGACTAGGACCCAGGATCCAGGGAGCTCTGCCATCCATCTGGTAACGCTGATCTGAACTGGTTCCAAGGTAAACATGCAGCTGCGCAAGCTGACGGGTCCAAAGCAAAGGGGCACTTTGGGGATAATCCCCGCCGGGTGTGCAGCGGCACACTGGAGCGCAGCAAGGGGACGGCAGGAACGAGGCCAGGTGATCCTCGGTCAGAGTCGCAAGCTGAAAACAAACGCCTGGCTCCATGTGTGTGACGCTCATCTATAAATAGGAGGGGCCGCATTGCTATGGCAGTCTGGTCACTAGCATCAACCACATCCAGTTTTATTTAAAGGAGAGGGTTGCTACTGTAAACAGCTGTGCTTGATCCATGCATTTTCCATAAACACTTATCCAGTAAAGAGTTCAGGTGAGCCTGGAGATTATCTCTGCAAGCACAGGGTGGGCAGGGGACACCCTGTACAGGGTCCCATCACAGCACACATATAAACTCATATACAGTACTGAGGGCAATTTAAAGTCACCAGTCCAACAAACTAGAATCAAACCCCCAACCCTGTAGATTTGAGGCCACCCTGCCTCCCTGGTGTTCTTTAACCTAATCTTAACATAAATGTAACAGCTGAAGTCTCATAATGTCTTTTAGTGACCCAGACAAGCTATTTTGGGAGTATCTGGTCAAAGATTTATGGAATATCTACACTTAGCGGATGATATTAAATTTAGCAAGACGCTAACTAGGCCAAGGTCAGTGCTATTGTGCAATGCAGCATCTGGGTTTCTATCTTCACAATGTGTCTCACAAAGAGAAGAGCAACGCCTCCACTAAATTAGGATAGCTAAGCCAGTATGTCCACATCTTAGTTCATTTAGCTGTGCCAATTCATTGATGATAACGCAAGAACACTATGAAGACGACCAGATGCAGAACGGAACTGTAAAACTTATTCTTCTGTTGCTTTTGGTCAGGTCTCGGATGGGTCAACTCAAAAGCTCCTCAGGTGAATGCCTTGGAGCACCGTCCTCAGGTGAATGCCTTGGAGCACCGTCCTCAGGTGAATGCCTTGGAGCACCGTCCTCAGGTGAATGCCTTGGAGCACTGTCAGACGGGAGTGCAAGTTATAGGTGGAGCACTGTTTTCTGTTGAAAGCTCCTTCCATAAATGGGGCGTCATGGGGAATATAAGCAAGTGGAAAACTTCAGCCTGAAAGCATAACAGTCACTCTCATTCACTTCCAAAAAAAACATGGCTCTGTGTCACTCAAACACATTTCATCCTAAAATTCCTTACAATGAACAAGTACTTCCAGAAGTAAAAACCTGGTAAAAACAGACACCTGCTGTTTCCCCAGCTTCATAAAAACTCCCCCCATCCTTCTCTATTCATCCCTGCATGATCCCAAGAACCTGCTTCTGTCACAAACACTAGGTCCTTTCAGACAAAGCTGGTGGTGCAGAGTGCTCTGAGGATGCTGACGAAGATCTGGGTCGCTCTGATGCCACGTCATGCAGAGGTGCTGTGGGCCTGAGGGTGTCATTAAACATCTCAGCGTGGAGCTCCAAGCACCCAGCAGAGCGACGGCAAAGAACGTGACAGAGGGACAGATCCAGCAAATTCACATCTCAGTTACTGCTAAGTTTACCGATCAAACTGCAGCTATTCGACACTCTGATGTTCACAAGCAAAGCACAATTAAAGACTTCCCTGGTGTTCTGCTTATATGAAACTGACACAGGTTCTGGAGCAGTCTCTAAACATTGCAGTTTTGACTTCTTCCTATACATGTATATACACACACACTCACTGGCCACTTTTATAAGTGCAGTTTTCTAGTATTTGGTTGGACCCCCTTTTGCCTTCAGAACCGCCTTAATTCGTTGTGGCAGAGACGGCCAAGCAGCTGCAAGTAGCTGCAACAAGGTGCTTGAAACATTGCTGACTTTGGCCCATGTTGACATGATAGCATCATGCAGTTACTGTAGATTGGTCACTTGCACAATTCTTACAAGGTAGATTAAGATCAGGCTCTTTCATATTGTACGAACATTATAGCACAGGGTGTCAAAGTTTTGCTAAATGATTTTCACTCTATCATAGGAAAACATCGTAGCTAGCTTTGCATTTTTAATGATTAATCAGTTTAAAGTTTATCGCCGATGTTTCACCATGTTTTTGCGGCGGTTCCCCCACGATTTACTTTGGTTTCACGTGCACCTTAAAATATCAGTATTTTTCTCATCTTCACTCGCAGAGAAGAACGTCCACACTAAACATTATTAACATGTGGCTGTTAGGCTACTGACTGTGCAGCTGTGTGTATGACATGTGGCGCATGTATAAAATGGACCAGTCCGATATTGGAAATACCTGAGACTGACTGGCTGCTCTCTGGTCTGGGTTGAGCATGCTGAAAATCGGCCGATGCTGGTCCCTGGCAGGTTGATCGGTGCATCACTAGTGAAAATCCCAGTAGATCAGCAGTTTCTGAAATATTCATACCATGCCATATTCGAAGTCACTTAAATCACCTCTCTCCCCCATTCTAGTGTGTGATGTGAACATTAAAGCTGTATGCCATACCCACCTGACCCTCCTGTCTCCTCCCCAACGTGACCCTCTCATTCCTAAACCTTGTTAATCACTCCCAGCTGTCTCTTATAAGCTCCCTTGTTAGTCTAGTATATATTCCCAGCTCTGTGTTTCCAAGTCCAGTCGTTAATGTTGCATCTTCTGTCAGCCTGTGTCCAGTCCTGGGACCCGTCTCAGGAAGCTGAATTTCATACTTAGCTGGATTACTTGTTGGATGTAAGGTAGTCTGGACTAATTAAACTGGGATACCTTACATCCAACAAGTTATCCAGCTAAGCAAGAAACCCTGCTTCCTGAAACAGGTCCCTGGTCTAGCTCTCTCATTTTGATCTTTTGTGATCTTGTTAATTTCCAGTCCCTATTTGTTCACGTAAAATAAAACCCATTCGGTTTTGCCGGACACCTGCATGCTGTGACACATCTGATTGGCTGATTAGATATTTGCTTCCACAAGCAGTTGAGCAGGTGTACCTGTAAAGCTGCCATTAAGTGCATACATGTACTTTATTTCATTATTGATGGCACCCACTCAGCCATCTCACCATACAGAGTCCTGAGGAACCCACAGCACAGATGTACTTCTGGAGGAGCAGATGGACCTAGCGGGGGTCACCCTGGAGGTCAGCACGGTCTCCATTTCCTGTCTGCGCTCTCACACCTACTCTCGATACAGGACACCGCAGCCTGTGTTCCTGCCCCCCTGGAAGGCAGCAAACACAGAGCCCTCTGTGCCTTGGCTAAACACTAGTGCCTTTCCTGGTTTTTTGCTCCTTGTTTTCACCCTGACATACTGTAGGGTTTTCTGTTGCAGGCTGCAGTGTATTTTCTGGAGAAGCTCGATAAAACTGCCTTGTGCTGTATCCTGAGGTCACACTACGACGGGCTCGATCACATTAGGATCCCTCCTGCACACAACACGGGACAGAAGTTCGTATGTCAAAAAGAGAACTTCCAAAAATGGAAACAGTTTTCTCCAAGCTTGACTTCACTTTCATGTTTAATTAAACTTGTTAAGTACGGCGGCAGATAAGTCACATATCCAAACCTTGAAAGCTAATACAACTCCAAGAAAACATGAATGGATTTCACTATTCAGCCGTGAAACATTCTAATGCATGAAAACCCATAAAGTGCCAAGCTAATGCTGCGTTCATTTAACTTGTCATAAAGCTCGCTTTCACAGTCTGGTACCATTTCAGAAACTGGATGCTTGTTACTAATGATGAGAAATATTTGCATGAAAGGGGAGATTCATTTGTACACTCGCTCACAAGGAGACACACCGAGTGTTTCATAACGACTGCTGTGATCCACAGGGTTATTTAGCAAATGAATAGCGCCCCCCCCCCAACAGAAGACAAAATTCTGGCCCCAAAATTAACAGAGCAGGGAGTAGAATTTCCTGAGAATATAAATTAGATTTTTTTCATATACAGTATTGGGCCCCTGAATCTGCCAGGATTTCCATGCCCCTCTGACACCCCTGATCCTGGGCATCCTAAAATCAGACACCAGCATTACTGCAAAGATGGTCTTGTTCTGCACACTACAGAGCAGCGAGGGGGGGGCTCGATCACACAATCACACCCCCAATCACACGTTTGGCAAGCCCAGCCTCACAGCACAGAGATCACATAGCATGCCCCAGAAAATCTGCACACCTGCCACACGTATCTGAACTTTTAAGGGCCATACCTGGCAACCATCCATCTTGCACAACCACTCCATCCCACTGCTGCATCTGTGTGTGCCTGGGGTCTGTTCCAGGATGCCAGTCCGTCATGTGATGGGCAATTCAGAGACGCCAGTACACATAAACCACATGACTGTGGAAGGACACCAGATAAGCCGGAGGTATCCTGTGTAGACACGAGAGGAACGGGTACGTGCAAGTCTCCCCGTCCATGCGCTTCCACACTGCAATTATATGGTAGCTCCCCGGTTTTAATTCCATCTAAACTGGTAGAATGCTATTCTTCATTGTGATGCCAAGAGATATTAGTTCCATGACCAAAAAAAAGGTTGCAAAAAGTTTTTTTTAAACACAGAAGCCTGTAGACAAAACTTTGTCTCTATTGATCTTCCCCGATTGCTTCAACAAGTTAATTGCAAATATTTGAATAACAATTAGGAAGCAAATGTTGGCTAAATGTCAGTAGTTTATTGCCAATGATCTTATGCAAAATGTAGTCTGAACCTTTACATAACAGTATTTCTATTCATATTTACATATAGAAACAGGCAGTTCTTGTTCAAACACAGAGCATGGAATTTTCACATTCCTAAAATTACAGAGAATTCAATTACATCCATTTTCTATAGCCAATATCCATCTTCATCTAGGCACAACAAACTAAGCACTCACCTCCGCAACCTTCCACCGCAACAGCATCAGAATTAACTCCATATCTTGCAGAACTATACTATAACACAACCCTGACAGCGGTGGGGGACAGGCAGTTCTTCACTGCACCTAAAGCTTTCAAAGCACAGACATGCATACATGCTTCTTCAAACACAGATACACAAACATGACACATATGTAACAATACACACAGGCACTCTTTATGGAAGGATACAGACATGTCAACAGGCATAACAAATATGATTGATTTCCTCTGGTGTTTACATATTGTTTTTACAGTATGTTGGAATATTTTCAAAACAAGATATAGGATTATGAAATACCCTTTATATCGATATAATTTATAATTATAATTAAAGTTATAGAACTCAAAGATTTTTAATAGAAACCAATAGTATTCCTACCTGGTTGTAAACAATGCAAAAAAATCAGCATCTCACAAGGAATTTGATGAAGGTTCATTTAATTTTAAAACATTGAAAAAAGGCTCACAGTTTAAAAATATTGTAATCTGCAATATTTGTTTTATTTTGTTTAACGGTAATAACTTAAAATCAGGGTCTTTCCAGTTATTAAGCAAACTGTAAATGGTTGTCAAGCTTTTGCCAAATAGGTTTTAGATTTTAGTTGTTTTTGTTCATAAACATTCACCTTCTGTTTAAAGAGCAATGTTTGCAACAATGCAAATGCTTATACTGAACAGTTATAGTCGTACATTTGCAAACTGAGAAGGAAATGCTGTATTTGCATTTTGTTGTTTCGAATACACTGTTTTATTTGTGACATCCCACATGTGGCTTTGACGTAAAAATGAAACATTTAGCCTACTTTATATATATACATATATATATACACATATACATATACACATATACATATATATATATATATATATATATAGACACAT
>JAABNX020000106.1:15697358-15719275 GCA_015163995.2 Mormyrus lacerda | reverse complement strand
AGAGTATGTAACTAGTTGGTTGAAACAAAATCCTGGTTTGGATTTTTACTTTCTGGACCTGAAATGTCCACCTCTGATAATGCAGGATGTCTAGTGTTGTGGACCTATTAACGCTGGACGTATCTGAAAATATGCTGAAGATGAACCATTTGGACGCTGCATTATCGTTTCTCAGCCATTACTGAGCTTCCTCTAAGGCTCTCAGTCTGGTGGAGAGGCTTCAGGTCATTTTTTTGAAAGCTTTAGTGTATGCTATTGATATATAGAAAATAACAGCTTTTCCCGCTACATCTGTCTGTGCCCATGAAACTGCCATAAAGAAATCCCTCTATTATTAAGCCAACAAAGAAAGAATGAAAAACATGGTGTCAAATGCACACCCAGCGTGCAATTGAGAAAGAATACCTTCTTCTAATTTGTCAGTATTTTGTGGTGATTTCCCTGAAGGCTGGCAACTCCATCGATGCACCAGTGACGATTCGAATCTACTTTATCCCCATGCCACTCCATCAGGAATAATAATTCACCCTGCCCCGAAGCCATCTATCCCTGTCACTTCCTGCACAGCAGTGAGTTACCCCACCCAACAGAGCCATTCTAAAGGCTCCTTGCTGTTGACTCCCTAATAAGCCTAGCCATTTTCATTTACCTCATTTTAAATCTCCCCCAGCGCTCACTTCTAAAAACTAAAATCAAAGAAGCGTACATTTTTTAGAAAATGGATTTACTCTGCAAGCCTTTGCCTTAAAGTGCCAAGAAGAACTTGACTTGGAAAATGCCCAATAATTTCTGCAATTTTTCACCTCGAGAACTTTTCATTCAAAGTAGAGCAACTCAAGTTAAAATGTCCATCGTCCAATTAAATGCATCAGTTCGCTGTGGCACTGTGATGTAGTGAGATATAATCGCGATTATACATTATTAGTCGTTTGAAAAGACTGGAGATACTTGCATAATTTATGTTAACAGTCAGTAGTTAAAAGTGGTGACTGTAATAATGAATGTGTGGAGGAATGTGTCCTTTGAATAGAAGTGAAACAGTCAATTTTAGATACAGATGATAGGTGTGACACACTGAACACCTCCAACAGTTTCTACAGCAAAAGAGGCAGTGAGCTGCAGGCCACAGATAGGACATCGAGCAACACTGGAAATCCTTCCTTCACAGGACAATTAAATCTAGAACTCGAGTCATAGGTTATCCAAACCATCACCCTTAAACAAACCCCAATACATGTTGCAAGAGTTTTTTTTTTTTTTTTGTTTTTTTTTTAAAAAAAAGAACAATTAGTGCAAGAAAACCAATAAACTCGCTAAATGAAAAGATGGAAATATTACTGTGACACGTTGAACATGTCCCAAAACACAAATCAAACTTATTTGGTATTTCTTTACATTAACGGCATAATACGATAATAAACATTATAATCATACAATCCTATAATGTTACTAATGTATTTCACAGCTGTTAAGGTATGTTAGGATGTTAAGGTATACTCACGTGCTGCTTATGCATGTTCTATGAATGCAGTGCTAAGATGCACTGGATATGTTGCGAATGCATTATAAAGGTATTAAGAAAGTGCAGTAAATGTAAATTCTTCCCACTTATTTTAAGTACTGAGGAAACTGCTGATCACTATAAGTATCATTTTAGAGGTACGGCTGGGGTTAAAACGTCACTGGACTCAATGGTGGTGTGTCTATTGTCGCCTGTTCAAATGAAAAACAACATTTTTCCAGTTTACTTAATTCCCTCTGAAAGTGTGACATTACACCATTTGGTGTGTCCACACATTGCGGAACTGGTCAAAGGAGACGGCAAGATACAAAGTCGTACGCTGTGTGAATATTTTCACACTCACACGATACTCAAATAAGAAGTCATTCAAGAACTGAGCATAGGAAGAGTATCTAGGCTGTCATAATACTAATTATTACATAATTGTTTCACGGATGAATACATACAGCATTATGGAAACTGGTACTTTACTCATTAAATTTAAAATTCAATCACAAAGCACTTTAAACACTATCAGACGCATACTACGTGTCTGGTGTTATTATGGACCCAACGTCCTCCAGCAGTCATCGCCAGCCAGATTCACAGCACACAGATGTGTGTCCATCCTTACTGCACTGATCCCCTACGATTAATGGCAATTAGCCCTGTATCTACAGAACAGGTTTCTGAGGATCTCAGATTTACTTCCAGACACGACAACTTTACTGCCAATTTGCTCCTAATTGAATTCAGCAATTCAATTAAATCGCCCCCATGATTTGTGATTATGCTTGGCATTGAAATAAACTCTCTGTGCTAAGTTGTTATAGAGTTCATTAAGGGGGGGGGGGGTGTTTGGAGGTGGACTATATCTCAGTGTAAGTTGTGTTAGGGAACAATGCGCTCTCCTGTCTGATGATAATGTAGCACAGCATCCCCGCTACGGAGGATGCACACATAAGACATTCGCTTGGAAAGGGGATTTAGCAGATGCATCTCTTTGCCTCAGCAGGAAAACAAATTATCTTCAAATATTTTCCCGAGAAGTCGACCAGAGGCGAGTGGTGTAAGACTCGCCGCGCAGAGCAGATTAATACAACACTTGACTCGGCATCGACGTGGAGGGGCCGTGGGGGGGCCATCGAGGGGCCGTGGGCTCCCCCTGCTCCCTGCTGCTTCCCATCTTTTCATTTATTTGACATGCTGCCGGCCGTTTGCCAGTCTCCTCCGTACTTTGCCTGACTCCGGCAATTGGCTCCTTTCTTTCGGTGTGGCGATGGCACGCTGGCAGACACCCGCTCCATGCTGCCGAGGTCAAACCTTCACACGCAGCACGTCTCATCTCCACTGCAGTAACAGGTCAGGCTCCATTTATCTGCAGTCTTCCAACACCTGGGTTTTGGATTTCTGGATTTGCTTGACATTACATAAGACCACGATGGTGCCCCTGGTAACTTAAACCATTGCTAAACACTTTGTGACCATGTTGGAAAGGGTGCATGAAATAAAATGAATGAATAGAACAGAAACTGAATATGCTATGTGTGATTAATGCAGTCACATCCTCATTCATTATAATGGAGCATTGATGTTTGTAATGCACAACACCACACTTTCCTCCCAAGCCAGTTAAAGATGTTACACTTTACTAACTAGTATTATTATCATCACCTCTCATATGATGAAACCCAAATTACCCATTATCAATAACAAATCATTAAAGAAGTTACAGCGCTTATCATTCCATATGAAGCACTGAAAAAAAAGCAGCCGGGGTTCTATTGGCTGATCTTGGAGCCATGGTAACTGTGAATCCTTAAAGCACTGCATAAATAGACACAGTGACCTTATCCTCACTTGTAGCAGGCCGAGATCACCCAGCTTCATAATCAAAAAGGTTCCTCAAAATGGCAGCGAATATCAAACCGCCTTGGCCCACCGTTCAGGCCCCCCCCCCTCCCCATTGGGAGCTTCTGATGCCCCTGAAGGGGCATGGATTTCAAAATCCATGCAAGTGCCACCCGACCTAAGCCGAAACAGTAAAAATACCCAAACTTCCATTTAAAAAGAACATTCCACACTGGAAATTTCCAATTTCCCTAAAAATGTCCCTCTCTGCTCTGTCAGACGAGGAATACAGGCTCTCCCTGTATTTTTTTTTCCATTCAATTATTTTTGTTGGTCTCCATTGTACTTATATGTGAGGGTTTATACACTTTCCTACCCGAGCAAACCCAATCAGAAACCATATCAACACGCTCACTCCACACACCTAAAATTCTTAGTCAGCCTACAAGCCTGCAGTGAGTCTTCCCAGGATGGCAGTCTGCTTTTTGTCAAATGGGTTACTAATGAAATATTAATTGATTTCCTTTTCTTTTTTTTTTTTTGTTTGAAGAGCCTACCAAAGCACTAAACGCTAAATGCTCACGTAGCAGTCGTACAGATTATGCAGTTCTCATGTTAATGGATGAAGTGATGAAGGACAAGCAGAAAACTGTCAAAATCCACCTTTATACTTCTGTAGACTGGAACGTCAATGAAAGGCCCTTATTAAATCACTCTACTGTGGGAACGCTTAGCAAAACGGATTGTTATTTCCACCTTCATTGTCTCAAAATATAACTGAAATATCCCAGTAACCAACATTACTACTGTTTAATGGGAATCCCTACATTGCATTCAATGAGTAATGTCATACTTAGATACAAGTAAAACTTTCATTTTTGTCTTATTGTTCAGAGCGACAAATGGAAATAACATTTTGCATGCACAATACAGCTTTTTAAATTTAACTATCTATATTAAATTCAGACACCTTAATCCAAAGTGACTTGGGAAAACAGGATCATCCAGTCCATGGTACAAATGCAGATAAAGGCCTCGCTCAAAGAACCAATGATGAAATCACTGTGTCAGCCACAGGGTTCGAACCAACAACCTTCTGACCACAGTCCTAACCTGCAGAGCCACATCACCCATTTCAACCCATTTCCTTTCCACCTGAAAGCCATAAAGACGATCCCAGCTCATGACTGGGTTCCATTCTGACAGACAGGTCATACATAGAAATGGAGGTTATGTCATAAGAGGAAAATCGCACTGACTTTTAGGTGTGAGATTGAAACAGGAAGATGCATGGGGCAGGGATGGTCGCACTACCTTACAGGGGTGTTTCCCGAGCAACGACGGACGATAGCATTAACGATGCATTATGTAAGATATTATGTGAGACTCCTGCACTGCCACTGTGTTGCTGCTACCTTGGCCAGGTCTCCCTTGCAAAAGAGATCTGTGATCTCAATGGGACAAACCTGGTTAAATAAAGGTTAAATAAAATAAAATAAATGCATCGTACAATGTTAGTTCCAACTAACAGCCAAATGTATGACCGTTTCCCAAAACCCGAATTTTGATGAAAGCCAAAACATACCCTTTTTCTGATCTCTTTACATTGTCTAATTTCATTTCCATCGTGACGGCTATTCTCTTCACAAACAGAACACTTGCGCTTTTAACAGTCCAAAATGGCATAGCTAAGCGTACTGGGGGATGCATTACTGCGTATTCTTCTGCAACCAAACTAGTTCGCTAAGTAGTCCGTAAATACGATGGTAACGGCACAGGTCAAAACACATCTTAATTTGTTTTATGTTTGTTTGGGAGTGAGCATCATAAACTTGAAATGTCGCATGTCGCGTTACGACGCCTCAAGGACCCCCTGTACAACAGTAGTTAACTGGTCTGACTCACACAACAGATCGTATGTAAAAACTCACTTTCTAATAAACTTCATAATAAGATTGATAAACTTCTTAATATTTCTAAATACGATGATTGTGCTGATATTACATTATTAATGTATTGTGTCAGTCATATAACAGCAATAATAACACTGGTATACAGTGATTTTGGTGCCAACGATGTCTGAACGATTTTATATTAAGTTTATGTAGTGCCTATTAAGAATACGACTGGTTTTTCCAGATTAACTATTAATTCTCAGAAACTAGAGCCAATTAATGAATTAACACAACACGTTTGAATAGCATTCAGAATTGGAAGAATATTTTTATTTTAGTTACAACTAGTAAGTAAACAGTCTAACATCATACAAAAAAGAAATGTAAAATATCCAACAGTGACAGGAAAATGTTTTGTATGATTTGATTAAATAATACAATGTTAATTAGTTAATTGTTATTAATGTCAATGCTTCAAAAAAAAAAGTACTGTGGCTGATTGAAAAAGACAACAGTCTACAAAGCGTGATGCAACCTTTGAAAAAAGTCATCAAACTAGCAACAAGGGGCCGTTAAGCCATCGACTCACATATCATGGGAGAGAAGCATAAGTTTTTTGTCAAAAATCGGAAAACAACTGTCCCCATTCAGTTGTTTGCCAGTCCTGCAAGTACAACCTCTACAGATAGACCTACACCCGCTTTGGTAGAGTCTCCAGATCCCACGACAAGCAACGACTTCAGTACATTCTCCTCAACCGGCACACTGAAAGCAGAAGTGCTATGGGCTTTGCAGACGGCTAGCCGACATCACTCCTATACGACCAATGATGACACTGTGGTGAGCAATTTGCTGGGACACAGTTAGTAGTTTTGGGAAGTTGTGGCCTACAAGTCCTTCACAATTCTTTCAAGACTGGTTTTGAAGTGTGGATGGTGGAGAAAATGCTCAAAGCTCTACATTTTCTTTTCCACTCTGCACCAGCCAGAAGAGAGAACTTCACAGCTGCAACAGCATCCTCAAGATTCCCTCTACTGTACCTTTCTGTGGCCATCGGTGGCTCGAAAATTTGCCAGCTGTCAAACGAGCATTGGAAGTCTGGCGCTCTATTGTGAAATATGTGGACTTGGTGAAGTCAAAATAGGTGAAAAACCCAGGGACATCTTCTCTTGACTGCATTTGTGAAGCCCGAATGGATCCCCTTCTTCTGGCCAAACTACAGCACATTTTTTCACGGCCCTATCATGAGCATTTCAACCATTTCTGGCTAAATACCAGACAGGTGTTCTCATGATGCCCTTCCTTTGGAAGGACTTGGCAGATTTGATCTGGGGAAATATTCACCACCATGGTAACAACAGCAATAAATGAACACGCACATGTGAACTTAACTCTAATTTCATTTTCAGACTCTCCTTCAACGCTTCATCATTCATTTCATTACCTAAGACACTGTTAAAGAGTCAAAAGACAGACCAAAAGCTATTGCTATTGCATTGCATTATTTTCATGGATGTCCGTTATCTCAAAAACTAGAACCAATTCAGCAAAAGCAATGTGATTTTTTAATTCAGCACCATCAAAATACCCCAAATCCATTCAAAAAACCTTGGTAACTGAAAAAATCTTTTTTTGTATATATGTAATATAAGAAAACGCAAAAATATCAATAGCATTATAATAATAGGACACTTGTACGATGCTTCTTGTAGATGAAAATAAAATAGAAGATCTATTAGCTTTTTTGGTACAATCTGCAATTACATTTATTTTTTTTACACTTCCAGATTCTTTACCCAGCCCAGTGCATACAGCCTAGAAGTGGCTCAGGGGGAACTAGGTACAGTTTAACGCTCACTATGGTATACCGGATTTCCAGACCATGGATTTGCATCCAAGCACTAGTGTGTATTTTCCAAATTGTAACGAGAGCTCTCAGTGATTATAAAGTGATTCATTATTTTTATCCATTAATCTGCCCGTAGAGCCGCTGCTCCTCCGCATTGAGAGGAGCCAGATGAGGTGGCTCGGGTATCTGCTTAGGATGCCTCCTGGACGCCTCCCTGGTGAGGTGTTCCAGGCATGTCCCACTGGGAGGAGGCCCCGGGGAAGACCCAGGACACGCCGGAATGACTATGTTAGTCGGCTGGCCTGGAAACGCCTCGGAATTCCCCCCAGAGGAGCTGGCGGAAGTGGCTGGGGAGAGGGAAGTCTGGGTTTCCCTGCTGGATAAGCGGAAGTTGATGGATGGATGGATGGATAGATAATCTGCCCGTTTTACTTGCATCCCCCATGTTTTTTTTTTCGATTTAATACCGTCTGTACATAAGCGCTGAATGATAAATCATTTCAGAATCGTCATCACGATGTCCGCGTGCGTGATAATCATATTACATTTGTTGGCACTGCGTTGTGTCTATTGACACAACTTGCAACAGAACCACCAACTTACTAATCACAATTTTACCATATATCACAAACAAGGTGGGTAAACAACAGCCTCTCCAATCATACCATACTCATGAACAGAGAAGCACATAAAAAGTACTCTAACAACTGCGTTTTCAAAGCGCTTGATATTTTGATATTACAGATGTTTGTACAGCAAGATTATTTAATATGTTATTACAGCTTGTTAGATGGTGCCTACCCCCCCTTGACTGCATTTTCCACCATCGATGTCATGGTTGAGATACACTTAACGACAGTGTCTGCAAACATTCTTTCGAACTATGGTTTGGGGAAACACCGGTGTCGTTTAATGATGCATCGTTCCATGTAAGTTCACAATATCGTCACCTCTGTAGTTAGAACTGTGGTTTTTCGGAAACACCTACGTCGTACTTGCATGGGTCGTACTATGCTTTTGGGAAATGCACCGTAGGACTGTGCTCTCCCATGGCAACTATGCCATGTGCACACTGGGTAGTGGTGTACTGCCTCACAAAACTTATTTTTACATACAGTTAATTATTATTATTATTATTTTTTTTTTTTATTTATTTATTTAAATTGGGTTGTATTTGCAAGTTGTTGTATGTCGCATAGGTTGTAAGTCGAGGACAGTGTATTTAAACCAATGAAACAATGTGTCTCCATCCACTGTGTCCCTAAAGCACCTTGATAATGTTATGCTGATGCACATCAGGGATATAAGGAACCGGTCCTGGTGACTCAGTCTGTGTTGATTTCTGCTCCAGCTGAGCTCTTAATTAGCCATGACTGAACCATTGATTGCATGAATCAATCCATGCTCATCATTTGCATATTTGATTACTTATAAGCCTTGTAGCCTTTTCCCCTTCGCATCAAACACTTATAATAATATAATATTAATGAGGTATACTGCAGGGATTTTTGGAGAGCCTAAAGACATGTATCATTAGGGCTTTCCTCCAGCGCTGGTTAATGCTGTTAGACAGCATCACTTAGCTATTATCATTATTGCCATTACGTCTTATTTTCATAACAACATATATGAATATTTTACATAAATTTTAGAAATTTCACAATAAATCCATCCATCTATTTTCTAAGCACTTGTCCAGTACAGGATTGCATCATAAATAGTCATTGAAGAATCCTAGATTTTTGGAGAAAACCTTCCACCTACTTTGTATGCAATATAAATGTATTTACTGTATCAAGACAAGTGCAGCTCCCCAGCAAACGGTAGGGATGATGACTTCAGGTATTTAGCTTCTAAAGCTTTCTAGAAAATGGCCCATTAGCCATCTAAAACACATTTTTAAAGGTATATTCATATTCTTAATAATATAATGGTTGGTATTCTGAAATCATACATCTACTGCCATATATGGGGCAGAATCTTGGGGGTGGGGGCAGGTGCCCCTCTCTGGCCGCAGATACACACAATCATTCACTACAGGCAATTTGGAAATACTAATTAGCCTAATGGCATAAATTTGGAGTGCAAGAAGAAACAGGGGTGCCATGAGGTAAATCCACTCTCCATAGGGAGAATAAGCAAACTGCACATTTGTAGAGGAAGGAATCAAACCTCAAACCCTGGAGGGGCGCGGTAGCCCCCAGCCCCCAAGCCACCCCCTGCAGCATTTCAGCCTGCTAGTTTGACTATTTTCACAACGGCTCACGAGGTTCTCTTACCGTGGCACCAAAAGAGGGATACATTTCAGTTATATCTCGATCATCGTAATGCACTTTCACTACCAACACAAGCATAATAATACTGACAAACATTCATGACTGTGACGCTCAGAATGGTTTCTCGGAAAAGCTGAAGTGATACTTTATTATTCGTAAAATAAATTCAAAACAATGCCCCTGCACTGCAGGAAAACCCTTTGGATTTCACAATTTGGTACAATATATCAGTCAGACCTGCATCCCAGCTAGTTCCCACCCTACTACACCTGAATTCCAGGATCAGCCACCTGCATAATTGGTGTAGACAGCGATTTGTTTATTAGTTACGCCTTGCAATGGGCTGATTATTTGCCCTCAAGTACTTGTTTTGTGACCATCCTGCCCCTCTGTATGGCCACTGCCTGCTCCACCACTTTCTCAGCTCGTCATCTTGTATTGCAGATTAGCTTATTTTCTCTGTGTTGTTCAGTTTAACTCAGCAGCATTCAGACAGTCTTTAGACTTTTGGACCATGATTTCCATTCGATTTTTCTTATTGTGCTATTATCGGATTGTCTATCTATTGCCTGTGCTTTGGAATACAAGTTTTTGTAATGCAGATATAAACCAGGTACCTTAGTATTTTGATCCACTCTCATTTAATCATTACAATATTAAAATTTGTAGGTTCCGATGAAGCTGAAAAATGTGTTTCTCGTATGGCAAACACACAACAAAGTTGGACTTTTGTTCCAGAAAATAAATATTTCATGATGTGAGAAAAGCACAGTCAAATTAAACAACTGCCATTTGGGCTTCTAACTTCCAGGAGCAGCACAGATCCTAAGCACCAAACACTCTTCTGCTATCCCATGATGCAGGCAGGAATGGAAGGTGCCATCCCACCGGTAGCTCACCTGACAAAAGGGGTTTATTAGGGAACTGAACACTGAGTCAGGCACAAAGTAAAGGACCATGAGGGGTCAAAGGCAAACTGGGGAAAACAAGCACTAACGACAAAAACATCTAACAAGGAGGAAAGAGCAACACAGGGAACAGAACCAGAAAGCCCAAACAGAGCATTAACACATTCTGACACTGACACAATGACCAACTGGGAAAATCTGGCAATTTAAATTTAAATACACAAACCAGACTAAGGAGGACACAAGAGAAAAGAATTAACTTAACAACCAATCAGACAGAACACAATACGGGTAACAGGTGAAAATAATGAACAGGGAGCAATCACAGAGCTAGAAAAATTAACACTGGAAAATACAAGATTGATACAAAAGACAAGTACAATAAACCTAATCCTATCACAGGGAGGGTGGACCATGGATGGGAGAACTGAGAGAGAACACCAGGAAACCCAAAATTACAAACACTGGGGAACAAAAGTTAAACAAAATCCAAAGCACAGAAGAGTGGGAGGTGCCAGCCTGAAACCCACAATCCCTAGATTTGCAGAGTGAGGCACACTCAGCTCACTATGCTGTATGGCAGTCTAGGGACAAAGAAGAACATATTAGGGAGGACTAGGAACTAAGAGAGGGAAAAGGCAGAACGGCCAGCAGGGCCTGCTGCTTAAATGGGATCATAGGGCGGGTCAGGCGCTACAGACCCTGACACTCCCATATGAATTAAAATAAACGTTCAAGCGGCCGCATAAAAACATTATGCACAACTGACTTTTTTTATCTACAGGGGTAGCGGCATCTATCATTTGTTTGTGAATAAATAAATAATAATAAAAAAAACTTTCCTCTCAAAGACTAATTTCAATACTTAGTCACTTAAAACTTTGTGATACTTACGTTTGTGACAACCTATAATTATCTATTGTAAGTTATTTATATCTGGGCTTATATCGTCACGATTCTACATTTCTATTCTGCTAATACCTTACAAATCTGCAGATCCAAATGCTAAACTTCGCTGTTAACAAGACATCTGTGTTTTTTGTAAAGATCCCAAACTCAGCAACTATAATATTATAGAAACATTATTCGTGCAAGACAGCTATTTCTTTCTTTTATTTAAAAACGTCGGAACAGCAGCAAAGCGAACTTTACTCACTTAATTAGCATATAATTTAATTTCAGAAAGCTTGCTAAATATCAAGCAACGACTATTAATCTTTTCAATACTCCATAAGAAGCAAACAGCGCAATTATAGTCCTACAGGAAGCTCCCTACAAACTTGGTGTTATGGCCGATCACAAAAAAACGGTTATCAATATATAGCCAAACTAAAACCGGGAGAATAATACTGAGAATCTTTACACATTTTAAATGTAATCATATTCAGCTATACCAAACACACAGGGCGAAATTATAATGAATAGGCCTAATTTCTTACACGTGTTTTAACTGCCGTTCATTCTTATTAGGATAGCGCGACATCAGAAAATAAACCGGTACACATATATCAATTCCTTTATTGATTATTTTCAGACTTTATTAATTGAATGATCAACTTCTCAAGATGGGCAGATGTGTCTACCCGAAGTCTGGTGTTGTCATAATTCGGAAAAGGAGGATTCTTTGAAGATTATATGTTAAGTTCACAACTGTTTACTATATGTACAATATAAGGGCGTTAAATGCATCATCCGAACTTTCCTACAGCAGCCCAAGGTGAAGAAAGTTTAATTCATGCAACATTAGGTCAAACATGACTTCAAGTCAGCAAATGTACTAATTAGTTACCTGCCGGTTTATGAATGTAGGGAACCACTAAGCTTATAGAAGAAATATCTACGAAAGTGATAGCACCATGCAGACACTCCATCCTTTTATTCAACCCGAAAAAAAAATACGTTTGGTCTTCAAACTGAATACAAACGTTTGAGACCTTGCCACGGCTGGAACAGTAAAAATAGAAACGCTGACTATACTAATGTTTGAGGACATCTTTCATGGCGCTTACCTGCTCCGGTTAGATCCCGAGTCTGTCCCTGGCTGTCCTTTCCCATTTTACTGGCATCCTACTGAGGAAAGTGAGCCGCGCCGCCCCTTCGCCTGCATGTGCGCGAATGAGGAGCTTCCCACTCGGCAGACAGGAACGCGCTTTATAATGAACGCAGATACGCTTCACCTCATGCAAACGTGTAAAATACGACTTCTACGCACGTGTCGTAGGAAAGTCGTACAGTTGGTAAAGCATAACTTATTCACTGTCTCGGTAAAATATATTAGTAATAGTTCAATAGCGTAGACCTATACGTTTGGCGTATTAAGGAGGCATGAACAGATTCCCGCAGCTACTGTTCCAACCATGCCGACATTGGTCACCCACTTATTCTGGGGTTCGTTTCCAAAAAAGCGTAGTTGCTAATAACGTTAGAAACGTGCATAGTTGGAACTCTTCAACGGAACTGTTCCAACTATATAAGTTGCTAACCAGAGGTTTTCGGGAATCATGCAGCGCGACAAGTCAAAGGGAGCTCTTCAGAACATTCAAACATCACGCGCATGCACGCGCATGCACACATACAGGGCTGGGATGTGAACTCCAAACCTTGAAGATATCGGGAAATATGTCACTAGGACACTTTCACAGCTTTCACATTTAAAATGATGCAAGTGGGGGTTAATTAACACAGTATATTTTGAATAATAATAAGCAGTTTTTACATAATCAATCTAACAACAGTTGTAGTAGCGGTAATCCATCCATCCATCTATCCATCTTCTGTACTGCTTGATTACATACAATTTATGACATAGACAACATCCTTGGACACGGTTTTCATTCCTTCCCCATTTTATTTTTGTTTTGTTTTGGTGGAGTGTGACTTCTGATTGGGCTGCAGGTACCTCAAGGTCAGCATTTCACCACTGATCACTTGTGTACTGGAGCCAGCTGTCAGCCTGTCAATGACGGATGTACGTCAGAAGCACTCTGAGCATACTTGGATGTCACCCTGGCCTGCCGACACTTTGGCACCCAGCTCCACCAACGAGGAGCCTCATATAAATACACGCTGACCGGACAAGGAGCTCGCAAAGCAATGCTGCTCATCTGCAGGCCGTCCACCTGGAGACGGTGCTCCTCCACTTACTGACTGCTGGTCTTTTGGACTCATCACTGGGGCTTAGGGACAAACAAGCCCCAAAATGACACCAAAGAGACCGATGTTGGTTATCTCTGCACCTCCGTTGCTGCATTGAAATAGTCACTGCTGCAAGTGCATAAAAATCTTTGAATGAAAACCAAGGCATATGTTTGACAAATATCTGGGCAAACTTCAGCAGCAAAATCACTGTCCAGGTTGGCCAGGCATTGCATTATTCCATGAATATTTCCTGCAGTTATGGATGCAGTCCAATCCCGGGTGTCCCCAGCCTCGAACCGTGTACTTCCTGGGATGAGCACCAGGCCCCCCTGTACCCAGACCAGCATTAGCAATAGGAAGATGACTGAATGGATGATTAAAACCAGACGCTGCTTATTTATCAGGCTTAAACAGCATAGAAAATCCACCTATGTGTATAAAAGTTGGTCCTTTTAAAATCCCCTTATCGGGTCATGGTCATAATAACTGTGAAGCTTACCTATAGATATGGGGTCCCACTATGATAAGGTTCTGTTCCACACCCCCTGGAGAAAAACCAGGACAGAAACATAAGAATATGCAAACATGTTGCAAAGGGAGCTGTAGTCAGATCCCATTAGCCGGGAGCTGTGAACTAACAATACTCTGCTTGTATAAATGTGTAAATTTCCAACCAGCCGGCATTTTCAATAACCTCTTTGAATGAGAACCGTTACAGGGAGTGTGGGGAACATGGCTGTGCATCCCCTTGGGGAGTCAGGAGGGACACATGATAAATCAGGTCTGCACAAATATAAAGGGGGTTTGTAAGAAAACTTGAGAGGTTTGTGGGAAAAAAACAAACAAAAGAACCCCAGTCCCATTAAGCCAGGTTGGGTGATATTCTGAAGCTTCCGAAAGGACATACTGCTGCCTCTCAACTTTGCAGACAACAAGTGAAATATTACATAGCAAAAATAAATGGGAATTTATATACTGTAACAAGTACTGTTTGGGAATGTGAGCAAGGTAGTTATGCTTACTGTCAGTAACACTAGGAAGCTTTTAAGCAGGTATATAGTTGGAAATCAGATTTGTTTCAATCCTTAAAAAATACACATTACACACCTGTGGGATGTTGAAACCTGGTATGTCGTCTGTATTTAAAAAGGACAAACAACTGGAAATGATGAGTTGAAGTTCGTAACCACAGCAATTCCATTTACATCGTCTAGCAGATGTTAATATTCAGAGTGACAAACAATCAAGAAAGCAGGTCAGACAGTCCCTGGAACAACTGGGGGTTAAGGGCCTCACTCAAGGATCCAAAGGCACAATGACTCAGCCAGCCCTGGGATTTGACCTGGTGACCTTTAATCATGGGCACAGCATCTAAACCCGCTGATATTCCAGGGTATGTCTCCGTTACGCCACACGAATCGTTATCATAATGCGTGCTATCATTGGCCTCTGACGCGCTGACCTTCATCGGGGTGAAAATCGCTGAGATGCTCTCAGGCTGTGATGATGAACATTACCACATGACAAGGGGTTGGGCATTGATGGAAAATCTGACAAGAAGGGGGCTCCTCTCCAAGACTCAGGGGACGGGTAAGAAAGGGAGGAGGTGAAAACAAGTGACATACATGAAAAACAAAAGCCTTTTTGGACAATGGGAAAAAATTAAATAACTCAAGCATGCATCTCACAGAAAGGAAAATTAGCAGCATACTTGCACAATTCTATTTAACATTTTCACAGTTAATCGATCATAATTCAAAGTACTTTTTATTTCTAAAAAAAACTCCTGTTCATTTACCTGGTTCCTAACACACTTAAGCCCCTTTCAGCTGAAACCTTAATTAGCCCCACTGTTACGCTTAAAGCCCATCGCTACTCATTTAAAGGACGTCAATAGATGAGAAACTAAAAAGAGAAGAAGAAACCAATTAAACTTTGGGCAGCCGATTAAATTCAGAGTGAAGGCAAAATAAATGGAGAAAAGACCCTTTATGTCAAAAGCCGAGATGAGAAATGACAGCTGAAGTTTTTCCCGACCCCTGTTTAATATTATTAGTTCAACGCTCTTACCTGGACTTTCACATCAGTGGATAAAAAATTTGCCAAGCGGGTGGTTAGATTGACCATGCCAGCTGTGCTCAGATTAGGCTGCATTGCAAAGACAGCCTTCACTGTAACCAAGAGCGTCATGGTGATCTGCGCACCTTATGGCTTGGAGACAAACTGGTAAAATATGAAACAGATCACAACCATTTCCCTTTAAATTTGAGATCATAAAAGGGCCTTTTCAGGAGTCATTATCTGAAAATGATCACTTCTCGCTGGGAATTGCATCCCGCTGCCGCTGTGTGTGTGTGTGTGGATATTCTTCCCTGGGTACCGTGATTGCCCCCAGAAAGTCCAACTGCATGGAGCTAGGCTAACTGGCATCTGTAAATTGCTGGTGGTGTATGATTTTGTGGTTTTGTGCATGTGGGAGTATATGTGCCCTGCAGTGGACTGGCCTCCTGTCCAGAGTGTAACCCATCCCCCCCCCTACCCCCCAACGGCCTTAACCCGGACTCACAGTTAGATGTTGGATAAATGGTAATTTCAAAGGAGGTAAATGCAATTCTGTACCCTTCAGTAACACAATAATATACATGTATATGTGTAATTTTAGCTCTTGAGTATTATCCATTTAAATAATAACCTTATGAATCTTAAAAATACTGTACGATGACAATCATTTAGTCTCATTGTCTTAAAGCTAAAGTAAAGCATTCTGCTTGATGCATTTCATCTGTTGAGAAAGTAAGCAAAAAGGTGGATGTAATGGACTCCAAAATGCTTCATAAAGCATTATTACATCTTTCTGTGCAATTAAAACCAATCTCATGATTCTCACGGTATTGCTTTTCTAAGTACATGCAAATATCCCCAACTTGACAGATTAATTCAATGATGTAAACCAGTGTGTTCCAATCCGGTCCTCAGGCAGCCACAGTCGGTCCATGTTTTTGCTCCCTCCGAGCTCCCAGCAAAAATGTGGACTGTCTGTGGGTCCCTGAGGACCAGCTCAGGAAACACTGACTTAGGCTAATTTTTAGCTTTTTTTTAAAAAAAAATATTGTATCATAAAACCCTATATTGTTACTTTTTGCACTACAGTTGCGTTCAGATATATTGATGGGCCAGCAATGTTTTTCTCCCTGTCATCTAAAATAAATTGAAAGTGAAAAAAAAGAAATGTATGGTCTTCACACTTTTATTAGCCCGATTTACAGCTGAGAAAGCAGAAAGGAAAAAATCCAGAATTTTTGCCAATAAATTTGGCCGCACAACTATAAATGTCTGCAGAATGATTTGCAATGAAATGCGTAATATATGTTGTAGAGTCTACTGATTAGATTCACTATATGAAACACTCATAAAACAGTCATATGAAAAACTTAGTGGGTTCAAATTGATGGCTGCAACAAAACTGTTTGTCCCATTTATTTCAGGTAAAAGTAAATATATAATCGTGCAATCAAGTCTTAAAGGTTAATCCAAGCATTTTGGACGTGACCTCTGACTGATGAAGAATTGTGTATGTAAATTAAGCCATTTGGGTGAATTACATGCATGGTAGTTGCATGGATATTACTGTTGCTTCACACAATCATAGTTGTGGGTTTGATTGTGTGTTAGGGGCTGGTATGTTCCCCCCCTTTACTTCCAATATCCAAAGGCTGTAAGGGTTTAGGTGATTTTTAATGCCCATATTTTACACTCTGATCTATGCATTGACACAATCATATCTTGAAGAGCTCATTGGTCTCAATAGCTTTGCTGGCCAACTCTTTACGGATCCAGAACCATGTAGTTTCTTCAAATTATCTCTGGACTGTGACCTGATTATGATGCCCTCAGACTCTTCATAGGGACAATAAGATACTCTAATACATCAATCTTCCTGAGTAAGTTTCATAGTTTGACATAGTCAGCACCATCAAATAACTTGCAGATGTTGTAATATTGTCTTTCCTGATACTTTTCTGGAATTTGCAATTTATTACTTTTAAGAATCCTTCACTAAAATTGGCTTCTGCTTTCTTCTTTAAAATTTCCATTGTACCTGCTGTCATCTAATTTTGATTTCTTTGGCTTTTACATGTTGACTAATCTGTTCTCAGCTTCCCTCTTTAAATTCCGTCCGCAGTTCCTCTGGAGCTCTGTCCAGTAGACCCAGGACCTTAAATCAGTTTCTGATGTTAACCAGCGGATATATTCTCCAAGTAATTCTTTGAAAATCAGCTGGTGTGTTGTTCTTTTTCAGCTTCAGTGGGAACATAAGTAATTTAACTACATAAGTAGCTTATGATCTCATCCACAATCAGCTCCAGGCTTTATGTCTTTGCTACAGTGCCATGACAAAGTATTTTCCTCCTTCCTGACTCCCTTTGTTTTTTTTTTTTTCATATTCATAACACTCAATTCTTTCTGATCTCCAGACAGATTTAGGATAATACAAAGGACAGCATGAGTAAACATGACATACCGCTTTTTTTTTTTTTTAAATTAAACACTTTATTCACTGAAAGAAAAAAAATCATCGTTATCCATATCATCCATGTGATAGTAACAGTCCTCTTAGTTACTCAATCAACCAATCAATCAAATCTAAACGATAAGGGGTCACATTAAACTAGACACACCCAAGCTTGATTGCTGCCAGCCCTGTTGAATCTACACATCACTTACTTAGAAGCATCACCCCACACCTTGATCGAAAGAAGTTACTGAAGAGCTGAGAAAGAAATTTATTGAAATATATCAGTCAGGAATGGGGTACAAAGAATTTTCTAAAACCCTTAGACTCTAGCAAACCACCATGAGAGTCATCATCTCCAAAGTGAAAAAAGTACAGTAGCAAATATGCCCAGGGGTGGCCTGTCTTGCAGAATTACTGATAAAAATGTAAAACCCATCAGGGAGGTCACAGCAGACCCCAAACAAACATCTAAGGAACTTCAGACGTCTCTCAGGTCAGTAAATGTCTGTGTTCATGATTCCACAATTAGAAGGACATTGGGCAAAAATGGTGTCCACGGGAGAGACGCAAGGCAAAAGCCATTGTTAATAAGAGGGTCATGAATGTCATCTAACATCTGCCATAAAAATATCTTGATTACCTCCAGCACTTTTGGGAGAATATTCTGTGGACTGATCAGTCAAAAGTAGAAGTACTTGGACGAAGTGGGTCCTGCTACATGTGGCAAAGAGCTGACAGAACATTCCACACAAAGAATGCATTAGCAATGCAAAAGTCAGTGGATTTGCAGAAGCTGAGGAATCACACTCCAGCTTACTTTTTGTTTCCGAGTCCATACTGGCCAACTGTGTTTCCCACCTATTGTTACTGCCTTTGACATTGTAATTTCCATCGCCCAACAATATGCATTTCAGTTCCGTATCCAGTTATAGTCTTTCCAAAGTCCTTCCATGAAAACCACACCATGTTTTCTTCTTTCATTTCCCACGCAGTAAACAATGTGTGCACCTAAGTGAATATACCCTATAGTCCAGTGCATTTAAGTTCACTAATGCCTAAGATATCTGCTCATCAGGAACATTTCCATCTTCACCACATCCAGTGTTCCTCCGTGTTCTATGGCACCATCTGCAACTGGATGTCCAAAAGGCTTTGATCCATCAAGCTGCTGTAAGCTCTCAGCTGTTCCTCAGGGCATATTCAGGCTTTCTAACCTGAGAGGTCCAACCTCCAGCACTATGCCCTATTCCATTTGCTGTGTCCATCCATTTGATTTCTTAATAAGTTGTTTACTATTCCTTCTCCCATTCTGCGTTAAATTGTATCACTGCCATTGTCACTATTGCGATCTTCTGCCACAGATCCAGTCCTATATTGCTGCTGCCCAGACTGGGTGGTGAGCTTGTTGTGGTAGGAAACACAGCTGTAAGCTTCCTTGAAGCTTCCTAACCCTGATGAAGCACCATACCATGCGGAGATTCGTAAAACACTCGCATTTCTTTATTCGGTAGATGCTTTGTCCAAAGCAAAACACAAGTGAGGGACGTTTTTGAGTCAGCGAGCAGAATCAGCCAGTACTGTACCCCTCGAGCGGCTGCAGTTAAGGGCACATTGCTGATGTGATGACTCTGCTAGCTGTGGGATGTGCACCTGAAACCTTCTGGGTATGAGCACAGATCGTTAACCCGCTGAGCTATGAAACGGTCACCTAGGCTTGATCCTCTATTTTAGCATGCGCTACTTGTGTCAACATGACTAAGAAAACTCTGGATTTGCATAAAGTTAACAAGAAAAAGAAAATCCTCTGATATGGAGGATTTGAGTTACTTTCGTTAAAAACTCTTCTTGTTAGCCAGAGCATGAATTTACACACCAAAATTAGCTTTTAGGTTTATTAAATTGACAGGAAAGTCAAAATATATCTAAAACATAGCATAATTCCATCAATTCTGCATGAACCATTTAAGAGAGAAAACATCAAGAAAATTAAATTGTTGCAATTAAGGCCAAGGATGTAATTTACTTAAAACCAGTTTCTGCTACAGCCCAAGTTTTTAGTGCTTTGAAAGCCCCTGATGCTCTACAGGAAGCTTGCATCTTGTTTTCTGACGCCCTTATTCACTGGTCGCATCAATTCAGAAACTATCCAGATGAAACCGCTAATATAATCAATGCACCCTCTGCGTTCAACATGGTTGTTTGATTAATTCCTATAGCTGATGACGTGCTGCAGGCTTTTAGTAGGCAGTCAAACATAAATCTTGTTGGCAAGTCGCTGTGCATGTTCTGAGGGTTCAGTGGTTTCCTTCAGCGTACATCACTTTCGCTTGTTTGAAAAACACAACCTGCCATTTCATTAACATTATACTCCATAGCTCTGCCCATCCGTCACCCGACCCCCTTATCCGATACTATTTGTCCAACTGTATATGTCTCGGGAATCCTGGTGAACACGGACAATGTGAGAACTGGAGGAGCAAACTGCGGCCCTGGAGGTGTGAGGCTGGAGATGACCACTGTCCATTGCAGTGGGGGTCCGTCAGGACCTTCAGCACATTCCCTGGATAGACTGGAGAAGTCAATGCATGTTTATAATAAAAAAAGTAAAAAATAATAAAGTACAACAATAACAAACTATTTACTGTTATTTTCTGTCTCTAATACTATTTTCTTACATATTTTTGCATGAGCTGTTTGACTGAAAGTGATGCCCCCGTCTTGATGGAAAATGCATTATATGAGGGGAGGGTGCATCACAAGGTATTCTTGATATTCTGTAGAAGGCTCTATGATAACTTTTTTAGTGACCAATCAGAGGCTTCCCTGGCCTCACGTGATGTTACATTACCATAGCAGCAGCAATATTAGCAAATCTGGAAAAATGGCAATGTCATAAGTGATTTATTAAGCAAGCTACAGTATTTAGTCATAGGAACTGGAAGACCAAATAGGAAGACCAAGACCGAGGCGGGGGCTTTGACAGCCTGGTACAGGCTGCAGATGACCCTTTGATGAGGAAAATGATGATCACCACAAACAGCTAACAGCTAGACATTTTTTTTTGTGAAGTCATTTTTTTTCTCGGCCAGGGTGTACATGTTGGGGGGCAGGAGTGGAACTGAATGCCCACCAAGAGAGGGCACGGTTGGCCGCTGCCCCAACAAGCCTCATTAGTCCACAGCTGTCGACTGGAAAACAGGAGCAAACAACTTTAGAGGACCTGAATTCTTGTTCATTTTGCAGGAATTATACCTCTCCTTTTTCAATTTACTCTTCCATTTATTTTGGCTGTTTTTTAAATGTCTTCCCAGAATCAATCCTCACAGCTGTGGCACCAACACGGATTCGGCCGCCAAACTCCCCCACGCCTGACAACTTCCAGACAAGCTAAATAATCACCTGTCACAGGCCAGTCTCACTCAGTGAGGACAAAGACAGCATGGGTGAGTCCTTACAGCAGGCCCACCACAGTGCTACACACGAAGAGTGCATTGTCCGTGTATGCTGTAAAGGACATCCCTCTTATTCAGTATGGAAGCTGGGAAGGCAGGATATAAAGGTGCATTTTCACCTTGAAAACTGCAACGGCATGTGAGCAATGTCTTGAGGGTGATGCATGTTCAGATCCTGCAGCAAGGGACCCAGTTCACATACAGCAGAGACTTAAGGTGCTAGAAGACAGAGATGCTCCCAAAAAGTGGGCTGTCAATTTGATATACTCTACACTTTTAAAATAGACAGTGAACAAAGTGCCAGCTTTTGAAGTAAAGCCGCTGGTCTTCCAGATCAAAAGGAGACAGTTTAGGCGTCTATCTAGGATGACTCCCGGACGGATCCCTGGGGAGGGGTTTCAGGCATTTCCAACCAAGAGGAGGCCCCAGGGCAGACCCAGGACACGCTGGAGAGATTATATCTCTTGGCTGGCCTGGAAACGCCTTGGTATTCCCCTGGAGGAGCCGGAGGAGGCATCTGGGGAGAGGGAG
>JAABNX020000106.1:15681245-15694762 GCA_015163995.2 Mormyrus lacerda | reverse complement strand
TAATATGCGGCCCGTGAGACTTGAACTTGGACATAGTGCGGCCCACTGCAAAAAAAGGTTGAGAACCACTGATATAACCCAAAAATACATAAATGAATTCTCTAAGAATTAGGACAGTGGACACAGCAGTAACTTGACATCATTCAGTACATGTACAACAGGAGTGTGAAGTTTAAGGAAAATTACAAACAATTTATTCATATTTATTTACCAGGGATGAGGGATGTTAACCTCAAGTAGAGGCGTACTGATGTTAATGTTGAAGGACTGACGTTGATATTGATGATGGTGTTTAGAGCTCAATTTTATTCATTAAAATAGGTGAAAAGGTTAACCATTGTACTAAATTTACATTTTATTTGTTCAATTCAAATTTTCAATGCATACAGGTTTAGGCCCATTTTTCAAAGCTGGGACTTGAACCAGCAGCATTCAGGTTAAAATAACTACGCACTGATCCTTTGCTGCCTACCTCATCTTTCAGGAAAGGATCATTTTAAGAGAACCAACCGGTAGTTAAATTTGCCTTTCAATAATTCATCTGCTCCGTTAATTATTCATCGCTCCTCGTTGGAAGGGGAATAACATAAAATAAAGACATTTAACCATAAATGAAAGATAATGAAAATGAAATCTTTTTCAAAATTTATATTCATCCTGTCTTACAGTACAAAGATCAAATTCCACGGATACCACACCATTTTCATTTTTTCACGAGGGACATTCAACACGCAACAAACCCGCAGCAGACACCAGCTGTATGACACAATGCGGCTTCGAAATTAAATCCTCTCCCCCTACACAGGTCATCAAAATAACCCAAGGCACTTATTAATAACGCTGATTTATTAATGGGCTTCTCGATTAAACTGCCTACAGGCACAGAAACCGGCTGTAAAGGTGCCTTTGAAATGCAAGGATATGCATTTGATCTCCTTCCATCCAGGAAAGTGCCATATTGCCCTCAACAAGTCTGCCATTAGATCAGGGAAGGGGAACGTTCCAGAAGCGTGAGCCTTTCTATGCGTACACATGCACAGACAATCATGTTCACTGTTCTGCTGCCGCGGCTCTGGGACAGGCAATTAATTGACGGCAGAGTTAATTTCGCCGCTGGCTGTTTTTCTAGATGTGCTCTCCCAAAAGCGTGATTAAGCTCTGGAATTAAACAGGGCCAGAGGCAGGGGCTGTGGGCCACTGCAGCCAGATGTTGCTGATCAAAAAATCTACGTACTTCAGCATCAGTCGAGAAATGAGTGTGCTTCGCGTTTCCGGCACGACATCTCCGTTTCCGGCAGCAAGAGAGGTCTGTCTTTAGCGACAGGAGGCAGCCAAGCTCATTAGGAAATGGATCCTCAGATACACCAGGTATTGCTTATTGACTGGCCAACTGTGTTGCAGAATTGTACCTGAAATCATCTCTCTCCAGACCGCTCAATCAACACCTGTCCTCGGTAATTTCGGTCTGCCCCAGTCAGCCAGTGCAGACAGATGTAACGTCATCTGCAAAAGCCACAAATGTAAATTACTTGCTGCGCCTAAGCCTTGCTTACATGCATTTAATACCCAGGCAAAAAGTTTAATTTGTTAACTTAAATTCTATAAACATTCAAAAGAAATTAAAATGCATTTTTTATTACAATATCATTTTATTACATTCTTCTTTCTTATATTTAAATGTACGCACATTGTTTTCTATGCACAGAAGGCACAACATTTTTGGTAGCATGACTTAAATCGACCTTAAATATGAGCTATGCAAGGACAATAACTTTGGGTTGAGCACTGGGGGGTCCAAGGGGTTGTAATGGCTGATTTCATCATCCCCATAATTTACCCCCATGTGGTAACGTCAATGAGACATACTTCTCCTGCGTGTGTCTAGAGCTATAACCTGGACTTGTAGCGATGTGCGATGTGGATAGTTTGCAGGCTCAGTGCCTAGAAGGACCTCAGCTTTGCAAACATGAGTAAGGAACTGAACTGAATGGCATCAGAGTGTAATATCCGGCTGAGTAAATGAGTACAGTTTCACGCACCATAACTCATTTCAGATAATGGCTTGGCAACTAAATTATATATAAATATATATATATAACCTCCTTTCACTCTCATCCAGCTGACTCCCTTCAGTTATGAGGTTGTGGAAGCTCAGTTATAAACCCTAAATGGAAAAAAACCAAACAAATGCAGCTCTGGCTGCTCAGCCCTCGTCTTACAGAACAACGTTATTGATTTTCTTTACCTGCTTTCCTATTTCTTCCCCTTCATTCCGTTCAGTGAAAACTGAATCTGCGACAAGACGAACTGATCCTTGCCTCCGCGGCTGAGGTTCCTCCATTAGCATCAACCTTACTCTTATTATTTGTAATGAAAATATTACTTGACTGGGGCGTCTGGGACAGCTCAGCTGTTCAGTGGATAAAATGCATTATGTTTGGCTGCAGGAAAACAAGGGAGCACAACTTACAAACGAACGATACAGCTTGGATGGGCCACCATCTGTCACATTGGGTTTGTCTCTATTAATGGTTTAGAGCATGAATTGGGAACTTAAAAGACTTCAAAGGCAGCAGCACATGGTCCTTTTTGATCCAATTCACCTCTTAATTGTGGAGGCCACCAATCAGATGGTGCCATGTGATAAAGTGGCTTGGCTTCAAAGGTGACTTCTGCTTTGTCCTTTGCTGCCTGCGACAAGCTGCAGGCTCTCTGTGACGCTGCGCTGCAGACATGGATGGATCGTGGATGGGTGCATTATTCACACTGGAACTAACTTCAAATCAGTTGTTAATTGAAAAGTAATTCCACATTTCTGGAGTTCTTCGTTCCTGGTTTGTAGAGCCTCATTTATACCACAGATATGGTTCCCATTTAGAAGGAAGGACTAAGTGTTCGGTAATGTTTAAGCACTTACTGTATAGCAGTGCTTGAGTGATCACTTCTGCATCAAACCTACTGACTTTCACATGGCAATGACGCAGCAGAAAGCAGAACTTCCCCAGAACATCACCTTCTTCTGAAGGACAGGCTGAACAGCTGCGTCATGAACATAACGTACTTGTTTGTTCAAGAAAGAGTGTATATTTCACAGAAACTTATCTCCTTGTGAAGCAATTCTGCAAAGCACTGTTCACCATGATTGTACCCAGAGATGCTTTGCCTATTCAACATCAGGAGGATCATACACCTCAATATATCTGTCTAGTATATAAAAGTCAGTGCTAAAATAGTGTTCATATTTTCTTCAATCATCAGTTTCTTCATTTATAGCAGAACAAAGTTCTTTTATTCGTGGTATTTATTGCCTACCATTCCAATGCTAATTTAAAATGTAGCTATAATCATAGGATTTAAATATTAAAATTACCTAATGAAAGCCAATGAAACTTATTTAATGCAGCTATACATTTCGTCCAGCCTAGTATATGAGAAACATATAAATTAGCCTTATGAAGAATCTGACATGGGTATTTGTGCTAAAAATAAGAGGTTCAGTAAGGCATGTTATAAACAAAGCTTTTCTGTTTGTTGTGCATTGCAGAGGAAGGTGCCCGATGGTCCAATTGTGACCTAACTTTAATTCTAGGTTTTGTTAACATTCTCAGGGTACTCACAGAAAACTCATGACCATGTTATTTAATCACATGTAGGTTACCAAAATGTCTTGTTGTGGTTACATAAACCATACTATATTTACCTACTGAGGAAGTATCTTATTTATCAAATTAAAATGAACCGATAATGTTCACTGCTTTAGTTTCATACACAGCATTAACATTCATTTTAATAGCTGTAGTGGTGTTATATTATAAACCAGGCTGGCTTGTTTAGCCAACCAACCAAATGCATTAATGAAGCTTAGACTGTATTCGGCCAGAAACCCTTCTTCTGCTGCTTCTTGAGCAGGAAATTACATCATTTGAATCCTTCAGGAAAGCTGGTAATTTATGCAAAATTATGCCGGCTTAAGTTATCATTTTGGTTGCTGTATAAATTTTTATCTTGATTCATTGAATAAAAAAATGCTGACTTTTTCCATCAAGTTTTAAAAAAGCATCCCCCGAACGATGAATAATTCTTTCTACTGCATGTCTTCAATGGAGCCAAAATAAAACTCAACAAATCCTAGCGTGCAAAACCTAGTGTGCAAAACCTAGTGTGCAAAACCTAGCGTGCAAGTGACTCTGAAGAATCATATGTATACGTGTGTTTATTTCCACAAAAGTGAGTGTTTACAGACATCATATGAACTTTCTAAACTTACTCACCCTTGGTATTGTCACAAAGCTTGAAAACAGACAAGACTCATGGTCTGAATTTAAGATGAGGATATGCATGCCTTGAGAGAGCATATAATCATATTGCATGTATAAGAAATCATATCCATAATTTTACGCCGGATTGATCAAAATTCTCTCTTTCTTTCTCTCAGCAGCCATCATGAAAAATCTTCCCCTACCAAGGCATTTAGCTGGATCATAAAGACGTCAATCAGCTAAACGCTAACTGTGGGGCATGGATTCTTTTTTAGCCCTAACCCTAACCTTATTGTTTTCAATACCATTATTTCAAATGCCTACAAATCCCAGCTTATAAATCCAAGATGAAAAGTCAGTCTTCACAAATATTCATCTTCCAAAGTAAAGAAGTTTGCATAACTGAAGTACTCAGTACTCAGGAATGTCTATTAGACATTTTGAAAAACTTTTCAGAAATAATGTGCATCCCAGTGACAAGGAAGAAGGAAAAAGATGTTTTAAACAGGGCCGCCTCTTACATTTTTTAAAAGTTGTAGATAAAGTTGTATAAAAATTCTGTGTATGGTACTGAAATAAAAAATTTGAATGTTCAAGAACTGTATCCTATTACTGGTTCCATGATTTCTATAATGCATAAATCACAGAAAACGAAAGCATTAGCTAATAGTTAAACATGAGCAATGTTGTTAGTGTCAACAGAAGGTGACAGAGCACTACAAAATAAAGCGTGGGCTGCCTGTGGCCCCCACACAGCAGATTGGGTAACACCAGTCCAATGGGTTAGAACTAGAGTCAGTGTTGACATTAAGGCTACTTTATGATTGTGTTTGATTATTGTAAAAACACCTTTATTGTTTCTGTTCTGCTCTCACTGACTACACTGTCTCATCTTTATCTATTCTAGATTTCAACCCTATCCCTAACCCTAACCCAAGGACCGATACACTACACTGCACACATGCACAAAATCAAACATAGTTTTGTACGCTTTTTACAGTATATGTATATTGTATTGTATTGCATTGTATTGTGTTGTGGATGTCATACATTTATTTATTGTATTTGTATTTATGGTAGCAATATAGGGGGCCCAAGGGATACAGTATTTCACTGCACTGTGTATTTGTACATGCATGTTGACACTAAAGACCCCTTGAGTCTTGAGTAATATCAACCCCAACTCTTAAGGCGGCCCTAACCCTAACCCCAACCCTTAAGGCGGCCCTAACCCTAACCCCAACCCTTAAGGTGGCCCTAACCCTAACCCCAACCCTTAAGGCGGCCCTAACCCTAAGCCAACACGAGCTTCCAGATTAAATGAAAACTTAAGACTACTTTGACACTGTGACATGCACAACAATCTGGGAAAACACTGTAACAAGCAAAGGTGTCTTCTTACACTTAATATACTAGTTCTTACAGAATTAACCTTTGTTTTAGCAATTGTCTGTGGTATGTTTAGTGGTTCCTATAGTTTACTGTACAATTATTTTAGTGATTACAATTGAATATGCTAAAATATTGTGACTATAATTCATAATTAGTATATAACATCATAATTTAATACTGACAGCCATAATTTCTAAATAACAAGTGTTGCTGCACTTCAATATGTTATAGTCTAACATTGTAATTACCAAAAAAGTCAAAACATTTTTTTTTGTTCATCAGAAAAACATTATCGCAAACAATTTGTAATGATTTCTCTTGTCCTGCAAAAGCCAGAAGAGCTCATAAGCAATTCAAAACCAATTGTAAACCAATTCAAAACCAACTATGTAACCAGTACAGATAGTCATCCTAGCATCATGTCGGCATGTATAACAATTTGCATGTGTGCGTTTGTGTTTCCTTTTAGAATTCTGTAACATTATAGCATCATAAATCTTTCATGAAATAAAAGTGAACCAAGTAATATAAGAGACCATGGATATTTATTTATTTGTATGTTAAGGCGGCACAGTGTGGGAGAGCAGATGTTAAGGCGGCACAGTCTGGGAGAGCAGAACGTGGACACCAGTGCTGGGACCATCTTAAGCTGTGTGTTTTTTTTGTATCTTGCTACCACTGTGAGCCTCAGCTAGAATCGGCGTCTGAGTGACGTCGTTGTAGTGTAGAACAGTATTTCTCCACCCAGTCCTCAGGGCCAACCAGACACTCCATGTTTTTGCTTCCCACCAGAAAGCCCATATTTTTACTTCCTTCCAGCCCCTTGCAGGGTGCAAAAACGTGAACTCTCTGGGGACCCACCGGGACCAGGTTAGGAAACATTAACCTAGTGGTGTACCAAGGGTAACGCATATGTGTATTTGTACGCTGATCGTACTTTCTGTGTACTTTATCATTTATCATTTGTGAAAAGTTATTTGTTGGTGAGATGCACAGTACATCAGAGCAATTTTCCTTTAGTAGTAATAGTAACTTTTTTTAGCATTGCTAAAGGCCTTGTGGCCAGAGATATTTGTGGGATGAATCAGCACATAAAATAGTTTTTAATGCTTCACTTATGTAACAGCTGCAAAGCGGCTGAATCAGAAACACCTGCATATGTACACATGCAAAACTGCTATCCGCTAAGCTAAAATTCCAGTTCACAACGCGTGTGATTATCTGACCAATTCCTCAAAAGCAACACTATACTATAATTATATAACTAAATTAGCAATTTATGCCATTGTCAACAGATTACTCTAACAATGCTTTGAATTACAATGAATTACAATTACAATTTAACATATGAATTACAATTATGTTAAAAATGTTTATGTTTAACAACAAGGTAATATACCATGGTATCTAGACATTCATCAATCTTCCAAAGATCCATTCGGGTCAGGTGGAACGAGGGCTTGGAGCATTTCCCAGGCAGCGCAGGGCATAAAGCAGGTACAACCTGAGTGGAGGGTAGTTTTTTTAGCTCAGGGCACCCAGCCAATGCAGGCAATTTAGAGACACCAATTAACCGAACTGCATGCCTTCAACCTGTCAGAAGAAAGCAACACAATACGGAGAACAAAAAAAAAGCTGTAAAACTTAAATACTGTAGTTAAAAAAAATCCCATTATTTGCTATGGTATATAGTATATACCATATAGTATAGTGTATGGTTATCATGCTTTTTCAGCTGAGAGATTAATAGGCAAATAAAGGGTGCGTAGAGACATCATTGTAAAGCCTAAATATATAAATAAAATGGAGCAAAGAACCTTCAAGGGTTAGTGTGGCAACACATCTTTTTGATAGCTGCACATTAACTGTGAAAGGGTTTTGACAGATCCAATTATAAGGGCCTGTCTTCCCCTGCTTTCCGAAGACAAGCACCCTCCCACATCTCATCCGCATTTTCATCTTAACATTCTGATTTCTCTCCTTCTCTCCATCACTTGCCTTGTTGGTAAATGTACCAGGAAGGATCGTGCAGCTGAAGTATATTAACCCAAGGCTCTCAGTTTTTAAACTTGTCCTGGATTACTGATGGACCTTTTAAGTTGATGATTCTCGTCGCAAAGCGAGTGCTGAAAAGATGGTGTTCTTGCGCGACACTCTATCAGCAAGTGTGTAGACACATGTTCAACATTTCCACAAACCTCAGGACGGATGTGATGTATTTCAGCAAACATGACTATGGAAGTCAGTGATGACAGGCTTTCAGTTTGAAACGTCAGATTGCGTCAGTTCTCAATTCCACACGGACTTCCAGCTTAGTGACAAACCAAAAGGATGTCATTTGGCAGAACTCACAGTATCTGTCTACTGCTTCCTGGTGGTGGGACAATGTTTTTGTGGCCAGCATAGTCTCACAATGTAGATTACATGTACACAGAAAAGCCAAAACATTATGACCACCCCCACATGAAGTGAACAGTGTTAACTGAGGAATCGAACTCTGCTGCGTATGGTACTGTGTAGCCACAGGTCGGACTTATCGGTCCAACTCATTCCACAGATGGTTGACATCATATGATACAATAGAAAATGGGATTCATAGGACCAGGTGACCTTCTTCTATTGCTCCAAGGTCCAGTTCCAATGCTTTTCACAGTAGGCAGGGATTAGCATAGGAACTCTGATAGAGTCTTTGTTTACATGTCCCATCAACAACACACTGTCAGTGCTTCATGGTTCTTCCCTCTGCAGCCCACTCTCAGCAGGTGCTCACCACGGCGACCATGAGAACCCCACAAGCCTTGCCGTTCCCGAGATGCTCTCACGCAGTCATCTGGCCATAATGATTTGGCCCAATGTCAGTGTCACTCAGATCTTTATCCCTGGCCATTTGATCTGCATTCAACATGTCGACTACAAGTACAGAACACTAGCTTACCGTCTAATGTATTACAGACCTTGACACACTGGTTTTACAAGATAGATAACATTCTTCGCATCATGTTGGGGTAAGTGTGATGTTCAATTACAGAACATCGACAGCAAAAGTAGAATGGCAGACTTTTACTCTGTATATGTCTGTATTACATGCACCTATATATATTTCTACGACATGTAGAACTTCAGTTCGCCGCAACAACAGGTTAATTCCCAGTGCTTGGTATATATACCAGAAGAACATACTGTGGATAAACTTTGCCAAACGAAATTAAAATTAATTCCTTAACACCACTCTAATGTAAAAATAATGCGAAGTTGGTTTT
Organism: Mormyrus lacerda; assembly: GCA_015163995.2. NCBI lineage: Eukaryota > Metazoa > Chordata > Actinopteri > Osteoglossiformes > Mormyridae > Mormyrus > Mormyrus lacerda. Next base: position 15,685,851 of record JAABNX020000106.1, on the reverse strand, counting down.
ATAGACAAGTAGGGTTATTCCTTCGAGTAAAAAGACTACTGAATGGGACCAGAAATGCTAAAAATTAATATTTTGAAGCACTAGCATAACATATCATTGCATTCAGCATTTTTTAATTGGAAATAAAATTAAGCAATAGACAATGAAATCAAACTAAGAATGTTGCAATATGAATTCTAGGTAATATAAACCTTGAGATTTGTTAAGCATTAGGGGCAACCAAGAATTAGCCATGTATAATTTAGAGTCCAGAAAAAAACTTTCAAAAAATTACTGAAAAATGTAAAAAAAAGCATGCACTTAGTTTTGAAAGTGTGTAAAGTGTCATTTATATTCCTTATTGTAATACCTAGTCAATCTTTCCTAAAGATCTCACCTTCAGCTGGTTTTTTTTGGTATCCAGTTATTTACCCACCTGCTTCTGTTTACCCGCTTTAATTGACCTGCTGTTTAGACTGTTGGCCCCTATTATGTCTCCTCTGGGTGCATCTTGTGAAATCAGCCCTATAGCATATGACCATTGAGCTATTGGCCCATAACACTTCCTGGCACATTAATTGTTGCATTGACAAATTCTAGGTAACACGCCCTGTAAAATCAGTGCTGACCGGATAAGTGATCCATCTGTCACTGTAGGCAAGAGGCTACAGAAAAGCACCTGACAGATCTGTAGATCAAATACTATAGTTACTTTAGTGGACATACATTCCTATTGCCTTATGTAGCCATACTGTAGCAACTACACAAGTCATTAATTTTTAGAACCCAAAAAAACAGAGTTTTATTCATGCACACGTACTGAACATGCCTTTTGACTGCGGTTTTGTAGCCATATGCCTTAATGTCCGCAGTGAAGTTGATTCAATATGGTGGCAATGAATGAAAACCAGAGGGAAGCGGCTGGGAAACACAGCTCTGACATTATTGCCAAGCAGACAAAAAAGTAAGCAAAAATCTAATGCTGTTTTGTAATGATTCATTTTGTAATTTGTTGTAGAAGAAAGGAAATAACTGAACCAATTTCAACAACAAGTTTTTGTCCTCAAGTGATTTCTTTAATATATAATCTGCCTGCAAAGCTTCTGTTTACTTTTACCCAAATCCATTATGTGTCAGTAATAAGAAGCATAAATTAGCCAATCAAAGGCCCTGAATTTCTGAGGTTTTTCCTATTTTTTCGGTGGTGATAATTAGGGCAAAGCTGTAATCATATTATAAATTGGGGGGACACTTCCCCATCAATATTCATATGTGCTCTGTGCTCACAATACCCCCCCCCCCGCAATATACATTATATTTACAGCCCAGATCCCCCCAATGTTGACTCCATGGCTACAGCCTTCTGTTAGGGACATTCCACACGAAATCACGTACAACATTCCAGGTGACCTGCTCACATTCACAAGTGCTCCTTCCCCACGTCTCTGGCCATATCTTAAATATTAGGTATGTATCTCTAACAGTTTTGAAACTGCAGCCCTTAGAAACTTCAATTCATTTTATGCATTTTGTCAAATGAGCCTTTCCATCAAACTTCCACACCTTATTTCATATGACATGTGCAGCTTTAAAACTCTGTTACTAAGGCTCACGTCTTCTGTAGAATTCAAAAATGTTATCAGATCTTATGTATCTATATTTTTCCTCCTACAAGACTCTGAATATGGCCGAAAATCCAAAGCAATGTCTCCTTTGAGAGCTTCTCACTCAAACGGTATGCTAGATAAAACACTCAAGAGTTTTTTCCTTGTGATTTATGACATATGGCCAAGTCTCTGCAGCAAACATATGTATTACCCTTACAGCAGCGCCAGAATAATGTTTTGAATGTGCTTGATTTTCAAAATTGCCTATTTCATGTCCTCATTTGACCATGTGGACAGTTACCCATCATTTTTATATTTTCGTATTCTTCTATGTTGTTGCTAAGCTTCCTTCTGAGAGTTATAATTTGTTAAAGTATGAGCTGTCATACTCTTGTTGCCATACAAATTCAACCAAAACAGAAATATTTCATAGTTCACAGTTTAAAAATTGAATTTGAAATGGATGGAAGAGCAGTGTGTCTTTTGATAACACCGCATGCTGCGGTAACGTCCATGGTGGACGGAAATCCAGGTAGTTTGTGGAACAAAGTCTGGGAGAATGAAGGAGAACGAGTATGGTGGAGAAGCTCTCTCTCACATTCCTGCGGACATGAGAACGTCCTGCTCGACACTGTGTCCTGCTTTCTGCCTGCTGTCCCTGGTGGCCAGTGGAGGCTCTGCGGAGCTGCTTCTTTTCTCTGCCCCCCCCTCAAGCTGCTTCTTTTCTCTCCCCCCCCCCTCAAGCTGCTCACGCTCTACTTCTCACCGGCAGAAACCACCAGAATTCAGTTTCCAGCTACTGTCTCCCACCAGAAGAGTCTAACTGACACACGGTGATCCTAGAGGAGGCGCTCGGCTCCGAGTTAGACCCTCACAAACTGCACATGTGACCCGGGAGGCGGCCTATCCTGCAGATACGAAGGTGTTCATTTCTCGCTTCTTTACTCTGTCATTTTTAGACTGGTGCAGAGCGCTTCATACTGCACCGAAAGGTTTGTCAAAGACGCAGTGATTTAAAAAAGGTGTGCCAGTGTGCCCTCACAGCACCGGCTTGTGGGTTTCATTCGTGCTTTCACTTTAAATAGAGTTTGCATGTTTCTCCAGCAGTCCAAAGGCGTGCAGTTAGGTGAGTTGGAATCTCTGAATCATGTGATCGTGCATGACTGGGGTGTCCCCGCCCTGTGCCCTGTGATGGACTGGCATCCCATCCAGGGTGTCCCCGCCCTGTGCCCTGTGATGGACTGGCATCTCCGCTGGGGTGCCCCCCGCCCTGTGCCCTGTGATGGACTGGCATCCCATCCAGGGTGTCCCCGCCCTGTGCCCTGTGCCCTGTGATGGACTGGCATGTCCGCTGGGGTGCCCCCCGCCCTGTGCCTTCAGCTGCCCTTGCACAGCAGTAAGATGGAAGGGTGGCATTTATAAAGGAACGTTGGTTTTGAGGTCCTTCAAATTAATTTAAATTAATATTTGGATTTATGTTGTTTTCACTTTATTCCCAACACGGAAAAATAATACTATTATAACTAATTATCACTAATTAAACTATTTAACAATATGTTTTATGCATCAGTGTCATCAAATTGTTGATGAAGTCAAGGAGCCGTATCTCCCTGTTTGTGGAATTCACTAAATGCAAATGAGCTGAAGCACGGAAAATAAAATGTGACACTCGGGGTGAACTGAGAGCTCAGTACCACCTCACACTCCACACTGCGGTTATCAGTTAAAGCGATTCTCCACACCTCTCCTGCTTTCAGCAGTCACCCCCCTCTCACTCAGGTGAGTGCTGACTGCTGAAAGTGCAGAGCCCAAATTTAAATGATGCAGTTCGTAGCTTAATCTCCCTTTGTCCTGCGAGAGCAATTGGTGAGACGCTGGGAAGTGTAGATAAAAAACTGAGAAATGCCTTTATCTTCCAGAGGGATAAGTGTGTGTGTGTGTGTGGTGGGGGGGGGGGGGGGTCATTATTTCCCACATACAGCAGTCTGCCCACACTTTTCATCAGAAGTCTCCAAAACTCCTCACTCATACAATCACAGATTGTAACGCACATGTGTACAGATAGCACATGCACTTAACTCTAAATAATCTTAATATTAAAGCTAAAGCCTTTTGAGTTTGACATGGCAGATGACCACACCCTCTTTCATCTCAAATGGGAAGGAGGCTCGCTGGGTTAGGCCTGTGTCTGTTAGTGAATGGGCGGTGGTTTGAGGTAGGCCTGTGTCTTGGGTGGTGGTTTGAGGTAGGCCTGTGTCTGTGAGTGAATGGGCGGTGGTTTGAGGTAGGCCTGTGTCTGTGAGTGAATGGGCGGTGGTTTGAGGTAGGCCTGTGTCTGTGAATGAATGGGCGTTGGTTTGAGGTAGGCCTGTGTCTGTGAGTGAATGGGCGGTGTTTGAGGTAGGCCTGTGTCTGTGAGTGAATGGGCGTTGGTTTGAGGTAGGCCTGTGTCTGTGAGTGAATGGGCGGTGGTTTGAATCCTTGGACCGGCAGACTGATACTGCTGTTAGGGACTAAAGCAAAATCCTTAACTTCACCCCAATTACTCCAAGGGTGCTGGACACTGGCTGACCCCCAAATGTGCTCTTGCCTGTAAATGTTTTGGTAGGTCTAAGGGAAGGTGAAAAAAATCCTAATCCTAATCCTAAAAAAAATGTTAAACACAGAAAAAACAGAAGTACTGGTAGTTGGTCCCAAAGCTGCAAGAAACAAGTTTCACCACCTTAACATTGGTGGCCTTCCTACACAACCTAACACAGTGGTTAGAGATATTGGTCTTCTAGTTGATTCATGTTTTGTTGCTCACATTAGAAGTATTACTAGAACTGCATTCTACCATCTACGGAACACAGCCAAGCTTAGGAAGATGGTCTCCCTTCATGATGTAGAAAAATTAATACATGCCTTTGTAACTTCCAAACTGGACTGTCATGCCCTCCTTTCTGGTTGCCTGTCTGGATCCTTATAGTACATAAACTTCAGCTGGTACAGAATGCAGCAGCCAGAGTTTTAACAAACAC
>JAABNX020000106.1:15670282-15681075 GCA_015163995.2 Mormyrus lacerda | reverse complement strand
CTCCCCCTTTGAGTCTGGTCCCTCCCAAGGTTTCTTCCTTCTAGGGAGTTTTTCCTTGCCACTGTCGCCTCTGGCTTTCTCGTTCATTCACATTCATGCTTCTCATTTTTGTGATATAGTCCACCATCCCACCCCATTCCATCACGAAACGCTTCATTTATGACCGCTTCATAAAAAAAAAAAATCGGGACTATTTTTCCAAATTTACTGTCACCTGACATGTCTCGGAAAAGCAGTGACAAGATGACCAGAACATCAAAATAAACCTTGGTATGCCAACATACCCACACAGAGAGGAGGGACGTCTGGCACTGAAAGAGAATCAAAAGGAAGTGATTAAGAAAACTTGTTTGAAATGAATGTTTAATTCCGACTCGGGTGTTAATCTGCTGTATGGTCTCTCTGTGAGCACAGGGATGCGTTCTGCAGAACAAAGCTTCACTTCAGCTGAGGGAAAACACATTTGCCTTTATCTGTATGATATTGGACCATGAAATAGCCTTTTAAATTTGCTAATTTTTCCCTCTGTAGATATGCCGGCATGGCTTTGTCACATGGCAACAACGGCTTTTCATAGCTCAGAAGTGGGGCATGTGCTTAAAAGATTTCTTTTTGCTCCCTTCGAACACTGACACTTGGACAAATGAAGTCGGTGCATTTACCCACGTTTCCTTTACTTCTAACAGCAAGAAAACAAAAATCCATACAGTCATTAACACACCCTGCTCCCAAGCTTCCAAACCATATCAAAAATAAAAAATAAAAAAAAAACACAAGTCGCATTAGATAAAGAGGGTGATTATATTAACCTTTTAATGCCGGATTTACTAGGCTGATTTGTGGGGTGGAGAAAATCCATATGTGATTTAATCCCTTGAGAAAACATGAAAATGATGCCATGACAGGGAATTTTAATACTCTGGGACTTCTGAAATGTCCTGCCTGCTTGATTCATACAATGTGCAGCTTGTTAAATTGATCCCCAAGAATGCTAGCGAGACAAAAAAAAACTGAAAAAACTGCAAAAAACCCTACTTGCAGCAATCGGAAAGTCACGGCTCTGTTTAATATTGTGCTGAAGTCACCTGCAGTTCTGGATAATGCAGAAATGGATGCAGTGGACAGGCAGCACGAGTGTTTTGCATAAGTTGCTGATGGTCAGTTGTGGGTTTTGCTATTGAAGTTTAATAAGGTTAGACGTGTAACTGAGACTATACACTCCCATAGACTCTGTTCCATCTCTAATCTTGAGACTACAGTATACACTCCCATCTGAAGCCCTATCAGGGGACATTGGGCCTGAATGGGCAATGCTCCAAGACTCCGTTGCTGAGGTGCGGTGCAGAGCTGTGGCCATTAGGTTGTAGGTGCCTGTCATGGCGGCAATCCCCAAACCCAAGAGTAACACAAGCGGTAAAGAGAGCTGTCAGGCTGAAGAAGGAGGCCGTCTGAGCTTGGTTACCTTGTGGGTCTCCTGAAACAGCTAACAGATACTGGGAGGTCAGGATGAAGACAGCTTTGGAAGTTACTGAAGCAAAAACTAGGGTGTGGGAGGAGTTGGCCTCGAGAAGATTCTGGCAAATCTTCGTCTGTCAGACGACTCAGGATGGGGAAGCAACGCTTTTCTCATGATGTTTATCCCGGGGATGAAGAACTGTTGACCTCAAATGGGGATATAGTCAGGCACTGGAAACAGTATTGCGAGGACCTCCTGAATCCCTCTGATACGCCTTCCTTGGAAGAAGTACAGCTAGATGACTCAGAGCAGGACTTGCCCATCACGGGGGCTGAGGTCATTGAAGTAGTCAAAAAACTCTTTGGTGGATGAGAATTGCCCAGACTTCTTGAAAGCTCTTAATGTTTTGGGCTATCTTGGCTGACATGCCTCTTCAACATTGCAAGGAGGATGAGGACAGTGCCTTTGGTTGGCAGACTGGGGTGGTGGTCCCTATTTTTAAGAAAGGGGACTGGAGGATGTGTTCCAACTTCAGGGTGATTACACTCCTCAGTCTCCCCCTGGGATGGTCTGTCCCGGGGTACTGGAGAGGAGGGTTCACTCGTTGGTCAAACCCCAGATCCAGGAGGAGTAATGCAGATTCCGTACTGGCCACGGAACATTGGACCAGCTCTTAACCCTCACAAGGATACTGAAGGGTTCATGAGAGCTTGCCCAACCAGTCTACAGTACATGTGTTTGTGGACTTAAAAAAGGCATATGATCATGTCCCTCGGGGGGTCCTGTGGGGGGGTACTTCAGGAGAATGGGGTGTGGGGTCTGCTGTTGCAGGCCATCAGGTCCCTGTATAAACGGAGCTAGAGTTTGGTTTGCATCGCCAGTGGTATGTCAGACTCTTTCCAGGTGGGTGTTGGACATTTTGTGACCAATTATGTTCATAACATTTATGGACAGAATTTCTAGGCTTAGCCAAGGGGAGGAGGGGGTTCAGTACAGTGACCTGAGGACTGCATCTTCGTGATCCTAAGGTCACGTTGCTTTTTGCAGATGATGTGGTCCTGTTGGCTTCATTGTGCTGTGGCCTGCAGCGTGCAACTGAGCGTGAGGCTGCTCGGAAGAGGATCAGCACCTCCAATCTGAGGCCATGGTTCTCTACTGGAAAAGTGTGGATTGCCCCCTGCTGGCAGGGGATGAGATACTGCCTCAGGCAGAGGAGTTTAATGGCTCATTAACGGCAGTAATGCGGACGCTGTACTGCTCTGTTTTAGTGAAGAGGGAGCTGTACCGGAAGGCAAAGCTCTCAATTTACTTGGTTGTTCTGCATTCCTACCCTCACCTATGGTCATGAGCTCTAGATAGGGACCAAAATAATGTGATTGCAGATATAAGTGGTCGAAATGGGTTTCCTTCAGAGGGTGTCAGCCTTAGAGACAGGGTGAGGATCTTGGACATTCAAAAGGAGCTCAAGGTAGAGCTGCTGCTGTTCCACATTGAAAGGAGCCAGTTGGCTCAGATGCCTCCGGGATGTCTCCTGGTGAGGTGTTTTGGGTACGTGCAACCAGGAGGAGGCCCCACAGCAGGGCCAGGACATGCTACACATAGCTAGCCTTGGTATTCCCCTGCAAGGGTTAGAGGAGGTGACTGGGGAGAGGGAGGTCTGGCCATCCCTGCGTAGAATGCTGGCCCCGCGACCCGACACTGGATAAGCAGCAGAAAACGTGTGAATGGATGGACTCCATGATCCACTACAAATCTACCGAGTGAGGTCTGGTTTGCAGGGATCCTGACTGTATGTTATCAAGCAGGGGGTTTGATTCATATTGACTTCAAAATGTCTTTCGAGTTTGGGCTCAGTACAAAATCAGAGCTCTCAGTTAAACATTGATCATGGATCAAACTCATTCTGTGACATACAGAGCATTTAAGGTAAGTCAAAGGAAACCAGCAAGTCTACATTTGAGGTTTCCTGAGAAAAGCACGTAGCCCCTGATTTTAGTCAAAAACCATTTCCCTATACATCACATAGCAAATCCACCTAAAGGGCAAGTACCAGACTGTCCACAGCTCTGAACCACGGCTGAGTGCAGCCACTGGAAGCTCTCCACTGCTAATCTATGCAGTAATTGGGAGAAAGGGCCTAATTGTAATTACTGCATGCAGAATTATCTTAAGTCTTCCCATATGAGGGAATTAATTACAGTACAGGAGCAATTATGAGGCTGAACCTCTGTCAGCCTTCATCCCTCAGTTATGGTAAGTGTTTGTGACAGTGCATGGCCAGGAATCCCAGAGTAACCAGCAGTGGGCTGTACTGATGAACCGCGACACAATACAGGCACATCCAGGGAACTACATAGAGATCCCAGCTCTAAGAAATACTAGGAAGACGAATGGAGCTGCTATATGCTCCAGACAAGGAGAAGGAAAGAAGAAAGCTGGGCTGCATAGAGCAGGAGTAGATGGTTGGGAAGGGGCCGTGGGATGAGTAGAGGTGGAAGGTCTTCAGGAAGGTAAGGAGGGACGGCTCTTACTGCCCACACATTTACGCGATGCAACTTTAAAAGAGCAGAAAGACATGTTGGCCATGAGCATCGCTAAAGAAATAATGCTGAATGCTGTATGAATAATCTGTAGGCAGAAGCACTGGAAAATAAAAGAGAGATATCTGCTCCAGTAAAGTAGAAGAAAACACCAAGCGTCTCTAGCAGGCACCGTTTGTCGGTTTCCTCTCCCGTCTATCACCAGGCTGGGTTTGCTGCGTCTTATCAGAGGCAGAGCCTCCAGGATTGTGGCTGCTAGGCTGGGTTTGTCCTTAACCCAAACATCACAAGCGGAAACAAATTTCACTACCTGCACTGACAACGCTAACACAATTCACTGCGCTTACTGTGGACTCCGTATAATAAGCTCTTTTAAAAGGCACATAGTCTTGGTCTGTTTGCATGTGGCTGAATATGAGGTATCTGAAGGCGAAGGATAGAAAGAAAACCATAAATGAAATACTGCTTAATATATCACTAGGCATGCACGAGAGATAAACATCTTACTTTATTAGTATTTAGACTTGCAGTTGATATTCCGATTTTACACAGGTGTGGGTGAAGTCTTGTCTTACACAAGGCAGGTACAGTACCCTATCAGGGCCCAGAATGAGGTCAGGCTCAACACATCAAAGAGATGAAGTGACAGATGTTGAGGCGAATTTCTCCACACCGGGTTTTCCAGGAATATATTTAGGGGGCAATTTTTTCTGAATGAACTAGGATGAAAGGCCAGTACGACCACAAACATGTTAATAATGAATGACATTAAAACAAATAAGGGCCCTTCATGGTATCATTTACATTGGTGTACACCAGACAGAATCTTTCAACAATGCCAGTAAACATTACGTACATACATTTAGATTTACTAAGTAATATATTGAAAATTTATATATTTAAATTTAGTAAGTTGGTCTGGGGTACAACAGGGAATAGAACCATGTGAAAGCAGGATTGAAGGAGAAAACAGGGACTTTATTTGGTGACAGGACAGGAGATAAGGGTTATAAAAAGGCAGGATGGAGGTATGAGGATGAAAGAGAGGCATTCTGACATCAGCACAAAAGGAAACAAGAAAACATTGGTCACTGGTTCATGGAATGGGCGTGACTGGGTTAGGGGCCAGACATCAAAATACTCAAGGCAAGAGCAACATAGTGACTAGTAATGCATCACGTACAAGTGAGCTGAATGAGTCAGACACTATGATGAATTTGCTTGGCCCTGAATGACAAGCATCCCCCCAAGTTATGAACAAAGAATGGGGAAGATGATGTAAGAACCTGAGGAACACCTTGATCCCCACTCAGCCATTGCTCAGATGCCTCTCCATATTCACACACATACTCATGGAGGATTCAGGAGGATTCAGGAGGATTGGGCACACGGTGTAAGCCTTAGTGATGGTCACATTACAGTAATGACAGCTGTCATGAAAGATTACACTTAACGGCAGAATATCTAGTATAAATCACAGAAGTATTTTTGTTTTCAATCTTAAAACTGTAATGGTGGTTTAAATTGGTTATTGATCTAAGCATGCTGAATCATCAGGAAGAGCAGCAGACTGCGTGGCCTCTGCCTGTAATGCCGGCCAGTATCGAAGGCAATTCTGGAGTCCGGTGGACAAGGAGACGCTCCTGCCAAGATGTCATTCCTCGGTACTCAGTTGCGCCTCTTTGAGGTGAGGAGGAGCTCGGCACGGCCACTGCAGGCGTGTTTATTACAGTAATTACGGAGAGGCGTCGTCCCATTCATCTGGTCACCCACAGGTTCATCCCTGATACAGTTCGACTCAGCCCGCAGCTCCGGTGCTGATCAGATTCTCTTCTCGTCATGTACCGTCAGGTCAACTAAGCACATAAACATTAAAATGCACAAATAACCTGAAATGTTAAAGCACCATAGCTGATACTAAGGATCACATTCGAGACTGCCGTAAAGCTCACAAAGGCCCTCAAACAATGTAGGCGATGGGTACTTCCATGCATCAGAGATTTAAGAGAACCAGGAACCTTGTTAGCACGCTGACTCCTCTGAAAATGTACCATTTACCTTAGGGGCAGTCCAGTAAAGGCACTGCAGTTCATCCCAGCAGGATAACTAACCTTCATGACGGCTTTCCTTCAGTCAGGCCAGTGACTGACATTGTGAAACTCAACATGGATTCATCCAAATAGGTTCTGCACAGACATTAATGAAGTTTATTTGACCCCTTGACGATAACAGTGCCACCATGAATCAGCGTTCCATTCTGTAGCAAAGGACGTCTCTCAAATTAAACAGGCTTCAAGAGCTGTGCTGCACAGATACCTGGATTCATTACCTAATGTTGGCATTTGGTCAAAGCCAAGAAGCGCACGACCCAAAAGTCTCCGAACTGGATGGCAAGAAAACTGTTGTTGCAGACTTTGTAAACCATAACCACATTGACCTTCACTGTACCCTTAAACAAACCAGGCACGTTATACATTATAAACACCCAGCCACTCCCACCTAAACAGAGATTCATGACTCCAATGCGACAAAGCAAGACAGTGGACTGACTACCTGAGACTGGAGACCGTGCCTGACATGGCCCTACATATCAATCCCACTGACGGTTGATGCCGTGACATCGCCACCCAGCAACTAGAGTTCCACATTCAGATCTCTTAAACACAGGTGGCACCCCCCAGGTGGTCAAGATGGCACTCAGACCATCATATGGTAAAGAAAACACCTCAGCCACCTCTCTTAAATCCTGCCATTGTCCTACACGTCACTCTCTTTTCGCATCTTTTGTTTGTGCCAGTAACCAGTGAGCAGTTATAGTCTGTCACAGTTTATTAAAACTGACTGCGCCGAGCTAGACAGTTAACACACGGCTCTGGCAAACACTGAGCCCCAGAAGAGAAATAGTGCCACCTAGTGTTTATTTTTTGCACACATCGGTAACTACTGTCATAGACGCGGTCTTTTTTTCTGAGACAGAATGTACATTGTAATGGCTACACATTTGACATTCAGCACTTTTGCTTAACTACCTGTCTAGCACAGGACCACAGAGTCTGAAGCCTACACCAGGAAGCCCATAACACTGGATTCCAGTCCGTCACAGGACACTTATTCACATGCAAAGAAATTTATGTAAGCCACTGGACCCAATCAAACCAGTTCTGGAGACAGATCTAAAACCTTCGAGGTATGAAGTCATTATGTTGACCGCCTATGACATTAGAGGATAAAAAACAGTGTTGATTAAGTGGAGGAAAATTAATTTTCAATATAAAATTCCATGTAACTAAATACACTGTAATATACATTATTTATGCCATTACATAAATAATAACAATACAGCAGAAATAACCTCAGTGTAACTGATTTCCCCGTCTGAAGTAGAGATGGATTAAGTACATAACATAGGATACAATACACCAAAAATGTATGTGCAAGTATAGCTACAGGAATTTTTGAAATAAACTGACATTTAAACAACAATGGAAAAAGCCCCCAATTTCCATACATATATTGTACTGGAATTAGATTCAAACTGGTAGACATCATTTTATGGAGAGTGAATAACTGAATAGCATTGACATGAATAACATTAATTCTGCAGCCACATATCAGTAGGAATACCACTTTAAATGCGAACATTTCCTGTCAACCTGTATCTTTGCTTGGCATCTGTAAACAGCTCTGCGGAGAAGCGCACCCGGCAGAAATTATGCGAGTTAATATGCTTAGCATGCATGGCTGCCATTGTGCAGAAAAAAGGCAGGAGAGGACCTTAGGCATAAACAAAGCTGACATTCTAATTTTACCCAGGTCATTGTCTTATGCAGTGTCGCACCCGACCCCGCCTCCTCCCAACATGTGCCCCTACCAGAGTGCCATTCAACCCCTCTTGAATTTAACAAGCTAATGAGTGCGACTAACTCGTTTTTCGTGACAAGCACCAACGAGAAAATGGGTCACACTTGAACTCTAGCAGCTGCTCGTCCTCCATAAATCAGTGCATTAACTCCCCATTAATAAACAAGACTTCTATGTCTCCCTTAAATCTGGACGTCTGACAGGTTTAAGTCATGCTTTCATTTATGTGGTCAGCTGTTTGTCAGATACTTCCATCCAGTTCAAAAGAAATCCAGGAAATCTGTCGTTTGCTGCCTCAGGTTTCAAGGACTTGTTGTTGGAAGAACTGACTGTTGTTAAGAGCCACGTAGTATTGAGATGATTAACGAAAGCAAACTGTGGAGCAAGTCAAGGGCAACAGGTGAGACACAAGATCAAAAGTCACCCTGCATTAAAAGAAGGTTACAGTCACACTTGCCCAGCAATAGGAACTGCTAGTGCAGTAGCAGTTAACAAGGAGCACTTTATACTGCGTGTGGGTTCTCATTTCCAGAATCACTCAGCTAGAAATGTTGAACTTCCGTTCCAATGTCCCTATGACAAGGGGTGGAGCTAGTGCATGTAGCGCAGCACTGGGTGGCTTAGCTTACCTGACAACACCTTTCCAAACTGATCTTCTGCGCTGCCTTTCAGACCAAGTTAGAGAGCTCTCTGGCAGCACACATACATTGATGTCAAATTCATGTCTCGAATTTTATCCAAAAATCATCTGTGGATTATTCTAGCAACAGCCAATGACAACTTGAAAAGGTTTCCTTCCTTATTTTAGGACACGTCTTTTATTGATATTAGCATGAGAATCCTTTGAGGGAAGCCTTCTGGAGGCTATTTTAAAGCGAACGAAAAACTCACCAAGGAGATCAGAAGAGAATCCATAATGGCCAAACAAATGTTAGTGTTGCCGTCTCTTTGTTTATCATAGTTCTTCTCAATCCTGTTCCTGGTGCCCCCCCCCCCCCTTTCCAGAATGTTTCCATTCCAACCCTACCTTAATAGGACTTACATGGCCCTTAATAGGCTAATAATGAATGTGGCAGGTTGACAGAAGTGTGGGTTGCAATGAAAACATTCCGGAAGGGGGACGCCAGGAACAGGATTGAGAACCACTGGTTAATTTGCACACTGGTGCTATCGCCACATAAGTGAGGATAATCATCAGCACCTCAGGTGTGGCTCTTGCCCTTTCTGTTTAGCTCAATCCGTTACACTTTCCCACAATATTGCTGAAGTCCACCTGGTTACTGACACCCACACTTGGACTTTGATCCTAGTCAAGTAATGACAAAGAGCCCCTAGTATTAAGTGCAGCTGCCCCTCCTTCCCCAACATTAAAGATGTAGAATCTCATGTACCTTCAATGAGATCACAATGAAGCCTTTGTTTAATATACCTGCATCCATCTTCTAATCGGTTACCATGGTTAGAGTCTACCATGGTTAGTGCCATGCAGCAGAGGGCACAAGGCTGGCGTACACCCAGAGAAGCCCGGCCTTAGCAGGGCACACGCACACAATCACACTCTGTGGGTTACTGAGAAAAACACCACTCAGCTTAACCACACATCAGAAAGGACACATCCAGTTCTACAGAGACAGAGCAGAGAAATCAAACCTCTAACATCCACCCCCCCCCACCCGGCCTCCCGGTCGCATCATTCAACCATATGCTATACCCACCTTCACATATTATGAACAGCACAACCATTCTGAAGATGCCTTTGACTCAGATTGTCACCACTTAAATTTTAAACTTTTATTTCCAGCAAGCATGGCAACAAATGTGATTTAAAACATGATGCTAAAGGCCTAATTAGAAGAATTTTCCCCAACATTTGACAAATAACCATGAAGTCCCCACCAGTTAGGCTTCCATCCTTCTTCTGAAGTCTATAGTTTCTGCACCAATTAAATATCATCTCTAGGCTGTACATAGTTTGTGTCCACATTTAATCACATTTTTACAGAACTGTTATTGAACCATAATAGAGACTAGAGGCATTCAGTTACTATCGTACACATTATTCGTATACAGAGAGGATCATTAATTCCCATGTTAAGGAAAAACATAAATGAAATGTAACGTCGTTTCTTAGTAAGGCATTTTGCACCTCAGGCAATATTCCACAAGATTTCTTTTTGTGTGTATGTCATGCACATTATGGCCAAACAGCAGTTCGCACACGGTGGTCTTTACTAAGTGGCAATACTCGTTTTTCCATTCTCCACCAGAATCTCATGTCAGCCAGAGTTCAGTGTCTTCTGACAACACAAGATAGAATTATACTCGTCCAATCTTATTCTTTGTTGGGAAAATTAACATAATTCTTACATTATGAATCAATGACAGAAAATCAAACCGGTTGTCTTTATATTAGGGGTGGGCGATACGGGAAAAATATCATATCACAATTTTTTTTCAGGCAGGATCGTGATCCAGTATTGCCACGATTCTTTCTCATGTTCATATTTAAGAACTTACTGAACAGCACATCCAAACTATTTCCATTATTTTAAAAATATAGCCCTTTATAGCAATAAAAATGAACAGAAATACATGCTTAGCAGTCTCTTTCCTGCGTTTCGTTCTGAGGTGGTGAAAAAGGTTTGTCGTCCTGCCATCTTCATACACACACACACGTATATAGAAACACGCACACACACTCCCCGGGATAAGATGGGGTCATCCCCCCCAGGATGAACCTATCGTAAGGTGAAAATATAAAGTACACCTAACCCAAGAAACATCATATCCTAGCCTAACCCTAAACATGCTTAGAAGAGTTACATTTGCCTACAGTTGGGTAAAATCATATGGTAATGTGTAATTATAATACACATTATTTGTAATTATAATACACATTATTTGTAATTATAATACAGAAAACGAAAAACAGAATG
>JAABNX020000106.1:15654307-15670182 GCA_015163995.2 Mormyrus lacerda | reverse complement strand
AGGCAGTTCTGAAGGCGAAAGGGGGTCAAACACCGTATTAGTATGGTGTTCCTAATAATCCTTTAGGTGAGTGTATGATTTAATCAGAACAGTATGAATATGTATGAAACTGATTTTGTTTTTGCAAAAATGCAAATAATTGATTTCACATAACTGTAAAAATAGTTAAAAGTGAATCATATGCTGACTAGCAGAAAATCTATCAGAACATTCCAGTCACATTTGTTCAGTCAAAATGAAGAATAAATAGCAAGGCATTTACAACAGCCAAGCAAGGGAAATCATACTATTTTTATTTTCTACACAAACTAGCCATTGCCATTTTTTGCACGTCTGATACATCCACATAGAGATTTTAATATTAGTACAGTTCATATACGCATAGGTTAGCAGTTAATGCTCTTGCACATACACACCAAATCACAGTCAAACCTTTGTAAACACGACACACAATGCTTCTTACATAGAAGTGCACCAGTGTAAACTTCACAATGGAGATGGGAGTTTATTGCAGTTTTCCATCTGCCCATTATCAGTAACAGCTTTTCTAATTAGGCTTGTGGTAGCTGGAGCCTGTCCAGGGAAGCACAGCATCCTGGGTAATATGCCGGTCCGTCAGCGCATACACACCCACACACACGCGTCTCATATAAAAGCCCATGCAAATCTGCATTCTTATCTGGATCACTAGTCTTTGGGTTGTAGGGAGAGATTCCAAGCAACTCACTATGATAACATGCGAAGAAAACGAAAGATGATTTCACCCAGACAGTGCCAACGAGAAACACGGGACGTGCCGATGTGCTTCTGTGCTCACAGACTGTGGGAAAAATGTAACTATACAGGGATCGTGGTTCAGCTTCAATCAGTCACATCCTGCCGAAATAAAGAAAACACTCTTCCAAATAAATGATGTGACAAGTATCATTATTGCAATTTTTAATTGTTCCATGTCATCTGATAATAGAAGAAAATCATCATAAAAAAATACACTTAAAAAAACAAAAAGATAAACCCACATCATCTAAGAAACAAAACTGTTACAATCCATAAGGTCTGACACTAGGATACAGGGGAGATCAGCACAGTGGAGGAAAGTTTCCATAGCAGTAAACTGACCACCAGCTTTTCTGAAAGCCAGATCATCAACATTAAAACCTTTTCCAACAAAATACTACGTGTTTGAATTTTGCAAGGCAGCACTGGTTATTGTTTGTAAATCTGTGATGGGGTGAGGAGTACTTACTGGAAAAGCAGTGATTTACCTTATTCTATACTTCAGTTTTGCAAGTGCATGTGGGGGCGTTTCCTCAGAATATTTAGGTTTTGAAATGCAGCACTCAGACTAAACGTTAGGGAGGAGAATTGAATGAAAGTACAGGCAGAAGGAGAGGCGTCCTTCATATCCTTCTAGACCAGGGGCTGACAATGTGAAAACTCTGGAGGGGGGTCCCACCAGTCCTTTGTTTTATTTAAGTGATCACACATTTGTATTAGGAGGGAGCACAAACGTGAGCTGGGAAACATGGACCGGGTTGGGAAACACTGTGTTAGACCAAGGATCCATGGGATAGAGAAAAAAAGAGATGGCACTGAAAATCCCCCATTTGTGGTTCGTAAGATACAATTACTTGATTTGTTGTTTTGGGTGGAAGTAGCTGTTAATGGGCCTTTTGCTTGCAACTGGCTGCAAAACACTTAAAATACTCAGTAGGAACTCAAAGCCTATTTAAAACAGGGGGGGGGTGGGAGGGAGGTGTCCCACAAAAGCAAGATTTCTCAGTTATCTGAGGTAGCTTCAGCTAGAAGTCATGATTGTCCAATAAGAATGCTCCTTACTTAAACTCTTATTGAACTTTCAGCTTAAGTTAACCCAGCTCACTGAGAAATCCTGCTTTGTGGATCACCCCGCAGGTCCTGATATATAGTAGGTCCCTTGGAGTCATCAATGGCATTTCAGCTAGAACAAGTTAGAAGATGATAGCTTTAAAAGCCCCATTACACCAACATAAACCATGTATGCATCTCGCTACTGATACATTTGTTTGCAAGCAGAGCAAAGCAGTGTGAGGAAACACAACATGCCGATTTCACAATCACCTCACTTTCCCATGAAAATGATGTAGAATCTGCCCCACTGCAGATTTCTTATAGCAACACCACTGAAAATGAAGAATACCATATAAAAGCACTTTATTTGCACGTACAGTGAAAGAGGGGAGTCAAATTTAACAAGTGACCGAATGCTTGACATTGCAGCCTTACATGGATAAACTGGAAATTTGGCTTTGAATGACGTGAAGGAGCTGAATATCAGTCCCTGTTTTGACTCCCATTATGGTTTAGTGTGAACAAGACTCTCAGGCACAAACGGCGAAAAGACAAGCATTAAAACACAGAAAAAAAAAAAAAAAAACATAATGCCCTTCATATGATACGCAACGATTCCTTTTGTTAAAAGTCAAGCAAGAGACAAATGAGCAACAAATAACGTGGGGTGTAGCCTTCGTGACACTTGTAGCTTACAGTACAGGGAATGCAAAACCGTGTCGTTATCAGTGCTCGTAATACAGGGTGACTCCACTGCGCTGCACGAGAGGGGTGGCCAGTGGCACAAGCGCTGAAGAGCGAGTCAGGCCCAAACCAAAAACAGGACCCCCAAGAGGCACACCAGAGGTTTAACTTGCCACTGAACATGTACTATGTAACAGACACATCATAATGCCACTTAGCTTAATATTACATTGATTAACTGTATTTGTTTGTTTACTGAACCCAGTGGCTTTGACTTCTTTTTTGTTTTTAAAACACATCAACTGCACTTATAACTGATCGATGCTGTGTTTGCAAAGCCTTGGCTAAATGTTTGTTGGTTGTACACGAAACAGCTTCATGCCAGCACTTCTTTCATAACAGGGACGAGTGTTTAGTAAAATAAAAGGCAAAAATAATAATCCACAATGGAAACATCACAGAACCAAAAGGTTTCCACCGTCTTCACCTTATTTTAAAAACATAGCAACTTGGTGCTGGAAATAACACAAATCTGGAGGAGCTTTCAACTCTGGTCCTGGCTCACCACTTCACCGTAATTTTACTTTAGTCTCAGCTGAGTTGTTGATTGAACAAACAGCATGAATTAATACTTATTTGGTGGACATTTCTCTCATTTGTGGAAAACCCAATGTGTCTTATTGGAGCAGTACATGCAAAAGTAACAATATTTGCCAGGATTTTTTTGTTTTACTGGAGGCGCATTCAATTCAATTACTTGATTACAACATTTACATAAGATCACTAAATGTTTCCATAACAATAAATTAACACTTTTTCCACAAGTGACAAAAAAAAAAAAACATATAGCAAACCCTTTAAACACATTCACTCATAACATGAGTCAAACCTGGCAATTATTTCAAACAACTCAGTGCTTGTTAATTAAGAGCTTAACCAGAACAAAGCAAAACTAAATGTGAGGCTCCGCAAACCAGAGCTGAAAGCGCATGTGCAGGAAACACTGAATCCCTACTGACTTTTGCCACAGTTACGCTTCACATTCCATTCTTTGTTCCATAGTTCATAAGCTTCATCTGTGGTGTTCTTGGACCCTGCCAAACCCCTCCCACATCGCATTGCCTTTGAGGGTAGTGAAGGTGGTACCTCGTCCTCATTTGTCAATCAAGCCGCTCTCCTTTAGTTTGAAGTAGAAGAACTTCTCCAACGTGTTGGCACATTTGCAGTACTCGCTGTCCGGGGGATTGTACTCCCGGCAGTTGGTGATAACGCGTTGCAGGTCGGCGATGAACAACTTTTTCGTCACGTAGTAGCGATTCTTCAAGCGTTCGGTCATGGTCTTCAAATCTGGGGGGGGGGGGGGAGAGAGCTTTCATTTAGAACACCGATCTAGCTTTCTAAGATCACAGGAAGCAGAGAAATTTTTATCGGACTTACCGATGGGAAAGCGAATGATTTCGTAGTAATCTGGAGCTTCGGCCTTCTTCACTGGCTCCATGAAGGGCCAGGCGTCTGGGTGAGTCTACAGTTAAACAAGGTCAAGGGTCAGGGTCTTGCAGAGACATCAATACAAACGTACAGAAAGAGTGGATCAACATCTAGTTGCTGAGTGTGAAACATGATGCTGGCATTGACAATGAGGGAATGAAGTGCATTTATGTCTTGGCATTGACCAGACCATCAGACATTTAAAGATATATTCTTACCTTAATCTGTGCTAGAAGGTTTTTCAGAATATTATACAAGAGATCAGGGTCTTTCAACTCCTTGCTACTACAGATGGGGAAAGAGATTTATGAGAACAAGTCCTTATGGAGAAAGATTATTATATGAATTATTATATGGTTTTCAAAAAGACAACAAAGTTTTGCTTCATCCGCCGGTATCATGAACGTTATTCCTATTTCTACTTCAGCGAGACTCACCACTTATCTCTCCCGCTGGGCTTCCATCCAGCTTCACCTGTGGAGAGACAAACGGCCCCTGTGAAACTTCATACCTGGCCTGCAGTCTACAGGCTGCAGAGACAGAAGAGCAGGAACATACGGATTCCAGGGATGCTCTCCACTGGGATCTGGCGCACGCCCTCCTTGAAGCACGTCAGGCCCGGGTAGACCTTCCGGATCTGACTCTGCTTCCTTTCAATGAGCTTCTTTATAATCTGAAAATGGGATATGGGGCCATCTCAGTGCTCCGACCCCACACCCCGGCCAAAGCGGCAGCTCGGCCAACTTTGAAGGCTACGTCATTTAGGACATTTGGATTCCTGACTGAAAATTCACGAAGGGTTGCCACAACGGCGATATTCACCTCCTTCTGTCTCTTGATGATATGAGAGAGTTCTGTGTAGGGGATTCTAGGATTGAGCTCACACTCCATCAGAGTCGCCCCCTCATAATCCTTAATGTAGCCCAGGTAGCGGTTCTTTGGCACCTTAATGTCTTTGGAAAAGCCCTGTCAAAGCACAAGGTGACGACAGAAGCTGTCACCAAGAGGCAGGAGCAGAAACAGGAAGTGCGTGAGCCACATCACCGCAGATGGGCTGCACTGCGTACCTGCTTCTTGAAGTAGCCAATGGCGTATTCGTCGGCGTACGTGAGGAAGTACAGTATGCCGTGCTTGATGTGATACTCCTTCAGATGGTTCATCAGGTGGGTGCCGTAACCCTGAAAGCACAGAAAAGCAAGTCAATGCAGAACCTCCTGGGCAGCGTAGAGGAGACTTCATCATCGATCTTTGTGACGGGCCTCTTATTCTCCGTGACTATTTAACCAAATGATAAAATTGACATCAGTACATTCCTGGAATGTGGTCAAACAGCTACGATTTGGGTTCCCTTTCAGAGGGGTGACTCATAGACAGCAGCATACCTTGACCTGCTCGTTAGATGTAACTGCACAGAAGACTATTTCGGTGAAACCTTGGGTGGGGAACATCCTAAAGCAGATCCCCCCGATAACACGACCATCCTTGATGAGGGCCAGCGTCTTGTGCTTCCTGAGTAAACGACATCAGTTTGCATTACAGGAACTGTGGAAGCCATAGACCATTCCTTTTAATTAGCAGGCAAAGCACTTTGCTTAATATCCGAGAACCTGAGAGAGATCTTCAATACTTTAAGTGACTTGTACAATTGCCTTTGGCAGACGAAACAGACACTTCTTGGCATAAATGCCAGGGTGCCGGTTTCCCAGTACAAACGCAGTTTCAGCATCAGAGTCAAAGACTGGGCAGCCCCTAGGAAACAGCTTGGTTCTCGGGCCATGTTACACTCACGGGTCGAACACCAGCCTGGTGATGTACTCCTTGGGCATACGGGGAAGCTGGTGGGAGAAGACATTCTGCAGGCCCACCAGCCACATCAGGATCCTCTTATTGGATTTCTGGGAGAGCGAGTTGCCGATGACGTGGAACTCGATGATGCCGCGCCTCTCTTCCAGCCGGGCCGTCTCGTCCCGCGCCGCGTTTGCCGACAGCAGGCTAGTCTGGGGGTGGTGGCGAGTTTACAGTAGATGCATCAGACCCCAGCCCCCTCTGCAGACGCATCTCTGCCACTCTAATGCCATGCTCGCGCGCATATAGGATGACACCTACCTCCGGCCCCAGCATGGCGGCAGGGTCGGTGATGGTCATCATGACCTCGTTCACCAGCTCCATGGGGATATCTCCCATTACGCGGATTCTCTTGGCATCTTCTAGAGTCAGTGCCTCTGGAAGCCTCCTCTTCTCACCTGGAGGGCATTCACACCCGGAGATGCTGAACCCACCAACAATTGTACCACATTCAAAATCTCTTAGGTCACCCATTAGCCGTGCTAATTCTTTGCCAAGTGTAAGGGAACCTCTTCCACCATTTTTCTGTTCATTGCCTGCAGAAAAAACCTGCCATTAAACAGCATTTCACGCAATATCTTTTCACAGAAGTGGTTCAGGATTTAAAAATCCTAAGGAGAAAGTTGAAAGCCATGGTTAACTTCAACATACAGTCAAAGGTAGCGTTTCTCCAAAATGAGTTTTACCAGATGATTTCTGCATACCTGGCATGGGCTCCGAGACACCAGTATCCAGGCTGGCACTGCCCAGAGAACAAGTGTTGCTGCTGTTTTTGGTGAAGGACGAGGTGCCAGATACGGATGCGGGGCTGATCACTGCTGTGCAGCAGAGGCATGTGCCGCAACCACAAAGATAGAGCCATTAGCCAAACTCAGACCATCTACTCCATGCTATACTAAACAGAGGTGGAAATTTCAGGTCCAGAAAGTAAAAACCCAGACCATGATTTTGTTTCAACCAACCAGCTGAGTATTCTGTGACGCTTCATACTCAGTTGGTTGGAACAAAATCCTGGTCTGGATTTTTACTTTCTGGACCTGAAATTTCCACCTCTGATACTAAACGATGCTTAAACAACCAAAGTGATCAAAGTTTCAGATGCTTGAAACTAGCAAAGGGGACTGAGGTAGGCTTCAAATTTCCTCCATATTCTGATCATTTCCAGAGCATGGAAAAATAAACTAATGCATTTAAACACTGGTTGCTAAAATATTAAAAATGTGTAGAGAAAGTCATTTGGGGGCGTGACCTCACCCGTCTGATGGCCAATCTGCCCCCCTTCTGAGGCAGGCATGGTGAAGTCTGCGTCCCAGATGGGCGAATTCTCCCCATAGATTTCCTCCTCCAGCATGGAGAGGAACCTGCAGGAGGGAAGCCCACACATTATCACCCCCGCCCTTTGCAGCCATTGCCTCTCCTGTTCCCGCCAGACAGATGTTTTATTATTAATAAAGAAAAGATGCAGGGAGCAGCATACGGTGACTTGAGGTCCACCCCCTCCCACCCCCGCCTGGCCACGCCGGACAGGCACAGCCTGTTCTCAGGTGAAACAGAACTTTATTCAGTGCAGAGGAATTCGGGGCTGAGAGTGCGGCACGCGCTGGGATCTCGGGAGGAGGAGCAGCGTCACCGGTTCCCTTTCGCCACTCTGTCCTGACAGCGGTGTGAGCAGACAGTGGAGTAACCAGGGTGGAGGGGTTATATTTACTTGGGGAAATGTGTGAGGATGAGGGTACGCTTCTCGGGCAGCAGCTTGTCCTTCTCGGTGCGGAACTTCTCCAGCAGCTGACGCCGCGTGACGGTGAAGATGGACTTGAGAAGGCTGCGGCCGAACACCTGCGTGGTCTCGTAGCGCGGCAGGCTGTCGTTGCACTGCGGGATGTGGCAGTAACACAGCCACCTGCACACAGGCAGAAAGGATCGAGACGGGCGCGGACACACCGTGACACCCGCCGCGCCGTGACCCCGAAGAAAAATGAAAAGGGCATGGAAACAAAATTGCATCCAATAATACTATTAATGTGCTACTTTGTGTTTGTGATCCTGTGACGCCAAACAGATAATCCTTTAGGGTGACGATACACGGGGCAACGTGAGCAGTGATGCCGGGCAATGTGGCTGCCCAGTGCTGCTTGGACACTTTCCCATTGAGATTGGGCAGCAAATTTCTATTTGAAAATCTTTCGTCGGCAGTGGGCAACATTTGGCGATCATCCGGATCCAGATGAGTAGCCCTTTGTCTCACCTGGTTGGCTGTTGCCAAAGAACATTGCTGAAAAAGTTGCTCCATGTGACATCACCTCTACTGCCTTCGGCAGTTTCAAACTGTCACACATACATGCAAACAATCCTCCTTTAGCAACTGAGACGCGGTCCGATGACCAGGTCGTTAAGTGAAATGGTAGCTAAGTGACAATCACGGTGTATGTGCTTACAACTTAGCTTCAGCCTTCCATACTCAGTTTCTTTTATACTTCATGGAGTGTACATTTTTAATTTACTACATTCCACTTCAAATATCTCTCACTCCAGCGCGTTATTGTCAGGCGTATGAAATTTAGTCATAAATGCACACACTGGTCAGAATGTTAATGTCTTATTTGCAAATGTTCCCTAACTGAGGTAATCGCAAAGTAAGGAGTGGTTGTACTTAAAGTAGATGCAACTCAACATACACACTTGCTGTCCCATCAGCTAACAGGCACTCCAAAGCAATAAGCAAATGCCGTTAGCGGCTCCCACATCGGTCTCAGCACGGACCTCACAATGCCACAGTACCTGGTGTAGTTCACTTTGTAGGCCGTGCTGTCATCTTTCTGAGAGCGCTGGCGGAATTGCGACGGCGTCTCCAGCTTCCAGTAGTTAAGGCACAGCAGGAACATCTTGGATAGCTCGACCATCGTCTGCCTCTCTTTGGGCGCCAGGTGGCTGAACTTGTACTGCACGAAGTTCAGCACTCCCTAAGAGATTATGCGGCGGCGTCACCACGGCAACCATGACATCAGACCCGCTACCCCTGTGATCATCCGGGCTGCCACTTCACCTGCTCGATATTGGGCTTCTCAAAGGGGGGGCTGCCCAGGGAGCCTTCTACTATGGGCTTACTCATCTGCAGGATGCACTTCCTGAGTAGCTGGGGGTGTGAGGAAGGTATGAGTCAACAAAGTAAAAAAAAAAAAAGATGAATCTTATCATGGATGCTTCAATAAATTTTATCCTTACACTCTAAAATAAGCCAGAAAAACATGAAGAGACATCATCCCAAACATTAGAAAGACATGTGTGCAGAACTAAGTACTGGGAAATACAAGTCTGAGAGTCACATGACCGTAGAGCATAAACGTGCAAGGGCAGGCAGCACGAACCTTGAAGAGGTAGAAGTACACCTGTTTGGTGTCAGTGTCTTCCTCCTTGTGGACAGACATAAACAGGTTCTCCACATCCACCACCATCCCCAGAAGCCGGTTGATCTCCTCCTCCGACACGTTCTCCAGGTGTGACACGTGTTCCGCTGGGAACAGGATGGTAAAAGGCGACGAGAGGTCAGGTACCGAAACACAGCGCTGTAAACGCACCAACACCTTGTTTCCTGTCTTACAGAGAAACCGTGGGCCCAGTGTAGTTCAAGCCAAAAGCTGTGGTGAGAGCCAGACTTGCAGAAGGAAAGGCACTTGAATGAAATAGGAATCATATAAAAACAGCATCTAAAGTCCAACCATCTCCCAGCTCCTTAACCAGTAGAGAGAGCATGGAGAGCATGGAGGCTATCCCAGGTAGGGCCCCCCCAGGACGAGGTGCCAGTCCACAGAAGGACAAGCACTGAAAAGAGACACCTTTCAGTCTAACGGGAGAAAACCAGAATAAAACACGGGATGAAGGCGCAAAACCAGGGGCAGCGATTTGATTTCGCAATGCAGCAATTCGAAATCTGATATTTGAACTGTTACTCTGACACGATACGATTCCAAAACACGTGATCAATATTTTCACTAGTGAAACATAAGCTTACGCTCAAAACATCATATAGGTGTGCAGAATTACATTAAATGTACTGCAATGTATTTGTTTCTATATTCTATTAAGTAAGTTGATTAAATAATATTGTGGCCATAACAATCAACATATTGATTAGAATTGATTAATTGTTATACCCCTAATTATTATCCTGGCTAAAATGTAAATCCATCTGTTGTCCATAACCACTTAACTTGCAAAGGTCTTCAGTGAGCCTGAAATCTATCCCCAGAAACACCCGGGTTCAAATGCCAGTCTGCTACAAGGCGCACAATGTCGCACATTCACATATTATCATACGCTAATTGAGAAGCACCAGGTAACCAAGTGCGAGGTCAAAGGTCATGGGAGGCAGGCTGGCAAGGAGAGAAGAGACTTCATAATTTACAGTACTGGACACATGCCAAACTTTAGGCAATGGTAAAAAAAAAATGAATTTACTCACATTTGATAAAACCATTACTGGGGGAATTTTTACATGACTGAAAACAGGTGCAGACAATCTTATAGCAGCTGCTGTTAAAGCCTCATATAATTAGCTGTTTGTATGTATTGGGTCCACAGTGTTTCACAGAGCACTTAAAAGCAGTACAAGTTAAAGTAACCACTAGTCCAGATTGACAGCTTGTATTATGAAACAGGGATCAAAACGCTGGGAGCCTGACATTTTTGGGAATGTTGAAATATCACGAACGATATCAGCAACACAGATAGTAAACTCAAAATTTTGGCATTTTAACATGAATTTTAATGGCTGTTAATGTTAGCACAAAAACTGTAAATGGCAACCCAATCAAAGTCTTAAAAAACAAATCTAAATCTAAAATCTAAATCTAAAAATGACAGCGGCATAAAATAAAGGGGCGTTTCCCAAAGCTAAAACGAAGCGCCCAGACCTCCATGAGCACCACAAATCATAGTATTATTTAAGTACCCAGGGCATGTCCGCAGCTCCGGCAGGGTTCGCTCAGGCTGGCCGCCTGCTGCTGCAGGTCCAGCCGGGTGGCAGTCGGCGGGTGAGGGTTCTTCCACCCATTACACTTACAAGTATCATTGGCCTGAAAGAGGAGAAAGAGGTTACTGCAACTGCAATTTAACGATAGGGGAGACGCACACAATCATTTTGGACTGAAGCATGAATTTAATTCCACAACCTGTGATCAATAACGGATTTATGACATATTCCTTTAGGAAAGCAGAAGATTATTTATAGTCGTCACAGAACTTCCATAAGACAACGAAGGAGCCCGATATCCAAAATAAAACTATGAATGTTTGCCTATACGCAAAAATAAAAGCACACTTCTGGAAAACAAACAAATTATATTCTGCCTTCGGTAATCATTGCATATATGAGATGCCAATACGGAAATGGCGCTGTAATCTTGTATTTATTTATCATTTCATTTAACTGCGATTTAAGACTGGCAACCAAAATAAGGATCCGAATTTCCTGCAATTTAAAACGCAAATAAAAGACATACAGATAAACACATCGTAACTATCCGCGAAACAGCCCGTACTGAATCTCTATTTATTTTGCATCCGCAGCTGCTGTACTTTTGTTTATAACCGGAGCTAGCTATAGGCACGTGTTTTCTCTGCTCAAAACTCCGCACGCATATTAATCAATTAGTTCGAATAACTGGCCGATAAATACATATTTAAAAGTTAGCATGCAAGTTTCTCTGCTGCATTCGGCTGCGTCCGTGTCGTTTTCGGTGGGGGCCGCTTTTCAGGCTGCTCCCCTTGTGCCATTAAACGGGGCAGATTACCTTGCAAGCAGAAAACACTCCCAGCTTCTCCAGCTTCTTGGCCCGCGGAAAAGCACGGACCTGCGCTTTCTTCTGGCTGGCGCGCTGCTGCTGGCTCAGTCCCGGCCTGGCCGGATCGCTATTGCCGGACCCGGATCCAGAGCCGGAGCCAGTGCCAGAGCTGGCGTTCGAACCAACCGTCATGCTGGCCTGGTTCTGCTGAAGCCGGGGCTGTGGGGAGGCCTGCGCCGCCGGGTCCGCCATGACGCCCGTCCGTAAGTACTCCCCTTTTTTTTGGAAGCGACGAAGTTTATTGATGTTTCAGCTTCGTCGCGCGGGGGAAGCCGGCGTGCCTGAAGAGGTGTCTTCTGGGTATTGTAGTTTCAATACGTTCAAATTATTGCGGAAGCTCAGTGAAATCTGTAGTTTCTTGTGAATGAAGAATTTATAATAATCGGATGCTTTCAGTGCCCCATTTTGGATGACAATGTTTAGCTCATCATGGTTTTCGTCAGATATCGACTAGTGCTGCTAAAGGTGGAAGTGTATGCAAACCAACTTGGGCCCTGTAATATTGGCATTACTGATATAAAGGGATGTAGGAATTACTGTCTCGTATCACACCCCCAATCCCTCTACTCCTTCGTTTCACGGACAAAATATTTGATATATTTGGAAATAATAACAATTATAGATGTATGCGGAGGGATAAATACGCGCAAGCTTTTAATAAAAACTGAAATCCAAACCGTTTTTTTCCGGAAGAATAAAACTAGAGGGCGCAAGGGAGCACACAGTTGTATTTATACCTCAATATTTATTGGTAAAATGTACATTGACATTTTCCACTTCCTCTTTCCTCTCTCTCATCCCGGCCCCAGTACACAGTACGGAACACCAGCCTTCTAAGCCAGGCAGGCATTGTCCCCACCTGTTCCCCAAAACATTTCAGACACCCTCTCGTTGTGCTAGTCATTCGTATCAACAGTGATGACCACAGCGCATAATGATCCCTTAAAGGAAGACGGAAACAAACATGGAAACGTTCTTAAAGGCTCAAGAGATGAAAGAAAGAGCCGTTATTCAACACCAGATCGCCAAAACCAAAGGTTAAAAAATAAAATAAATCAATATCAGACATAATATACATTATATAAGGAACTGTATTGACAATAATTACTGATTGGTTACATGTTTAAAGGAAAAAAAACATTACAAAGACAGCAAAATTATCAATACTTAGTGGTGATTTTGATCAACATCTACGGTTTGTTTAAATTTCATTGATTGACATTGTATATTACCAATTCATAGACAACGCTAAAAATGACTGGTATAGTAACTACCGTTAATGCTCTATTCATATAGCTGGAAGCCTCGCACACAGAAACCTGGAAATCAGAGACAATTAACCTGTCAATGTACTTCAAGGTTCTTGTGCCATAACAGTAGTAACAACAACAAGACTAGTAATTAACTACGAGACGGTTAAATCTGGAAGAAAATCGGCAACTTCCTCTCCTACTGTTCCAGAGAATCAGTTGGTCAAAACGATCAGACCAGAATATAAAATGGCAATTTTAATATTCACCCACAACCTCACAAAAAAAAAAAAAAAAAAAAAGCATGTGTTGTACAATTTAGTCTTTCCTTCTTTCCTTTTAAAAGTGACTTTACATAATTAGTATTTGTATAGAACAAAAGATACAGAGTGTGTCTGTGTATGCAAGGGAGGACACCTCGTGGGATCTCCTTCAGCTTATTATAAAAACAAAAAGATGCTCAAAACAGGAAGAACAGTGAGCATGTTAAGGCTCTGTTAAGTGATCTGATCTTTTCTCCTCCTTCAGGGATGCTTTAGACTCCGTGATGACGTCATCGCTCAGCTGGCCAGCCGCTCGCCTGCGGAGTGTCCTACTTGCAGCAGCTGCTGTCCCGACTCGGTGGAGCCGGGTCCCGAAGATCCACCCCGACGGTGCGACCCGGCCCGGTCCCACTCTGCGGCTCGCTTTTCGGCAGTTTCTTGGCTACAAGGATAGCGGGTGGATGGGAAAAGCAGAGAGAAAAGTCGAGTGAGAGCACAATACAGATGGCATGCAGAAATATATACACACAACGTGTATTATTCTGTTCAAATGGCACAACAACCTGTATGCAGGTCATGTAAGGGGCAGAAACCAGGTGAAGTGGAAAAAGTGCAAAATGTAAACAGATGAGGTTTTCTGCAACCATTTCAAAACAGTTTTAAAGCCAAAAATATTACACAAGAAAAACATGAGAAGTCCAGGTCCATCAAACTCGGGGGAAAAAATTACCACTCTTCTGCAGCAATTTTAATGCTTTTCTGCCACAATGTGTCAAAATAACTTTAAAAGTGGATGAGACCAGTTTGGACTGGCTCACAGTAGCCCTCATAAAAGGTCTATATATATATATATATATATATATATATATGGAAAGGTCCCCATATGAACTGTAAAAAATCTCCAAATCTAGAAAATCAGAAAAATTCATTTGGAGATCCACTGTGTATAAAGGACCAAAAGGTTTTATTGGCTAATTTCATGTTCTTTTTTTGTAAATATATCAAAATGCATTTGCAAATGGGAATTAGGGGGTATGCATAGGTAAATGTATCAATAAACAAACAAACAAATAAATGAATAAGCATAGGCAAATGTAAATCCATAACACATTTTCGGTGAATGTCAATAAGCTGATCTGGCTTGATCGAGAACACAAAAAGTCATAGCTTAAGGCTACAGGCAATATGAAGCAGCAAGTTACCTATGGCCAGAAAGATTTCATTGACGCTCATAGCGGTTTTGGCCGAGGTCTCCATGAAAAGTAAGCTGTTGTCATCAGCATATGCCTGTGCTTCCTGAGGAGGTAGGAGAGAAACACTTCAGCGTCCCTGGAAAAACTCAACACAGCAAACGACGCCAGAGTTACCAGGAGCCATATTCGTTTTTTTTTTTTTTTTTTTTTAACGTATATCCGGTGTTCAGAGCCATATTAACGACCAGAGTTTATGTTCTCCATTACAAGGCACAGTACATTTTAGAACATGCAGCATTGGCACTGGAATAACGGCGAGCTGCACGGCCCGGAGACGCACCTGGAAGTCGACGGCTCTCTTATTGGCCAGGTCGGCCTTGTTCCCAGCCAGAGCGATCACGATGTTGGGGCTGGCTTGCCGCTGCAGCTCCTTCACCCAGTTCTTTGCACGTGCAAATGTATCCTGGAAAAGCAACAGTCCCCATGCGTAAAAAAAAAAAAGCAACAAACAAATAAAATAAATAGAAATTTTATTATGATTTTATTGTTCCTTTCCTTTATTACACTATACTTCTGCCATTGATTGGTAATGGAATGATAGTTATATTTAACTTAGTTGCCCAATTCCTCATATTCGTTTCCACCAAACTGACCTGACCTCACATTATTGCTTGGGGTGGGGCACGGATTCTGGTATTTCCTGGAAAATTAGGGGAAAATCTCAATACTAAAATCTCTATATAACTAGCATTTCAGCTTTCATCAAGTCTTGCCAAATATGACCTGATATTTTAATGAGAGAACCAGAATAGGTTATTCTCACTTTCTGATCGCAAAAATACTTTTTTCTAAGCACTTGGTGATTATTAAGCTAGCTGTGAGATTATACTGCTTTGTAAACACATTCTAAAAAAGTGATTCCCAAATAGAGGTGGGAGTCTTAATATGCCAAGCGTGTTTCTCTCTCGTCCCCAGCATAAAATGTCCATGCCAGCCTTGCATTGCATGTGCTGCCAGGCACAGGCTCCTTTCGGGGGGGGGGGGGGGCACAGGATGCCTACTGTGTGAGTGATGTCGTAGACCACGATGGCTGCCTGCGCTCCTCTGTAGTACATAGGGGCAAGGCTGTGATATCGCTCCTGGCCAGCTGTGTCCCAGATCTCAAACTTTACTGTTGTGTCATCCAAACACACCGTCTGTGTGAGGAAGGCGGCTGGGGGGGGAGAAGAAGATCAGAATGTGATGCTGTTCTGTTGTTAAATTCAACACTGTATTCTCGTTTCCAGCAAGGCCACAACGCAGTGGGTCCAAGCTTTCAGTTGTGGTTCCTCTCTGCCCTTCATTGGCAAGGTCCTCATAATACACTCATCTCACTACTGGGCTATTTCACTTCCCATAACACAAATACTCCCAAAGTCACAGACACAGACACACACACACACAGACACACACACACACAGACACACACACACACACACAGAC
>JAABNX020000106.1:15632580-15648405 GCA_015163995.2 Mormyrus lacerda | reverse complement strand
GGAAGTTAATGTCGTAGTTTTTATGAACAGTCCGAAAATGCCGCTCCACATTTCCCTTCTTCGGAATAGCAACGGTAAACTGAGAGATGAGGCAAACGCACTTGACACAGTGAAAAAAACTCCTCCCATTCCATATGGAAGTGGTAGATTTTTGGCTTTTTACTTGAGATCGACGTATTGGGCACCCCTGATCTACACCCTTCTGGCAGTGCGGCCATTGTAGTCAGGTCTCGCATGCTATGAGGTGTAGAAGTTGTCTGACTTGGCTGCAGTCAGTTTATACTCCAGTCCTGCAGCCGCCGGCAGATCTTGCTCCACGTCACGTCAGCCGCAGACAGACCTAAGCCCTAGTCGAATGCACCCATTGCTTCTTTAAGGGAGGATGGGCAAAATTATGTTGTAGTCGGTGATTGGCTGTTGTGCTGGCGCTCAGTAAACCTCTGCTCGATAGGCCATCGGGTTGTCTGTCTCAGCCCATTCTCTAAAACTGAGCGAACTTGGTTGATCTAGTTTTATAGTCTGTGTTTGTCATCGTGATCATCCTCAGTTTTTATCAATAAAAACATCGAGATTGTTTTATCACCCAGCACTACCAGCATGTAAGCAGTTCCGAAGAGGACGGCTGGAACTCTAAGCTCTTTTTGGAGAACGACAAAGACCAAAGGCACCGACAATTATGCATATTTGACAATATTGTCACCGCTGCACATTAAGAGTTTCTCTCTTTCCAGAAGCCTGTTTACATACAATCAAAAAAACAAAACTAACCCTTCATTTTCTGGACGGCTGGTATCAACAAACAACAGGATGCTTAGTAGTACTTAAGTGTGTAATGGAACAGAATGCTGCTGCAGAAAAACAGGCCAGCTGGACCAAGCTAGGACTGTAATTATACTAGGGGTTTTAAGGTAATACGGTATACTGTAGTAATTTGGGTATCTGGCCAATAAGAAATATAATTTGCTGAGCCTCCCTGTCTTTCCCCTAACCCTTCCAACACCCTCGGTTCAGGCACGCCACCCAATCGTAAGGAAATAATTCAGGTTAAGGGCCTTGCCTCTACCAATCACGGGCACAGTGTCCTAACCCGCCCAGCTAAACGCCACCAATTGGAGGTCAGATATAGATTTAATGAGTATCTGTCTAAAATGCATGCACGGCTAGAACATTTTGCTTTGACAAAGAGCTAAAGCCTTGTGGTTTGTCCGGAACAGACACACTACCTCCAAACAAAATCGCTCTGTATTGTTCTAAAGAGAAAGGCACACGTTCTCAGAGAAATCCCCCGTGGGTGACTCACGGGTTATCACACAGGCCACATTATTAACTTCACTGCACACATTCACATTTATTACTCATAATAACCAGGATGCAAACTTTAGAAGACATGAATGCATTTTCCCAGTAACAAAATGACTCACAAACATTAGTGAAAAATAATGGGGTGGAGTCCATCAATGTGGAAATATATCATTATCTTGACCTAGCAATTCAAGTCTAACAATATCCATCTTTTTTTTCTATACGGCTTTTTCAATACAGGGTAGCAGTGAGCCTGGAGTTGCAGAAAACACGGGGGTGTTCGGGTAACTCTGAACGGAAAGAAACGCTAGTACTCCCTGGGGCTATTTAGTGACGGTAGCCCACCGAATCGCAAGCGTTGGGACTGGAGTAGAAAAGCCGTGTGGACATGAGGAGAACCAGCCACCCTCAAAGTCAAAAACATACAAACCTTGGGGGTGAGACCTTACAGGGTTAATTATCGACTTACCGCACCATCCCACTGCTACACTGCTACCGCTTTACTGCTACACATAGCAGCCCACTCACCTCCAATGGTGCTTTCCTGGTACTCGTGGAACTGGCCTTTGACGAAGCGCAGCACCAGACTGGACTTGCCGACCGCCGACTCGCCGAGCAGCACCAGTTTGAACTGGCAGATCTTGTTGCCCGGAGCCGGGCCGTTGGATCGCGCCGGTCCTCCGCGAGCCGCCATGGAGCTTGGTGAGCGCTACGCCGGGCGAGAAGGCTAACGCGGGGTGGCAGTGGGACGAGAGGGACCGGGGACGGGAGGGGAACAGGCAGACGCTCAAGCAAGCCGGGCCGAGCTGCTCCGAGGGGGCGGCAAGCTTCTCCGAGGAGTCTGAAAGGAACACAGATAAATTCTCAGCCTCTTTTGTACAAACCGGTCACTCCTTCTGCTTTCTCCATCTCAAAATACAGACAAAGCAGTCATTTCATTACTAGACATGACAGCGGTGCCCCCATGTGTGGAACGGACTCAGCATTCAGGCTACAGAACCCGGTGCCGGCCGCCCTGCTTTGCACTGAAATATAGTGGAATAGCTTCTGGATATCACATGGATTTAGGTGGCTGCAGAAATGGCTGAACTGGAAAGCTAACAAACATTCCATCACCACTTTACTGGGTGGGTAGCCCACTTCTCACCAGAACCCATAAACAGTTGTGTTCAGCGGCGCCTTTTTGCACGCTGCTGTTTCAGCTGTTGTTTTGCACTTGGGACCTTCCTGTTAGTTTTAATAAGTCTGGCCATTCACCTCTGACCTCTCTCACCACTTTTTAAATCGTGCCACTCCCTAACCTTGCGTTCAGTGAGACCTACTTTCACAAACTGACATGACAGTAATTCATTATCCTTGCATGCCCACTGTCATCATCGGAGACAAAGATAAATACACGTATATATGCAAAATACAGTATGACCATGATAAAAGGTTCTAATCAGCGTTTGACTCCCTCTGCACTACCGCAAGCTGCACATTGTATGCAAAAACCGCAGGATGACGGCGGCTTTGGAGAGACTGGAACCCACACTAACAATCATGTTAGATCAAGCATCTTAGCCATATGAACGCTTAGTCAAACCGTAACCAAACCTCTTGACTCGATCTGTGTCCTGAACACAAATCACTGCTTGGAGAAGCAGGGCTGTGTACCGTATAAACTGGCGAGGATTTCATCTACAGCTATGACTTCTCACTATTGAAATACCAACCATACAGTTGGAAACTAGAAATATGAGATTGTAGGACATAATATTAAAATACCAGACAGGTTACACATTTTAGTCACACATGCTTCTGTGTAGGTTCCTGGACACATTAGCATTTACAAAAGAAACTGTTCTGAGTGATACACAGCTCTGTGTGCTGGTGAAGGTGATAGATGAAAACCTACAGTAAACGGAGACATGAAGCAACAATAACTGACTGCTCTTAAAGAAGAAAAACCATGTGGTCCTCAGGGTCTGACACAGAGGTAGAGATAGATGTTGGATGTCTGATGCCACATGTGGGTGTGACCCAGAGCTGCAGATCTCCTCGGAGGAAGCAGCTTCAGCAGAGGGGGCTCCTCTCATGATCCTCTGGGGCAATCCTACAGCACTGCTGATTCAGCAACGACCTCTTCCCTTCCCATAACGGTTAAAAAGAAAAAAAAAACAGTAACATATCAGCAATATCGCAGGCACTAAGAGCTAAGGGAGATTATCGGCAGTGACCTGATGGGGGCTGAGAGGAGCAGAGGGCGAGATGAAATCGCAAATGAGCACCGATTAACCGGACGCCTTTCCGCTGTGCCTGGGAAAAGCCCCCTGAGGAGCGAAGTGAGCAGAGCCAACAAACACCCTGGAACAACAGCGCCTGCAACATTTTCATCAAGCCCGGGGAGAGAGAGAGAGAGAGCAGGATTCAAACACACAGGAAAGTCTTGGACGCCCATTAGCCTGCGGATAAACCAGCCACAAACAATAGCGGGCGGTTCAGCCCAGTCGTGATGATTGCTCACGTTTATGTTTCTGCAACAGCTGTAAGACGTCAAAGAGACATCTTTCATGTATCCCATTAAGAGGGTAACAATTTATGGGTATCACAGATACCGTCAACATAAAGATCTGCAACAACGTTCAGCTTTCCGCGCTACACCACACTACAGATACCTTCATAATGCATTACAATGGCCGGCATAAGCATTGAGGATGCTTTGTACTGCATTATGAAGGTATCCAGAGTGCATTATAGATGAGAGCTTCATAAAGCATTCATAAGGCACAATAAACACGACTGCAATGTGTTATGAATGTGTTCATAGATTCTTATAAAGACGGCGTTCATAGAAAGTGTTACCTAGAAGAGACCGTAAACATGTATAGGTGTTGTTTGTACTACTGTAATTTGAGGAAGAACACTAGGTGAAAGTCAGAGACAGGCTACATAGACTGCTAGTGCACCTGTACTGCAACACGGCACCTGTACAAAACACCTGTGTAGCAGAAACAGTTTAAAACCAGCACAATGAATAAAATCGATTCAAGTTTATAATGTGGCTAGTTAGGAAAACCTATCTATGCAAATGTTCAGCATATGGGACATCTATGCACTTTTTGTCAATAACTCAATAAATGAGAGCAGAGGTTTAGTATCTTTCTGCAGTGGAACAGGCCCCGGTATTTTCAGGACAAGCTGCTGATCATCTGTGAGGACTCCCTTGCTAAAAAGATTTGAGGAGGAGGCCACTGGGGTGGCCCACCAGTTAAGCTTAAGCTGAAAAGAATTATAAATAAAAAATAAATGACTAATGGTTCACATCAAATTTTCTCACATCACCCTCTCCCTTTGTAAACTATTAAACTGTACACATCACCCTCTCCCTTTGTAAACTATTAAACTGTACACATCACCTTCTCCCTTTGTAAACTATTAAACTGTACAGAACCCCACCTATTGGATGTTTCTGCGACTGTCATATCAAAAGATACAACTCAGATAAGAAAGTGACCGGAAGAATAAACAGACAAAACCCAAATGAAACCAAACACAGAAGGTTAAACGGTATGAATGAAAAGAGATTTCAACAGCAGCACAGGGACAGCGGCATTTGGCAGTCTGCTGGGAAAGCGCTCATTTCAAGACATTTCCAAAATTCACCTCATTCAAGAAGAGGCCCCTTAGCATCTCCTACCTGAACACAAAGAGTTTAAACTGAGATCTCTCTCCCATCTCATTCAGTGTAATGAAGCAATGGGAACGTCGAGGAACACGTTTAAATCAGTGGTCTTAAGGTACAGCCACACCGGAGCAAAAGACATCCAGTGTGACCAGATACCGTACATACGGTGGCATTTTCAGTGCATCGCGGCAGTTTGAGCAGTCACAGTCCAAAACGTCTGATGTTCTCTGATAATCACATTATGCGATGTCTGCTTGCTCAGGATTAATATCTCTAGCTCAATAACATTGTACAGAAAGACTGTCGTCTGCCATAACAGCATGAAAGCCGTCATGAAAATATGGTGTGAAGTACACTCAAGATTAGCTGTCTGTTCCGCTTTTTTCACTATCTAGCTGAAGAACGTGACTTGGCTCTCAGTAATTTCAAAGCCTGTTCAAATAATAAATAAATAAATAAATAATAAAAAAACTCAAACTCCCTTTGGAGTTTAAAAATCCTTCAACTTTCCTAGTTGGCCTGTTCTAATCAGCTGTTCCTGCAATGAGAAAAACAGCACAAACAAAAATGAAGGACAACGTACACAATCTCTGAGGGAGAGACTGAAAACTCAAGGGATCTTCTCCCAGAAAGCCAGCAATGAGATCAAAGTGACAATTAGTCTGACCTCTGTCAAATAGATAGATAGATAGGGTCATAGGTGAGGTCACAGGCTGAACACATTTTTCTACAGACCGCTTTAACTATTCATGGAATCAGGTCTTAGGAGGCTTTATGACCAATTCAGGTCAAGGTGAAGCTTTTGACCACTGACAAATAATTAATAAATAAATATTTAGACAGAGGTCCTCGCCAGATGCCATACTGTGGACAGACATATCTGCTGTCTGCATTCAGACTATTGAAGCCGTTTTTCCAAGCCTCTATCGGCGTATATTTTGAGTGTGTGTCTGAGTCTGTGTTTGTATTCGTAGCCTGTTACAGACTGTCTACCAGGGAAAATCCTGCCATTCTCTGATTCATGTCTAATTCATAATCGTAATGTATTCTCAACAACTCAAAACATGACTGAAAATGTGATTAATCGCTTAGTCTAAGTGATTAATTGTGATTAAGAAAATCAATCAACTGACAGACATTATAGCAGCTTTCCATATTTGGAGAGAAGTTTAAAAAGCTCTAAATGGATCAGAAACGTACAAATGCAGTGTCAACAAATTGTGAAAACCACTAAAGAAAAGGCCAGAGGCTTGTATACAAAATCTTTTTTATTTGATGAACATGGGGGTATAATTCCGTAAAAACAAAACCAGTCTATTTCAAAGCACAAAAAAATACTAAAAAGACAGCTTAAAATAAAAATGGCTAAGTCTAAAACTCACACGGCATGTTTCAGAAGGACTTTAAGTTAAAGATCTCCCCAAATAAATTAGAAATTGAGCATTTTTTTTAATATATAAAGAGAAGGTCCATATAAATGCTATAGGAATTGGCACCATCACACCTGAGTGATGTCTTGTTAAATAGCTGTTTAAGCCTTGTGTACTTTCAGAAAAAACATTACATACCTATGTAACGTTCAACCCACAAATAGCCATAACTGTGCAAACCTTTATTACATATCTCCTCCCTGAACACCAATAACATTTTCTAAACAAATGTAACTTTTATCTTGTTTAAAAATTATTTTAATATTAGAAAAATATTAAAGTTTGCATCCATTTTAAAATCATGTTCCAATCAAGAAGACATACAAATGTCGTTTTTCATATTGGGTACAAGGCTGTTTAGTTACATGTATAGCAAAGTACACAGACACCTCTCAGAAAATGCTGATAGGTGTTTGTACATCCATAAGGGTCCTGATATCTATTATCAATCTTTATCCACTAAACAAGGTACAGTGGGCAATCGTTGCAAAAACTACGACCAGATAATGTCCCATTCACACCTCTCCCTTTAGGGACAAAGAGTGGCAGGGGGTACGAAAGGTTAGATTAAAAAAAAAAAAGATGTCAAATGAGCTAACTTGAAATGCTATTTTTTATTTCAGTGATATTTTAATTCTGAATCAGGGAGGTAAAATACTGCGGGAAAATTTTTTTTTCGTTTGACCGCTGTTTACAAACGCAGCACTTTAAAAGCACAAGGGAAAATATAGACATCTTACTGTGTTTGGGTCGCTTGTGACGCAGCAGTTTTTCTGGAAAATAAATGGCCATAAATTTGTTAATCTTGTTGTGGAGGAAAAGTGCCTGGCATACAATGGCAGAAGCCCAGGAGAGCTGTAACCATGACATCCGAGATACTTGAGGTATGTACACCAGGGTTAAACAGTGAGATGCAGTGATGCTTCTGTTACCTGAGCACCAGGCGGCAAAAATTTCAATCGGCAGTTCAGGCATTTATGCGGCACTGAAATATGCGTGTTGCAGTACAGTGTGGTCCGACCCTATGTATAACCATTATGGAACTGAACCTAGAAAACCATTTAAACCATGCATATTAGCCTGAAAGATCGATTCTTAATTTTACAGATCAAAATTGAACTGGACAAATTGTTAAAAATGATTAATCATAATTTGAATGATTAATGATTTTTTGCACACCCCTAATAAATATCTCACAGCCTGTCAATTGCACTGGATTATATACTGTTTTGCTCAAAAGGCCTCATTTGGTGTAACCACTGATTATAAATAAGGCCACTTAAGCATAACAACGGGAAACAGGGGCATGGCTTTAAATGCCACACTGAGAAGGAGCAGTGTGCTGATCCAGCAGTCCGTTAACATGCTCCCTTCATTCAAGTCTTTTGTTGCGGTTACTATTACCGCATTACCGACTGCTTCATTTCACCCACATCGGACGGCCGCCATATGTTTTTTTTTTTATTGTTCTCTCAGACGGCGACAAAAGCAAGGCAAACAAGCTGACAACGCGTTGTATCTGGCACCTTCGATTCCTCTATTCCTCCGCTAAACGCCAGCACAGCAAGCAGCTGACTGCCTATTCAGCTCAGCATCAGGACGCACAACGTTGTCACAAACAAAGTAATCGATATTTATCTACATTAAAGAGAGAAAGGCTCCTCTGTCTTGTCCTTTAATTCACTGCCAAGAGAGCACAGCATTCCAGCACATAAATGAAAGCTCGTGCTTCTGCCCCCTATGCTCGACGCAAACACCTCATTTATAAATATAATGGTTAATCACTTTATGCGTAGTTGATATATTAATTTAAGACACATTCAGAAACTAGAACTACTTCTGTTAGTTAAGTACAACTATGTTCACTCAATCAGCCAGAGACAACAGGTCTCTTCCTCTTTCATCATGACAGTATTACCCACGGGCAGAATAAATAAGATGTTTCAAGAATGCCAGAATTAAGTCTTAGTTTAAAAAAAAAAGAAAAAAAAAGAAAAAAAGAAAACCTACAGAACGTTCCATACTGGAGGCATCTAAGTCACTGGTACAGTGCGGTGCATCTAAACGGTCAGCGTAATTCAGAACACAGCTGGGCAGATTCCTGGCTGTCCGCGTTTCCACTATGGCGTGACAGGAATGAAAACTGAGGGCACACGACAGGCCAGAGACCAAGCTGCAATGCTGCAAGTAAATAATCCACCAAGGGCTAACCCTCACTGGTAAGATGCACCTAATACAATTCAGCATTTAGCAAGTTACTAATTGACTTGGTAATGTAAGTACAGTAAAGATTCTCATTAATTTGGTTATTACAACAACAAAAAATGACTCAATGGAAAAGCCATGAAAATGACATGCAGGCTGTCAGGAGGTTTTTGCTTTCATGGAGATGACAGGGCGAATGCAACGCTACAAGGTCCCGGTGCCAGAACTGCCTCCGGTTATTCCCCGAAGCCTGTAATCGGGATGTGCTTATGAGTCAGCCTGATTGCCGAGCACCCAGAGCCAGTAGGTGGACTTGCCACCTGTATCATGTTCTTCGGAGCCAGTCTGTGCTGAGGCTGAAATCTTGTAAACGTTGTTGCATAATACCAGCAATAAATTCCCTTAAATATCGGCATAAAAATGTCATTGTATACAAAGAACCCAGTGACAAATGATCTTTACAAAAAAAAAAGGTAGCAGTTTTACGAGAGCCTTAACACATACATGAACTCCTCACCACTGTCCTAAAAACATCACGATAAATATTTTGCTAGGGAGGACATGCTTGAATCCGTAATTCCGCTGTTCTGTCGACTTGAGCTACTTTGTCGAGTTAGGCTACCGTAGTGCTAATCGATAGCCCTAACCTTAACCCCCAAAAACCTCTAAAACCCTTACCCTAACTCCCAAACGGTGGAACTGCACATGCGCAAAAACATTCGATAGTACGTCTTGATAGGTAGCTCAATTCGTCAGAACACCGCCAGTTTGAACACGTGCCTTTTTTCCGCAACCAAAAATTCTGTAATAGGTAAGACATTGTCATTTATATATTTATTATTACGCAGCAACGCCCATCGCAGAGAAAGCCCCTTGTACAGAGTTCATTCCATAACAAGTTATCTGCTTCACGAGGTTCTAAATCCGTCTATCCCGGTAATTACTCAAGATCAAACTCCACGTCAGGATTACAGGCCACGTTATTCCACGTATCACCAGGCAGCAGAAGGAAAGATCTGTGCATCCGCGAAGACGGCGCCCGTTCGTCTTATCAAGTCGAGGAAATGAACATGATATTGCAAATATATAATCACATGGTTCATGTAAAGCATCACATTTCTATCAATTTCTTGGACTTGGATAGATATTTTATTTGGAAGCAGTTCAGTTTAGGTTAGAGCATTAAGGGGACAGTAATATATTCCCCCTTGAACTTACACCTGAGCGACTTTGGTGACACATTCAGCACCTGAAAGGTTATGCTTCAGTTCCTTAGACCTCTTTCATGGAGGACGGAAAAAAACATAAATGATCCTGAAAGTCTGACAGCCGCGGGTGTTTTTTACTGCAGTGTCTAGGCGTAATACGGGGATTAACTGGTAAATGGGCAGATGTCTCTTAAATTTCCTGTGAATAAGGTCGTCGGGGAACGCCTAAAGCGCTTGTTTTACCTTTAATCCAGGCGCGTTTGCAGAGCCGTCCACATGACCGGGACTCGTTTCAAGAACTGTCCGCAAAACACGTAGACATTTCTCCATTTTAATTTATATATAAATTTACTGACATTCTAACGTACACCCAGGTAAATTAACCTTGGGGTGACGTGATAGTTTTGTCATGTCAAAGTGTTAAACTCCATTATGACTCAATTCTCGTCGTCCCGTTGCTCTATTAAATGCCTCGAATCAAGACATGTCAGAATATTCTAATTAAAAGAAATCGAACGTTTTAGAAAATTCTCAACTAAATAATACATTCACTCTGCCCGGCATTTAGGAGGTTGAAAATGTGAACAGCTAGGAAACGTTAACTAGGTAAAGGCAGACCTCCGAGGAAGAGGCTGAACCCCGACGAAGATCATTAACTCTCTCCCCATCGCTTCAAGGAAAGTCCACAGCCTCGCAATTGGGCTGATTAACTACTCTCTCAGCTAGTGACTTTGAACGGTCCACGCCAAGGAAATGCCCCAGGGGTGGACCAGCGTATACTGCTGCCAAAAACAAGGAAGCGGCGCGGATAAACAAGTCAGCTGTTCTTGAGCAAGAAAAAAACAGATAAACGGCAACATTCAGCAGACAGTTCGCTACGATGGCAAACAGACAGCACTCCAACTGCAGTTATTATAATACGTATTCCAGCTACAACATCAACCTGAAAAGAGTTGACTGCGAAATGATCGCAATCGAAATACGGCAAATAAAAACTCGAAGAATTTAGTTGCGATATAAGAACAAAACAATAAACTCCAGTCTACAGCAAACGGCACTGATCATCTAGTTAAAGCGATGCTTGTCAAAACACAAAGTGACTGCTTACCACCTTAAGCTGGAAACGGATGTATAACTCCGTGACACCTCATACACTCGGCAGAGATATTAAGTGATTTTAATGTTTAATCGCTGTTCCACTTTCACAGTTCTCAGCAAATCCCCGTCGCATCCTCCGGCCCTCACTTCCGCCTTGTGAAGTCAGCTTCCGGGAACCGCCCACTTCCGGCCACTAAGATCCACTGATAGACAACCCAAATAACCAATAATATTGCAACAACCGGATTGAACTTCTCATTCGTTACTACTTCAATAACAGAGGCGATTATTCACTTGGTTGTGAAGAGAAGTAACAGTGTAAGATAGCAGGAAAGCAACGATATTGCAATGAAACATGCACATGAATAACAAATGTATGTCAGTATACGTTTTATTTCATTTATACAAATTAAATTTGTAATGCCAAGGGCGGCACGGTGGTGCAATGGTTAGCAATGTCCCGCGCTGTCTTCGTAGTGTTCATGTCTCCCCGTGTCGTTATGTTTAGTCCAAAAGTTTCCATTGTGTGCTTTGTGATGAGGAAAATGATATATGTAAAACATGGGGAAGTAAATGTTTAATTACAACTGTCAATCAGTGTTGTTGTTTTTCGCAATGGCTTTGGCACATGTGATGAAACATACCTAACATTCTAAAGATATGTAAGAGCATTTCTCAAAACAGTTCATGCAAATAGCACAATATTATATTTTAGCTGCAAAAGCTGTAACTTACCCAGAACAATAAGCTCATGTATCAAAAGCAAATAAATCCACCAATGAATTAGTCAGTGCCACCAAAATGAAAAGTAGTCAGCATCATTTTAACCTTGAGAATCAAAATGCGTAGATATATTGTCAAAATGTCAGTGTTAGTGTGTCTCTGAGGTCCAGAACCCTGAATGATAGTCGTTTCCCACGCTCTCATTGTTACTGACCAATCATTCTTCTTCTTTAGCGAACTGATAATTATTCATGTTAGACGCCAATTTCAACTTTGCAAAGCGCTATATTACAGTTTGTAAAGTTCACTTTTGAAAGAAAGCACTCACATGTATTTTTCAGATCTCAAGATACTGTACAATAGAAAAGAAATCACACAGAAATGCATAAAACAAAAACAGCAAAATGGTAATAACAAGAACAAAATCATGGAAACAATCACTGCAATTGAAGAAATGTACTTTTCAAGGTTTGGTGTACTGTTGCATGCAGTGGCTATCATGATAATCACTTACATAGTTTTGGAAGTATTATTATTACAATGGGGAAACTACATAATCCAGTTTGATCAACAAGACTAAAGCAACTGAAAATTAGACCAAATGAAGACAATTGTAAAAGACAATTTGCATACATGTACTAAAGGGTTTGGAAATGTGTGTGAAGCAATGAGAAATGGAGTTCTGCTTTGCACAGGTAACATTGTGGCGTGGGGATTACACTAGTTGTTTTGCAGATGTTAATTTAAGTAATCAATGCCATTTAAGAAATGTGCCAAAGTCTTTGAGAAAAACTATAAGTAATAAACTATAAGTGGGCTGAGGGTAGAAGCAGCTTCTGAGCCTCTCAGTTCTCACGGCAACAGCAGAAGTGCCAGACCTCAGCCTGATAAAAGGTAGTTGTCTGGGTGGGATGTGTCCCTGC
The DNA here is from genome assembly GCA_015163995.2 of Mormyrus lacerda. Classification (NCBI taxonomy): domain Eukaryota; kingdom Metazoa; phylum Chordata; class Actinopteri; order Osteoglossiformes; family Mormyridae; genus Mormyrus; species Mormyrus lacerda. Next base: position 15,635,849 of record JAABNX020000106.1, on the reverse strand, counting down.
AGATTTTGGAAGCTGTACTCCTGTATCATCTGAGGTTTATGTCCTGCAGTTACCAAACCAGACTGTGCTTCCCATGATGAGGATGGTCTCTAATGCTCCCAAGTAGAAGGTCTTAAGAATGACTAGTGGGACCTCGAACCTTTTCAGCTGCTTAAGATGGTACAGCTGATGTCTGGCTTTAGATACCCGAGTCTGTAAGTGATTTGACCAGAAGAGGTCATCAGAAATACAGACTCGCAGTTAGCTGTGGCGAGTGCTGAAATTCCCTCAGGTATCGTTACAGCAAAAGGTAGCCATTGGGGTAAATGATCTACTGTGGTTTAGTTTGGTGCTTTATAGTTAGATGGTGACCCCGAGGGCTGTTTTTCCTTTTCTTTTTGAGAATTCACCATAATGCTCCCAGCATTGAATCCCAGTTTATCTTGATTGCTTTGGAGCATTTCTCAAAGGGTTGGGGGATTAGCTCATATTGTAAAGTGCTCGCTTCACATGTGTGGTAGCGGGATCAATGCCTGTGTCGTCCCGTTGGTTTTGGGCAGCGTGTGGCTCAGTGGACTGAGCCTCCGTGCCTGTGGTCAGAAGGTTGCTGGTTCAAGTTTGGCCTTGACACATCTGTGGGTCCTTGAGCAAGGCCCTTAACCCCCAGCTCCCTGGGTGCTGCTATGGGTAGCTGCTCTTCACAGCCAGCTTACTCCCACCTACAGAGAGCAAGGGATCAATAAAGTGTTTTTTTATATACAAAAAAATACAATTAACATTTGCAACACGTCAAGTGTAATCCCCAACCATAATGCTGCATCATTTCCAAATGTTTTAGTACATATATCCAAATAGTTTTGTACAATTGTCATCATTTGACACAATTTTCAGTTGCTTTAGTCTTGTTGGTCAAACTGGATTATGTAGTTTCCCGTTGTAATAATTTTACACCCAAAACTATATATGTATGTGGTGTTACTCACCACAGGCAAAATACTTAACCAAGCTGTTTTGTGTGTTATACAGTGCTGTGTGACGTTTTTGTTTGCTATTGTACTGTGTCTTGAGATCTGAAGTTTCATGTGCATGTGAGTGCTTGCTCCTGCCAGGGAACTTTACATACTGTAATGTAGAGCCTTGCAATGTTAAAACTGGGAATTGCCCTTACAGTCTTGATAATGTTAAGTGTGTTTCATGAAGTATGCCAAAGCAATCAAGAAACACTGTAACGTGTGTAAACACCAGTTATCCCACCTATCTTACATCCACATGTCTAGTACAGGGTTTGATGGAGGTGTGTGGAACTGTCAAGCTGATATCAAGCAGAGTGTCCGTTCAGTCACGCTCTGTCGATTCCTGCTCTGTCGCTCCGGAATATAAGCACACCTATTGCTCATTAGCTCAGCTAATTAGCATTATAAAAAAAAGCACTTTGCTTTTCAGTTACCCTTTGTGAATAATTGAGGGTACTACTTTACATTAAGACTACCTTTTGCCACTTATAAATGGTAGTAGCTCATTAATAAGAAGAAAAATGTGGTATAACATGTTTATAATTGTCCAGTAATGATTTACAAAGTGTTACAACCTCACTAATAGCCTGTTTATAAACCATTCATAATCAAGGGTAGCCTTATTGTAAAGTAGCACCGAATTGAGACGAAGAAAGAGAGACAGAGGGTGACAGAGATTGACAGACACATTGCCAGAAAAAAAAGACCAATTTGTACCTCTGAGGGTACATTTGCTTGTCACTGGAGCTGTATCCTCGAGGGTTGGCCAATTGTACCCTAGCTGTAGGTAAATGTACCTTTTAGGGTGCAGAAATTGACTCCGAGGAGCATTTTGTTTGAGAACAAAATTGTACTAGGGTTGTACTCTTTTTTTGACAGTGCAGACACCTGTTAACATTCCTGTTCTTTTGCTCTTGTGATTTGGATTTGGTTATTCCCACAGTGCCAGCAGCCCTCAGGTTATGAACGAGATCCTTTCCCTAAGTCTGCCTTTAAATCAAACCTGTAAGTAAGAAAATAATAACACAGTAAATGGTAATAATCATACAGTAATAATAAAAGTAACAACATGCGATATTGTACTGCAACTCAAGCTGATGAACTGCAATGCTTTTCTGAACATCACAAAGAAGTGTGTCTGTTTGTTATTACCAGCCATGGCATTTAACCCGAACAGGCTTTATGGCAGTCCGCTCGTAGGCAGGAGTTGTCTATAAGTCGGCCGTTCTTAACCTGGGGACTGTCTGTACTTGATTTTCTGCCTGCATTTGGACAGCAGATTTGGATCCGAATTTGGCTTTGCTTGCTATAAGTTTTGTTTGCTTTGCTTTTGATACTTTCCTGTCCTTGCACAGCTTTGCTGGAAATGAATCTGTTGCTCTCACACTTGGATTCTCTCCCCATGCGATCATTACAGGAACCTGGGCACACACTCACATCTTTAAATTATGCTTGTACAGGTTGATTCAATTTTAACTTCTTAACAGAATGTTAACTGTAATTATTCAAAATAGCATTGATGATTGGTATTTACTATTTAAAATGTGATTTGTAATTGTGCACGTGTGTTTGCATGAGCTGTGATGGAGCGGCGTCCTGTCTAAAGTGAATAAAGTGAATCCCTGTCTTGCACCATATGCTCTCTGGGAAAAGCTCCAGGGCTCCTTCAGACCCTGCTTAGAACAAGCAACTGCAAGATTGATGGAATATTTCTTTAGAATGGAGTATTTTACACACAAACAACTCATTGGGTTGCTCCTGTCAGATGAAAAACAGGAAACTCAGTCTACTAATGGACACAGGCTCAGTGAAACTAGACAGCTGACAGCCTAAGATTGAATAACAAGTCACTTTGTTGGGTTAGAATTTGGTGTGAACACCATGAATCCATGGACCCATCCTGCCTTGTGTCAACAGTGGTGATGTAAAAACGTGAAGGAGATTTTCCTGGCACATATTAGGCCCCCGATACCAACTGAACGTCGTTTCAATGTCACAGCCTGTTTGAGTTTTGTTGCTGACCATGTGCATCCCTTCATGGGCACAATTTACACAGATTCTAATGCCTTCTTCCAGCAGGATAATGTCACAATACGTCCAAAATGGGTTCCATGAACATGACAATGAGTTCTGTCTACTTCCCCAGTCACCAACTCAGATTCCAGTCAAACACCTTTGGGATGTGGTAGAACAGGTGATTATCAGCAGAAATGTGCAACCCACAAATCTGCAGCAATTACAGGTGATTATCAGCAGAAATGAGCAACCCACAAATCT
>JAABNX020000106.1:15617924-15631239 GCA_015163995.2 Mormyrus lacerda | reverse complement strand
AGCCATTGAAACAGGTCTGAATAGGGTAAGTTGTAATATTTTAGGCGTAGGTCATGGAGCGTAAACACATTTTTGTATGTAAAAGGTTCAAAGATGGGTTCTGTAATTTTCAACCATCCTTATCCTTATATTTATCCTTGCAACTCAAAAAAAAACAGATATGAATGTCACTGTTCCATGGGGTATCCTGCAGAGCTACTGCCCACTGGATTTTCTGTCCTACCTGTCTTCTGATGAGCCACAACTGTTACTGGTTTTTCCCGGTTTCTGGAGAATGGTGTATAAACACTGCAGTCCAAAAACATGGAGCCTTGTGAACCTCTATCTCTAAATTACCGATAGTGCACGATTACATATGCATGTGTGTGATGAGCTGGCATCCCTTCCTAAATGCCCTGTGCCTTGTGTCCTGTTTTATCCTGGGATGGACTCCAGGTGCATCAAAGAAAAGATGCTAAAGGAGGCGTAAAGGAGCTGAAGCAGGAACAGAAAGGCAGAAGTGGCACAGACAGAAATAGATGCAGCATTGAGGGAGCAGGCCAAGGTGTTTCAGAAGACAGCCTCTCACCTGCACCGGGGCTCTGCTCCCAGTCAAAGGCGACCAGTCTTCAGGACTGCAGGCACAGTCATTTGTCTTTATTGCAGCCTACGCCCCCTCAGGACACTCCAGGAATGGATGGTGAGCGTTATCTCTCGCCTGTAATTGCGCTCTCCAGAGGGAACACCTGAGGCAGGCAGTCGGTGCGGCTGCAGGTGACATATAGGCGACAGTCATTCTGCTGATTAAGGCAGTTCCTTAGAATTTCATCCACTGAACCCACTTTCTCGAAACGCAGACTAGTACAACTTTTTAGTGCCTTAACGTGGCGGCTGGCGTGTGTGGCTCTGCGCTGCACCCAGACGAACAATCAGCATGTTTAAAAAATGTGTGTGATGATCTGGTTTGATCTGGTTCCCCTGAGAAACCCTTAAACTAAGTAGCATCATGCTGTGAGATAAAACGAGTGACGTTCCAAAGCTGCTTAGCGTTATAAGCATGTAGTTGAGGATGGGAGCGAAATGCTTTCTCAGGCACAGATATCTCCAGTCATGTGATTTCCAGCCATATCACCCATCTGTTCTTCTCATGATTAATTGTCATGTCTTGTGTGATTAAAACACAGTACATTTAAATTTGTACTTTTCATAATATCGCAGCTTTTTAAATAACCTATTATCCACATAAATTCTTTAGGAGTCAGATTGCTTTTGCCCAGTTTTTTACCTCAGCTTCATTCCAATTACCCTGTCAGTGCCGATATGAGCAGTTAGTCTTGTAAAGAACTGCCCGTGACCCAAACAATCTCAGTCTTTTAAGTCAATGATGTTACATAAGATTGTTTTCAAAATCATGAAACTGAACGAGGACTGAGGAGAAGCACTGACACAAATGCAAACACCTCATGCTTCACTGAATATAGACTCAGTCTCTGGAAAATGCACCTACAAAGGGCTAAAAGAGTCTTATTTATACGGAGAAGAGAAGATGATGGAGGAACTTTTTCAAAGCTGCGGAGACAGCTGGGGCTTGTTAGTCTAAATTACAGGGAGCAGATGTTAATTCCTTCCCATGAACTGCTTCTGAGCAATTAAATTTGACATACTTGCAGGCATTATTTTTTATACACTTGCAGCCTAGTCTTTATCCCCATTGTGGGTTTTTTTTCCACAAACTTTGCCTGCAGTAAACACATATGACAGCTGCAGTGTAAATGGAAATCACTTGCAGAGTCTGGCCTCCAGTCCTTCGGGTTTCACTAGTGCAGCGGTGTGGTCGTGTCGCCACGTGTATTACCTGTCAAAATTCAATTTTCATGGTGACCTGTTCATAAGGGCACAGAGAAGTATTTCAAGCGGCGACCCGAGTTGAGGGTGGTTAGTATTGCGCACACTCTAAGTGCATCAAGCACCCCATCCAACACTCTCGGTCTACAGCCTCTCCGGCGATGTGTTATTTTCTTCTTTTCTCAGCAGCTAATGAGGATACTGATGGACGCTGCAGGCCGGGGAAGAATCGGATTCACCAAAAGATGCTGAATCCCAGGGGTGTTGGCTTGACAGTAAGAGATACACGATCGCGCGCTGCCAAAACAAAAAAGCGACAGTTTCTTAGTGATGTTTTTGCTCCGCCAGAATGGACAACCAAAAGGCACGGACTACTGAAGCAGATATTTAAATAAAACGATATGCACGACTATACATGAAAAGTAATTGATGGCTCAGCATGTAGTAGCAAAGTAGATTTGTTTTATTTGTTATCATTTTTAACATTACAGCTGGTCATTCTGCATGCTCAATATCTAAATTAATTGAAAAATTAAACGAGCATTAAGGAACATTCAGTTGTATTTTTTTTTTCATGCGAACTGAACTGAATTTATGTTGGATAGTTGGATATTCTACCTTTTTATTATGGAGAAATCATAACATTGAAGAACAGCATTCGATATGTATTCTAGAGGAGGAAACACTACAATTTTGGTTAAATGAGTAACTGGTAATATTCAAAGATATAGATTCATTGGTGTATCATTTGCTCTCTTGTACAACCAGTAATGCGCATTTCATTAGGTTGGAGACAAAGTACATTCTAAGCTTTTGTGACATTTACATAGTAGTTGCATAGGACCGTACCATGAGTTTCCCTCTACCAGCTTTTCCTGCCAATGCAAACGGGAATATTTGACTCCGTTAACTTCACTAGGCATGCTGTAAAGTCGCCATTTCCCCCTATCCCAGAGGATATTTAACCAGCAGATGTACTACAGTGCATGTCGCCTCAGTGTGAGCTGACAGCAGGCCGTTCTCTGCTTCACACAGCTTCATGATGCTTCCTACAGTAGATGGAAGCTCTTTAACAGAGCAGTAATTCATACAAGAATAAAAAGATTTTAGACGCAGACCACATCCAATCACATAGTGCACATATGTTAATACGTTCGCAAGAATAATTTGCAACCAAATATATTTGTTGTTTGTTTGGTAAATTCCTGCTGATAAAATCAAAATGGGAGGAGTCAGATATATAAGCTAAAATACATGTTTCATGGCTTTTAAACACAAACAATGTTCTTTTGGCATATATGGGCCTACTTAGTTTTTTTGTTAATATATAATCCCAGTAAGTCTTCATGTGTTTTTTTTGGAACTTTTTCATCACATTCTATAACTTTAAAAATATAATTCCTCATTTATGTGGCATTTCAGATGCTTCTGTTTTATTCCTATTTTGTGTGCACTGCAAATAAACGTATATAGGGACTTTCCAAAATAGATTAATATGATATACTTCAATTAAAAGCATATAAACGACGCTGGGTTGGGATCCTCACCGCCATTTCGCTGTACTTTGTAGTTGTGATGTGCCCCTTTTTGTGCTTTTTAAAAAACTGCAAGCATTATTATTTAAACCCATGCTGGTTGCTTGCAATACAACATGAAAATAAAGTATAATATAATAATGATATTGTGTTTGTTTTATTATTACAGTACTGTAATAATATCGATGATAATAATAGCGATAGCAGAAATTAGTGCAAATATACGGTAGAATGCATTCCCATTTAGACAAATTTTAATCTGCATAAAGCTTGTGTACCTGTGTCAGTACATATCTTGGGGCATACCCATCTGAGGCCTCTTAGCAAGGCTGTTTTTACTGACTTACGGAGGGCTCTTCGTGAGACTTATTTGAAGTGCTGCATCAATGGCGTGCATAATAAGCAGCATTCTTTAGTGCTTCTCCACATTTTTTATACAGACCTTATACATCCTTGTTTGTCTGGTTTCTTCATTACAGGCAAATGTTGAAATGAAAATTGTTTATAGTTTTGCGAAACTACAGCAGCATGTTTTACACAACTACGGTTTCCTGTATCTCCCCCTAATACGCAGTCGGTTTGTACTTCAAACCGAAATGTGTCTTATTTTAGAAATTAAATGTTTTGATGAGGCTGTGACCACTGTCGGCTTATGGCTGAGGTTTTACTGAATCTATGCACAAGCAGACATCTCCTAAACCAATCATGCAAGTAACAAAGCCAGTTGAATTAAGAAGGAACTTAGCAAGCCCTAAAGTACCGGAGATTCAGCAGCTGCCTGAGCAGATGACTGTACTCTGGTCCACATCGGTCGTGTTGACATGCTCGCATGCAATTTGTCTTTTATACCCAAGGAGATCCTAAAATATCATGACTTCCTTTGATCTGACTTTAAATTCATTTGCAGGTATCAGACAGGGTATGTAATTCACCAAATCTCACTGAGAAGGATGCTTGGGCACAGGATGGGGATGAGTTTTCTTGTAGTAGTAGAATTTGTACAGATATGTTTTCAGGCAAAGACGCAACGGAAATGGTTAAGTGATCACACTAGGAGGCTGTCATCGTGGGGGAAACACACTGGCCTCATGGCATGCGCATGACATTGGCAATCAGCTGCGTGACACCGTGGGCCAACCTTTAGGATCAATGAGGATCGGGCACAGCTGGAGGAAGGCGGCCACAGCTCAGCGTGGAGTAGCGCCCAAAAGCTGTCCCTTTCTTTACCGCGTCCGCAGATGTCTCATCTAAATGTCGGTATTATGCGTTAAAGGTACCAGCTACGAAAGGTAGGACTGAAAGCAAGAAATCTTCATTAGGGGGATCCTCTGAACCCAATACAAAACTCAAAAACCAGTCAAGTATTGCATCCTTTCTCATAAATTAAAAACATTCGATATGTATAAAATTTTTTAACAAGGCATATGGTTTGTTATTATTCATCAGCTACTTGGAAAAAAAAACAAAGCTTCAAGTGTCATTTAGTACTGATCGAGTGAGCGTGTTGATGGCAGTAACCGTCCACTGAACACTCTTACAAGAACATTTATAGTCCATAATGTTAACACATTTCTTCTGGATGCCTTTTCCTTAGGAAAAACCAAATCTGAGGATATTTACCATTCGAGATGGTAAGATAATACTGAAAAACAGCATTTTTGTGATGCAACCATGTGAAAAGGTGACTTAAAGGTTTATGGGAAGCTGAGGTACCTGAATGCAGGTAGCTGTATGTTAGTCGTGACCTTCTGCACCGCAACAAGCCCATCAGCTCTTCAGAAACTGCGCGGCCATTGATTCCGTTTTGTCGTGAAGGACCTTGTCGCACCAAAGATTGCTACTAAAATGGAGTAGATCATAATAACTCACTACATTAGACACTACATGGATAGAAAGAAACTTTTTGGAAAAGCTTAACAAAAAAGCTTAATTTCCCCTTGATTTAACCTGAAGATAATTAAAACACTAAATGTAAATGTTCATTTGTGTCAAATGGTGTAAGTGAACCGTAAAAGTAGCACAGAGGACTTTGAACTTCAGATCAGAGAGCTACTCTTCATATGTGTTTATGGAGATGCACACAAGAATGTAAATGTGAGAAGGAAATAATGAGCTTTTGCATAGAGGAGCTGCAACTGGCATGAATGGGAGTCACCTGAATACCAAGAAAATCTCAAACACCTATATCAGAAAAAAGCAGAATGTAGTTTTTTTCAAAATGCCCCAAAATCCACCTCAGACAATAACAAGTGTGTAAACTCCAAGTGTGCAAATGGAGCTGAGAAAGCTCTGTCCTGAACCCCTTATAACCCCTTAGAACCCCCTAGAACCCCCTAGAACCCCTTAGAACCCCCTAGAACCCCCTAGTCAGCCATGTCTATAGTCCAGAAGGGCTCAGTGTCTGATGTCTGAATGCCAACACTGGAACGCCGGGACTTTGGGGTCTCGCTGTCCCTCCTCCCGAGTGAGCTCTGCTCGCTCAGAAGACACTCCAGACTGATGTGCTCCACACCAGCAGAGTCACCCAAAGGATGGTCAGAGGCAATCATGTCCTGTCTGGATGGCCCTGAATCCAGAGAGGTGACCGACGGCTGCCTGTGGACAGAAGCAGGACCCGAGAGGGGTGGGTTGGCAGGGAGATGAACTTCCAGGAGGCTGCACGTGTCCAGGATGTGAAGAGGAGCAGAACTGGCTGCAAGGTCGCTTTGCTTAGAGCCAACTGGATGCAACAGGGGTTTCGTGGATACGTGAAGGTGCGGGTACCTGCTGTGGTCTGCCATGGTGGAATGGGCGGAGGTGGGTATGGTAGATGTGGAGAACGTGTGTTCGTAGCTGGCTGGTAGCTGGTGGCCCTGGCTGGGATGGGAATGACGAAGGTTGACAGGGATGCTAGCTCCATATGCTGATTGTGGAGATGAGGTAAAGCACGGTGGTTGTAGACAGGAGGACCTGGGGCTGGGTGCATGATGGAAGTGATCTACCAAGTGGCAGTTCTCTGTCTCGGCCGGCTGGCGCATCGCCGCCCCCCTGGCCTGGCTGGTGTTCCCGTGGGCCCCGCCGAAGCTCCACACCCCCCCGGCGTGGTGGCTCAGCGGCTCGTGGTGCAGGTGTAGGCCGGCCGCCACGTTGTAGGCCATGCTGCTGCTGGTGGAGGGGTTGGAGACCACATGCACCCCATAGGGGTAGGTGGAGAGGGTTGAGGTGTAGTGCTGCACGGCTACATGGGCCTGCAGGAAGTGCACCATGTGGTGGAGCTCCTTGGTCAGCTGGGCCACTTCCTGGTTCAGGAGACTCATCTATTACAGGGAAAAAAAGACACAGTATGGTACATGAAAACAAGAAGACCTTGGCCTGTTAGCGGGACATGAACATTGAGGATTGGGTAGATTGATTATCTGCTTAGAATGCATGGGGGAAAGATCCATTCTAGCTGACTCTGATAGATTCACTACTGTCTGGGGAATTACAGCCTCCAAATACCTATAAGAAACATAGCGCAACATTGTTTCAGTAATGAGAAACGTTCCCATGTTTCATGGGGGTTGCATAAAAGATGACGAGGCTGCTGGTGTTTATGCATCGAAGTATATCATATTGTACATATTGCTGTTCTGCTGAACTTCTAATTTTCTCTATAAAAACACATTGAATAAGACTGCGAGACTCATTTCTCCAGTAACCCAGCCTTCGCCATCAGATTTCTTCTTGCTCCTACTTTATGGAGTTATACCTCCGTTTCCCAGACACTCTACCATGCCCATCCGCTGCCTCTATTCCCTGTTACACCTGCCGATCTGAAACTATGTCAGGAGAGGCCTGTTTTTAGCTACACAAAGCCCCAGAGATGGAAGAAAGAAAGAAATAGACAGAGAAAAGGAGAGAGGAAAATGAGACTAGAAGGAGTTTTTTAAGGATCCCTGTGTCAGCACTCCCGCTGAGTTTTGGCTGTATTGCAGGAGAATCCTGTGTACTAGACAGTTCCTCATTCCCATCAAACATAAACTCCCGGGGCCACAGCAGAATTTGATCATTCAAAAATCTGTCATTCAGTAGAGACTTCAAGAATTCCCCTTTTAATCAATTTATTACATGAACTTATTAATTATGATTCAAGTTGTTCTTATATCAATTACCGATCAAAATCTAAAGTAATAACCGGTGAACAAAATTTCAGAATTTTGCTGTTGCAGCTTTCAGAATACCACATTATTCCATTACCTTTCTTTGGCCGTTAATTGTTTAGTATCATACTAAATCACTGTAAATTGTAGATATTTTGAATGTGTTTTGGTGATGAAATTGGATAAAGTTTGCTGTCGCCACCTCCCCCAGGTCGACAGTCTTTATTATTGCCACCCGAGCCCCCCCCAGTCCCACCAGTTGACATATTTTCAACCCCCCCCAATTGTTTTCCGTGTAGAGGTACCTCTCACACTATATAAAGTTTGAGATCCCTGTTTTAGGGGACCCTCCCGTGCCCCCACACACCTCTTTGTTCAGCTGGCACACGCTCTGCCTCACCTCCTCAGTCTCCAAAAGCAGAGTGGCGGTTACCTGGCTGCTGTCTGCTGAGAAAGACGGGGTTAGGGGTCAGGGAGGGGGGGTGATCAGTGTACATTATTGGCTGGTTCATATGACGCTTTAAGGAAGCTTCAGGAAGTCCATTAGTTTCAGGCACTTCATATCTCTATCTATATTAGTGATGGGACATGACGCTTCAAGTGTTCCTCACCCAGAATGCACTGCTCTTAGCTGCAGCTCTACACTATTGCTGCGCTCCAGACAACTCAGAACCCGAAAATGTCCGACCTCCTATTTGAATAAGTACCATGGAAAGGCAGACGGATGTCTGGGAAACGCGGGACAGTTTCACCTACCCCGGCTTCTCCGAGAAGAAGGTGCTGTGATGTCAGACAACATGCCATCCACCACAGGAGCCATTACCGTGAAAGATAAGTAATTAACTGGAGGCCATAGAGTGATTTTTCCTTTCATACATTGCAATAGAAGCACTATAAATAAGACAAAACCAATTATGTATGTAGATTAGTGTCCAAATTAATCACAAATATCGCTAATTATCTAGTCATATGGGTAACTTTAGTAGGCCATTAATCTATAGTTTACGGAAATGCTAGCTGTAATCTATAGCTTACAGAAATGAAACTTCTGTGTACATACAGAACTAAATGTGGGATTTTACATTATTCAGCCTTTTGCGGTTATCATACTTAGTATTTTGCATACTATTCTCGGTTTACAATTCATAAACTTATTAAATGAATTTTTTTTTATTCAATAATAATAGTTTATTATAAAATCATATTAAGACGGTCAGTCGTATCGATTGTTTACATTTGGTGTCATGCCTCATTGCAAGGCTGTAGCTCAAAAGTTGACCTGGAAGAGTTTTTGACCTGGAAATTCCGACCTCCAACTTCACCGAACACAGCATATGTGTCTTTATCTCCTGGTGGCAGCACTTTATGCTGCGTGATGAATAATCAAAGGCAACCTGGGCTGGAGTAACTGCAGGGTTCAGCATTCACCTGGAGGTCGATTACTGCTGATCCTGGCGCCGTTCCTCTCCACGTTGAAGTGAAACGTCCGCCCGTTGTCTTCAATGCCGTCCACGACTCTGCGCAGGGGGCATGGAAATCGCATATCCCTAATTAGCTGCGGAAGGCCAGATGAGAAAGCGGCTGGCGGCAGGGGCAGTTCTTTCTGCCGGGGGGGGGCTCAGATGCAGAGGACATGACAGTATGTGACCTGCCTGGGGGTGCTGAGCCCCTCCCGCTGCCCATCGCCTTTGTGTGTGCTCACCAGTGTGAGTCTGGCCCCTTCCATTTATAAAATGAGGGTAGAGTTACGACACAGAGATAAGTCGCTCTGGACACCCCTGTTACCTGAGAACTCAGTGTGTCTTTCCTGTCCTTGGGGAGCCGTTAACCTGTCTGGGTTTCGATAGCAGACCTCAGATGCCATTTCCCTCCTCGGTGTTTAAAAAAAAAGAATAATAACCTACTATGGATAGGATTTTTTTCCGTTTTTGAAATCCCTCCTTAAGAATAAAGTGGATTTGCTTGTGTAAATTATTCTGAAGACACTGTAAGACGCAGAATTCCCTCAGGCTGATCTAACTTCCCAGATGCAGACTCCGTACTTACTGGTGGATTTTGCATTAGACTGTAAATTATATTATTACCGTGCTGGGGAAATGTGGAGCATTACGTAACAATTTGCTCATCACTGCACACTGCAGTGTCAGCTGGTGGCTAAAAAATTGAGGAGGTAAGAAGATGATACATTTTACAATATTACAATAGTGAATTATTTGAAAGAAGAAGAACCTGAGGCCTCTGGTACAGTCTTCAGAGATTTAGTGTAGCAGGTACCTGGGGCTAAGGTCAGGGGGTCCAAAACAGTTCAGTGAGGGTATCGGCAGCTTGGAGGGCTTATGACTGTTGCCAGCGTCATGCACAGAGCCTCGCGAGGGGGTCTGGGGGGGCCGGTGGTGCTCTGCCCTGGACTGATGGCTGGGGGAAGGGCTGCGGGCCCGACAGCCCCGGGCTGGGGAGCGGCAGCGGCGCAGGGCGTTAAACTGGCGGAGTTCGTCGCCCAGCAGGCTACCCAGTGAAGTGCGTCGGACTGGACTGCCCAAGGAGGGCAGCATGAGGTTCCGGCGCGACTTAGAGGCCGGGGAGAGATGGAAGTGGTCTTCGTGCCGTTCAGCGTGTCCCCCTGCGGAGGGCAGCTTCTGCTCCGGGTGGCCGCTGTGGTCCAGCCGCTGTGTGCAGCAAGGACAGTGAAAGCACATCACAGACAGTCCCTGTACATCAGTCCACAGGAGCCCTGAGGACCCCTGTGTACGCAACCAGTAATTGGATTTTTTTATGGTGAAACACCAGTTTATTTTTTATTAGTGCAGTGATTTTATATGAAACAGTTCAGTGGCTATGTGGACAACAAAAGTACCACCCTGGAATATAAGGTCAGGCTTTGCTACGTCCAGAATTTAAAGCTGCAGGCAGCTTTTCAAATTTCCGAATTTTATGGTTTAGCAAGCAATATATAGGTGATTCTCGTCATCCTAGAATTCTGTAAATGGAAACAATATTCACAACCTGCAATGTATCTTTGACACAATATTTTGCATGGTAAATTTCAAGACTAGAGAGAGAATAAGTCGTCGCATGACTTACGTGGGGGACCCTCGGTGACCGTGAAAACCTGGTCAAACCCTAAAAAGTGAACAGGCCGGAATTTACTAGCAGAGAAATGTGAGGCAGCTTCCTTCAAGAAGTGACTGATATAGTCTCTACTGCACCATCTACCCGTAAATGTTTGTCTTTATAAACCATGAGGGGGGGGATTTAAGAGAACAGAGGACCAAGCTGAGGTGGGGGGCGAATTAATTATTGCCTAGAATGATCAAATGCTGGGGAAACCGCAGGACCCAGGTTCTAACCGAAGGCGGGAGTCGTGTCTCGGTCGAACAGGACGCAGCAGCGTATACAGACAAGGACAACAAAATGAAAATGACAGGAAGACAACGGTATGCCGCCCCTGTGACGGTCAGACATGCTATTTTCGGTCACGTTTTATTTAGGCTAATGCAGGCACAGGACGACACTGGAGAAAGTGAGTCTTGTGCATTTTCTTGCACTTCTTTGCTCCTTGGATACATTTTTAATACTCGCAGCATGGGCGCAGAGAGAGAGCGCGCGGCCCTCTATCTCGACTGGCCGTTCTTCATTTTGTCATCTTTCTGCTGTGTGTCTGGCCCAACGCCAGACCACACTGTTAGCAGATGGCAACGGCGAGGAGCTCAGAACATTAGTGCTGATAACCCAAAACTAAATACCAAGTTTTTTGGGGGGTGATTTGCATTTTCTTCACTAAGACAAAGAAGACCTTTAAATTGGATGGTGGAGGGATGGCATTTTGTAGTCCTATTGTTGATATGCAGAAATTGTCCAACCGCCAGGCGTATGAACTTTAATTCCCTTAATGCAAAGCCTTTGCATATTACATGACATGTTATTCAGAGTCCTGATCAATTTCTATAGAAAGAAAATAGAATATGTAATAGATATAACAAAATAGTACTTCATATTTTTTTCTGTACAGACAGAAATTGACGGTCCATGTTTTTGCTGCCTCCCAGCTGTCAGGGAGTTAGAAGGGAGCAAAAACATGGACCATCTGGGTCTCCCTGAGGACCAGTTTGAGAAATACTGGGTTAGTAAATCATGACTATATGAGTTGACTATAATACTTCATAAGCTGCAAAGTAGTCATTTATAATGCACTATAGATACATTCATAATGCATTACAATGGTCAGTAGAAGCATTTAGGATGCTTTGTACTGCATTATGAAGGTATTTATAGTGCATTACAAATGAAAGCTTCTCTTCTTAGTATTGGAAGTGACATTAGAACATGACATAAAATGCATACGCAAGGACACAAGCACAGTGAAGCACACATATTGAAAAACACTCATATCTGTCACGCATTTGACATCCGTCATAAAGTGACCCCAGGATTTTCAGCAACCATCCAATACACCTATGTACAGTATCATCTGACTCGGCTGCTACCACACCTCATCCGGCTAATGAATATCTCATTTCATTCATTTCATTTAACTAAGTTAACAAAACTCTATTTTGGAGAGCAGAAGAAATTCTTATTAGTTTTAGTGTTGTGTTACTGTTAATTTGCATATGTCGTAATATTAAATTATGTTTTTTTTTCTGAGCAAATAAACACTTGCTACCCAAATAAATAGCTTTAAACTTTTTCATCGACTGCCAAAGACTTTTGCACAGTACGGGACATCCGGATACACATTACAGGTGTGTCAGACAGTTTTAAATTCTGTGAGGATGAGATTCCATGTATTTGTGCTTGCTGGTGAAATGAGGCCCCTGCTGTTTTCATGCTGATGGATCCCTGCAGATTATTCACGTACATTCTTCACCCCATATGCTCGTGCGCACGGGTGACTTTCCATGGCAGCCTTACCTCCGCCTCGCTGCCTGCCCTCAGGTTGTAGGTGAGGCTGTGGTGAATGTCGTCTGCAAAGCGGACGGCATATTCCGGATACAGCTCCAGCACCTCTCTCAGCGCCCTCACGCTGATGTGCTGGAGGTCGCAGTACGTCAAGGCCTTCACGTCAGCGTTGGTCTTGATCACCTGCTCCTGCCCTGGACAGTCTGCTCCTATGAGATCCCCCTTCCCTAAAACAGCACAGCATTGCCAACCCACTGGCTCATGGGTAATTCAAATTTTCCTGAAAGGGTAACACTTTACCTGATGGGACACGAATAATATAATATTATACTATTACTTATGTATTAATTAACCACAAACTAAGTCTTAATTACATTTGATTTCATGTTAATTCATCATTAATGAATCATGATGCATGTTTTATCTCAAGCAGTTACTATATTTGTTACTCTGTTAATTCTGTAAACCTTTGTGAGCGACTGAAGGAACAAATAATGAAGGGAAGTTAAACACTGATCTCATGTTTGTTCATCACCAATGAATCGTGATGCGTCTTTTACCTCAAGCAACAACTATATTTGTTCATGTTTTGTTCATAATTTGTACTTCAGTAGTAACTAAGTTCCATCAAGTAAAGTGTTACCTTCTAAAGTTGCTTTAAGACCACTTAACCGCGTCTTTTCAACATGTCAGCAATTAAAAAGAAACATTAAGGATACAATGTGAAATGTTCTTGAATAGAACCAGATATAAAAACAGTTGATCAACACCTGAAGTGATTATATTTACATATTCGTCATACGATATGCGGCACGACATATGGGGTATAACAGAACTCATTTAAACTAATTCATGGGCCTCATTTGATGCCAACGACGTACTGAAGATACATAACCACGGTGATGGGGGGGGGGGGGGGGGGGGTTGGGGGTACCC
>JAABNX020000106.1:15578643-15593618 GCA_015163995.2 Mormyrus lacerda | reverse complement strand
AACTGTAAGTGACAATACTCTGCT
Source organism: Mormyrus lacerda (assembly GCA_015163995.2). Taxonomy (NCBI): domain Eukaryota; kingdom Metazoa; phylum Chordata; class Actinopteri; order Osteoglossiformes; family Mormyridae; genus Mormyrus; species Mormyrus lacerda. Next base: position 15,593,594 of record JAABNX020000106.1, on the reverse strand, counting down.
GTTAAAGTTATTCTCCGCTCTACGGTACACATAATCCTAACATGTGCTTCACAGCAGCTCCAGCTCTGTGTGTGTTCCATCCCTTCTGTTTCCCCAGTCACCACTGAAGGCCCTGGACCTTTTCCCAGCTCCTTCATATGCTTAAGACAGCAGTAGTTCCCGTCCTCCAGCCATCTGAACCTGCTTTCTCCGGGACCTCTTACCATCACTCCAGCCCTGCCCTTTTTCCGCCTGAATCCTCACAATGGCTGCATCGGGATGCAAGACAGAGTCAGTGCCCAACTTGCCGGCAGGCGCAACATGATTTGTGTAGCTCGCAGGTTTCCCCTCAGACTCTGGCACACGGCTTCCAGAAATGCCTTTCACAGCATCACGTCACAATGGAGTGCCAAAGAAAGTTGCATTAAATAACATTTTTTTGCTTGTGTTTTGGGCTTTGTAGGGTAAATGAATTAGTCGTGATTGTGCTTGTTACTACATGTGTGCGTCCATCTATCATCCATCAATACCTGCTTTTCTAGCTGATATAAATCTGATATATATCTTCAGGCTCATACAATTTTTAGCAGATCTTTAATTACCAGAAATGCAAATGTTTACCATCGCCATCAGACACGTGTCAAAGATCTTTTTGTAAATTTGAAAACATAGCGACAATTTTTGAGACGGTTTTGTTATGCAGAAATTCACGAGAAATCGGACTTGAATTTGTTTTAGGTAATATTCTGTATTATGCAATGTTTTTCCGAAAACTTCTACTTGAGCATGAAAGCATGAACCTGGGGGTGCTATGTGAGTCAGCAGGTTTGGACTCTGTGATCAGAAGGTTGTTGATTCAAATTCCATGGCCAACAGAGTGATTTCACCTTGGAGTCTTTGAGCAAGGACCTTAAAAATTTCTCCAGGAACTGGTTTACCCATGCAGTATCAATAGGATGTCGCTATGAATGAAACTAAAAATCTGCTTATTTAGTATCAATAGGATATCGCTATGAATGAAGCTAAATATCTGCTTATTTAGTATCAATAGGGTGTCGCTATGAATGAAGCTAAATATCTGCTTAATAAATAAATATGAATAGAACACATTAAAAAAATATATATATGATAAAGAGAAACAAATGATTTATTCTACGAAATTCATTTCAAGATGCTCTGAGTGGAAATAATGTAAGAGTCTCGGAAGTCAGTGACACCAGATGGGCTATTCTAAAATAAATAAATAATTTCTCATAAGGAAAGTTTGGCTAAATCTGTTGGACTGATCTCATTTCTATGTTTAGGAGAAATGAGCAAAACCAGACATGACAATTTCCTGTCTACCAGAATACAATCTGTATATAACTGACTTACAGGACATAAATTCACTCACCAATCTTCCAATATTTTTTTAAATTGTACTCCTTATACACGGCAAATAATATGTTACTTAAATTTGTAGGTATTTATAAAAATAATATGGAAAAAATAAAGCCATTCGCTTTATTAGGAATAACCAGCTAGTACTGTATGAGGTAGGATTCACTTTTGGCCCCAGAATCACACAGATGACTCATGCATTCAGATAAGCCTTTCCTTACACCATTCTTGCAGTAATTTTTTGTACCTGTGGCCTTCCTGTTTGCTTCATTGAGTCTGGCTATTCTACTCTGACCTCTCTCATTAAAAGGTGTTTTCAGCCACAAAAAAACCCCATTGACTAAATGTTTTTTGTTCGCCGCATCGTACTTTGTAAACTCTAGACACAGTAGCGAGTGAAAATCCCAGGGGGAGAGAGGACATTTCCGAGATGCTGCTGCCACCACATCAGGCACCAATAATCATATTAGGTTCAAGATCAGTTAGATCACATGGCTTAGCTGTCCTAATTCTTAGCCAAAAGAGTAACTGAACCTTCTGACCCTGTCTGTGTGCTGGTCGTATTGAGTTGCATCCACATGATTCACTGTTCGGTGGAGCATTAACAAGCAGGTGCTAACAACCAGGTAAACATCATAAACTGGCCTGTGAGTGTAAGTTCTGCCGTGGGCCTCTAAATAGCATAGCCGTTCAAGAAAATATGAACAATAAGCAAGACTCTAGAGCAAAAACTGGGGAAGAAGAGAACTGTGAACCACTGGCTGAGTATGGACTCTTCGCAGAGTCTCGATTCCCAGCTGGCCCAAAAGAAGTACAATCGGGCGCTTTTGATCGCACATACCCACTGCCACCTGCTCTCCCATGGCATGACTCTCCAAGAGCACCAGGTGGCCACATGATCCAAGGAGAGTGACACTCGAGCTCTGCAGACCTTCAAATGTCCACAAGTAGGGGATGTCTATAGGGGAATAGGAGAAAGGTAAAAGCCTGTTGCTTTTACCTTTCAGTAACATTTAGCAGCAGGGCAAGCTTGGTGCTCGGCTAAAGGCAAGATTAAGAGACATCATAATAAACAACTTATTATTACAGTCAACAATTTAATATATTAATACATAACGCGTGTTTCTGTTTGTTCCTCGCTCCAAAATCTATGGTCCTGAGCATCTTGAAAGTATACAGTAAGCAAATCAAACAGCACAGTAATATCTGATAGGAACAGAAAGGTAATACAACACTGACAGATGAAGACTGCCCCGAGTTTACGTTTCCATAGAGATGCTGATAATTAAGATAGTTGCAGACTGTGCGGCAAGGTGATTTAAAAATAGGAAAACCTTGTCTGAAACAGGTACCTTTATTTTTGTTTAATGTCCAGCTCCTCGTGCCATTAGCACAACCTCAGTGCCTATGAAGTGTCTTAATTAGCAAAATCTTGTCTCTTGTAACTTTAATTGATACGATGAATCCAAACTGCTTTGTGCGTTCAAATTGAATTATAGCTTGTATTGTAGAAGGACTGGAGAAATCCCCACCTCTTCCAGGGTGTCCCCTGCGCTGTGAGCTGGGCTTCCGCTGACGGGTTCTAAAGCTCACCATGACTCTTTAAGCCAAGGGTGTCAAACTCCGGTCCTGGGGGGGGGCGGAGCCCTTGGGTAGCTTAGTTCTTTCCCTGTTCTCGCACAAATGATTCAGCTCAAGTGCTATGTGGCCTTGGCCATATTGGATCCTATTAATAAATGTAGTGCATCAGGACCAGCACAAGGGGCTGAATCGGGTCTTTTAAATGAGGGGAATCTCATAAATGTGCAGGACTCCGGCCCCCCAGGAGTGGAGTTTGACACCCCTGCTTTAAGCAGTTCTGAAAGATGGAGGAAGATGGAGTAGAATCCATTCCATAGGATAGCCGTTTGTTTTAAGATTGATTTATATAATATTTCAATCATAAATAAAATCAAGAAAACAGGCATGTACCTTAATATATGCTATTCTTTTAAGGTGATCCTCACATATTGTTTGCATGGCAAAATTATTAGTTATTGCTTGTGGATTTACAGTGGCTTGAAAAGACCATGGACTTTAAAAAGGTGTCAACCTAAACATTTTCCAGTAGACAGTGAACTACAGCCAAGTAAACACTTGCACTATTGGGGCATAAGGCTTCAACAATGACTTTACTCACTTTAGAATAAATAATGACCAACATCACATTATTTTCTAGAAAATGTTCTCCTCTTTGCTAAGATATACTATTAGATATTGCACAGCCGTATTTCATCTAGAACTTCTTTGTTATGCATTAATTAAATATTAAATATTAAATATTGCTTTAATGACAATGGTCACCAGCCCCTACTTTTCCCATAATAAAATACTTAACGCATAATATACATCATATGCTTCTTATTTAGTTTTAAAGTTATTAGCCCATTTATTTATTCCAATGCACACTGAAGGTACAGGTTGTAATTAGTAATAATTATATGGAAATACATAATCTGAAAATGCAGGTGGTGTGAATCGTCCCCCACAGTCAACTGCTCAAAGAAAACTATAGGAAACGCCTCTTTCTCATGTTGTATTACAGTTATTATACCAGGTGTTACATCCTTTCTGCTATGATTAGACACCAGGAATGTGACAGTAATTGAACATGAAGCGAACAAACCAACACTGAAAAAGTTCACTCCAGTTCACTCCAAAACTGCTGGGAGTTGCTAGTTTTGGAGACATTATCCATATAAATGTCGAGCTTCCCTTAAATGTAATGGGAGTGAACGGCATTCTTTCTGTGGTGATTAAAGCACTGTAAAAATACATTTGATTCAACAGCAATGTCTCTTACCAGAAATCATGACCCAGTTACTCAAAATAGTCCACAGACTTTGTAGTGAGCAGTTTAATGTGCTATTTTCTTCTACCAAACTCCACACACCGATTCTATCAATTCTATCAGCAGAATATACAAGCACCCCGGTGTTATCTTTCAGGCAGTGATCCTATTGGTGCGTGGAGTTCAGCAGAAGAAAATAGTTCCTACATGAAACTGATCGCTACAAAGTGTATAGATTATCTTCCATAACTGGGTCATGATTTCTGAGAGACAATGCTGTTAGATTTCTCAAATGTATCTTTCTGGCCCTTTAATCACCGCAGAAGGAATGCCCGCAATAGCACGAAAGCCTCACTAAAACCTACATTTTTTTCAATTTTGGGGTGCACTGCCCCTTTAACTAAAATTCACCCGTAAAGACAGCTGCAAACGCAGGAGATGTACAGTAGTTACCATTAACTATAAATGCTGAACCAATATCTCCTTACACCTGAAATAGCCAATTTTTGTAGTGATTGTCAAGATGAAGCACAAATCGTGAGCAGGCCTGAATAACCACATCGTTGTCCGTGTACAATCTGTGACTGAAAACCACCCGGTTTGCTTTTGTTATAACATATCACAGCCGGAAAACCAAATATGGAATATGAGGTTAACTTTATTGTGATGTTAACAAGAATGTTTTTGTGATATATTCTAAGATTGAAGTAGAATTTTATGAGCTATGTTCACCGCTCTGTGTTCACAGAAGTGTGCTCAATACCCAGATTATTGCAGAAGATAACAAGCCATGCAGTTACACCGCTGAAAAATACCCATTGCCTAGTGATGTCGTAGCCACTGTGACGTTGTAGCACAATGCATTACTCACGTGTTTGTAGTGATGCTGGGGTAAACAAACCTACTGCACTGTCTGTCATATAAAGTATAGCACGTACAATTGTGTACAGTACATATCACAAGATAATGATAAGCAGCTACGTTACCGGTTTATGTATTTTCTGTACTGTCATTGTTATTTAGGCTATGTCATATAGCCTATGTGTGTAGTGGGCTATACCATCTAGGTTTGTGTAAGTATACTTCAGGATGTTCCCACAATGAGAAAATTGCCTAACGACACACATTTGATAGAACATATTCCTGCCTGATAGCTGTATTAATTCTCATAAGAGAAACTACAAGCAGTTTGTCTACCTTATATTGGCTGTGTATCTATCACATAATTCCTGCTTTTACTATATGTTATTATTACCTTTATTTTTATATATTATTTGATATGTTTTGCTCCCAGAGTCGTAAAAACATACTAAGGTGAGCTGGAATTGCTGAAGTGTGCAATGGTGTCCCGTCCTGGGATTTTCTCTGTCCGTAGCCTGTGGAACCTTGTGACCCTGCTTGGCAAAAGTATAGAAGTATGGAAGATGGATGGAGCTGAAGTCTCATGTGAGGTCAGTTATTAATGATCTCCTTCATTTTATGAAAAAGCTCTTTTTCATTTTAAAACAATTTGGGACTGTCAGAGTTACAAGGAGGTAAAACACTCGGTGCCCAAATTGCAGGTGCATCTATTATAGTTTCAGAAATGAAATAATGCCAAACATGGACAAATTGTCTTAGGAGAGAGTAACAGTGGTCATAAGCAGAGGTGGAGAGTTCAGGTCCAGAAAGTACAAATCCAGACCAAGGTTTTCTTTCAACCAACCAGTTCAGTATAAAGAATCACAGTCGCAGAGTCATCTGCTGGTTGCTTGGAACAAAACCTTGGCCTGGACCTGAACTCTCCACCTCTGGTCATAAGCTAATTGAAAATGATAAAGAAAAAGGATAGTTGCTAAACACCACAAGAGTACAGGTTATAAATGACCACCAAGCTCAATCAGCATCTCTATGACCCAGTCTCAACAAAAACTGTCTGTCAGGAGAATCACAGTCATGAACTCCAGGATAAAATGGCTTCCAGGGGCTCCCCAGTTATCAGATCTATAATTCATTGGGCCTTTATTTTAACTTTTTGAGCTGAAAGTATGAAGGCGATTTCAGTCTCCTTCATCCCTACTGTAAATAAAGGAAGGATTTTGTAAGAATGGTCCGATATTTCTACTACACACAGCTCAGGACGTGTATGACAGCATTCCAAGCAGGACCACAACTGTTCTGTAAGAACTGGCTGGTCCTGCTTCTTAGCAGGTTTCTGATATTGTTCAGGTTTTCATTATATTGTCTGCTTCCAATCTTGGTATTGAAATATGACTCCATTTGTTGCACAGCAGACTCACACCTCCTGGACTGGGTTTGATTCCCAGTCCTGGCTCTAAGTGTGCAAAGTTTGCACGTTCTCCCTGTCTTTGTGTAATATTATCGATTTTTGAACATGCTGTCTGTGGTGCAGCAGAATTGAAAAAAAGCTGCATGTGCTAAAATCATCTTATTTATCACATAGGTATCATGAATTTATATGAATGGAACAGTAGCACGTTATTGCTATATCGCTGATTCAAATGCAATTTTTCATGTTGGTAATTTATCAAGTGTTTTCGTATAATTGCTTTTCAATACAAAATAAGCGGTAAATTGCAGTTAATAATCATTATGTTAACCCATATGTCAATTGATGAATTCTGTTTCAAGGGCATAGATTTGGGTATAGAAAACAGGGACATTTTCATACAGTTATTGCGGGAATAATGTGAGTGCTTAGGGGGCGGGGCCAAACCTGCATCTTTTTTCTGCTACTATTGTTACATAACAGCAAAATACTCTGATGTTACAGTAAACGTAAGGATGTCTGCTAAGGATATTACACGTGTGATGAAGTCATACCAAACGAAACAGGCCTTCTATGACACCCAAGGGAGCAACAAATTGGGTGAACTGAGAAGCGGAACGAAGCCTTTGGAAAGCACTTCAGCATTAGCTTGTACCCAAGGATGTAATAGAGCTGGTCTGATGGTGGTGCCTCATCCGTGGGTATATGCAGGCAAATAGAGGCTCTGTGCTTCAGCGGCACCGGGGGATACGGTCTCCCAGGCAACCGGTGCAGCTATTTTCAGCTACGGGTGATCTTCAGCCCAGCTCGACCGAGCGATACGAGATCTCCACACGGGTCTAGCTGACACAGTGACCAGCAGTTCACCAGGGCTCAAATCATTGTGCTAACAATGTCATCAACAACAGCCATTTCATTCTCAAAACAGAATACCAAAATACTGACTGAACTTCAAATGTCTACATGCGTTCAGTGCTTTTAATGCAGATAATTCTAAACACTGGGCTCCGGAACCCCCGCGACCTTGAATAGGATAAGGATGGATGGATGGATGGATGGATAGATATTTCAAAACAGGAACAGAACTCCAGTTCATTTGAAACTCAGGAATAACTGGGGATAGTCACACTGTAACTGACACAATGATTAAAATAACCTATTTACATAACTGATAATCATTATTTAAATCAGGGGTGATTCACAAAGCTGAATAGTGACTGACACACACAGAGGCCCATCGAGGCCCTTGTGATAATCACATGCCTTGTCGAAATGTATTTCGGTTACCCTGTAAGTTTTTTGTACAGAAGTTTGTTTCAAAGCCTGCATGGGGATAATGCACAGGTTTATGCAATTCACCCCCTGTGTGAAGAGACCGTCAATTACCATATCCAAGCGTCAAACATTTATTTTGACCCACTACAGTTTCCAACCTGAAATTCATATATATATATATATATATACACCCATAATGAAATGATTACACTTTATTGATCCCGTGGGGGAATCCTCTTTTCTCCTCCACCGTCTTGCTCTCCATAGGCGACAGCAAGCTGGGCAGTGAAGGGAAGCCCATGGAGCTGGGGGTTAAGGGCCCTTGACCAGGGGCCCACAGACATGCTGAGGCTGGGCTTGAACCAACAACCTTCCAGTCACAGGCACAGAGCTTATATTTAAATATCTATATGGTACTTCTTTGTTTTCAAATCCAGCACGGGATATTTAATTTTATTTTATGGACATAAAGCCCAATAGGAATTAACGGAATTGTTGCCTATTCTAGTTTCAGGCACGAACAAAAATGAACACCAAGACCCTTTTCCAGGAAGCAGGAGGGGCAGGACAGGGGACACCCATTATGGCATGACAGTCCACCATAGGGCAGCTTTTCCAAATATAAATAGTAAATCTGATGAGTTACTGTGTCACTCAGTTGTACTGGTTCATATTTTCTGACTGAGATGAAGCAAAGCAGGCACATTTGTGAGAGTTGTTTATAAATGGTTGTGTTATAAATGCCTGAGTATTGAAAGCTTGCGTTAAATTTGCTGATGATGGAAAATTTATATTTAGTGACTTGAGACCATGAATAAAATAAACTGTCCAAAAGGAAAAACCAAAGACTGAAAAATCCCCACGCAGCACAGCAATGACAGGAAAGTACCACAGAACTAAAATTACACTCAGTCGCTCTGTCGCTTCTCCTCCGCTGCTCTCCTTTCACCTTCTCAGCTAAAGAAGACTAAAAGTTTGACGTGTCTCTGAATTAAAATATTCAATTCCGAGCTGAGTGGACCTTCAGAGTAGCTGGCCTTTTCTGCCTGGCCTCTGACGTAGAGTCTGCAGATGGAGAAACTGGGCAAATGCTGTGAAAACGGCAACAAAGACCTGGCAGACAGAAGTACACTGCAGCCGCCATAATATCCACATTGCTGTGTATGTACAGTCGCTGGCGATGCAGGGTGGTGTCTGCTGGATACGATTTCAAGCAGGACCCCTGATGTCTGTTCCATTGCACAGCAAGCAAGGCTCCACAATTTTTGTTTTTGTTCTTTTGTTGTTTTTTTCTGGTCACAGGAACAACGTTAAGTTTATATTAACCTCAGTGAAATGAAATTATGATTTGTAGTGAAGTTTTCTGTAGAAGAGAGGATTAACATAGTGCTATCGTAAGTATATTTCAGTATACAATAGTGTTCTTCCCGATAACATAATTCCCACATGAGGTATTTAATACGTGCTTCACGTTATCCTAGACGTGCCAGATTTTTGAGAAGAAAAATGTGTAAACAGGGCCAGCATGGTGCCACAGTGGGCAGCGCTTTATCCTCACACCACATTCGTGGATTTGATTTCTGCTCCTGTCGAGGTACTTTGGTTTCCTCCCCTGGCCCAAAAATATGTGCTCTCGTTGAACGGCTGTCTCTAAATTGCCCATAGCATGTGATTATGTGTGTGATTGTGTGCCTTGCGATGAACTGGAATCCTATCTAGGGTGTCCCTCTACTGTCTGTCTTGTTCCTGCCGGGACAGGCTTGCGGCTCAATGCAGATATGCACTGGATAAATGATTGCAAGAGATTGATGCATGTATGAATATTGCATAAACAACAAATCTATCTTCCAGATTTTGCCTAGGCAACCTATCATTTTTAGTTGAAAATAGGCTGCCTGCTTTATCTTAAATGCACATTTAACAGTATATTGTACAGAGCAATCGGGAAAAAAGCATCCATCATCTTATGTTTCACACAGATTTATTAGCATTTAATGCTGAATGAGAATGAGATCTTCAAATGGATGGATTCATGGTTCTCTTACTGAGTCTGGGTTTCAGCATCAGTGCTTAGGGTTAGTAATTCAGTTTGGCCTCTGGTACTGGGGAGATGTCAACCACGTTTTATAAGTTACCATCTGTGCTGGAAACTGCTGCTTGTGCTCCTGAAGGAAAGAGATACAAATGAAAAGAGTCCTTGAATATGACTCTCGGGAGATTGAGACTCCAGGCTGGTGGGACTTGTCATTTCAGCACAATTATCTGTGCAAAATGCAGAAGGTGTAAAATCAGGGCACGTATTCGGTATTCAGCACTGACTCCACACCCTGGAAATGGATCTGTTGAATAGCAAGCAGACACTCAAGATGTTTAATCATGTAATTAATCCAAAATGCCTCCACATGTGTATTTTATTGGTTTGGTGCTGCACATTTTACTGTCGATTTGTAGCGTTAATTGTTCATTTTTGCCTTCGAATAATTAAATAATGTGTCAGAAGCTATTTCAGATATTCAACATCCTTAGGATGCAGAGTCATCACCTGACTTTTATATAATTTATCATGAGACCTCTATCTGTATCCTCACTCTCATAGAGTCAGATGTTCAAACTGCCAGCTTTCCTAACCTACCTGATTACTTCTCTCTCGATTTTTGACCATTCTCTTGTGCGTCCTACTAGCACCATTTCACTAGGACCTGCATCTTGCTTCCTTGATCCTTTCTAAGTCTTTGTCTTTCTTTCCGCCCATGCATGGATTCCATATCAAACCTCTGCGTTGACCTCCGGTTCTCTTGGGTCTCATTCTGATTCTTGTCTCTCACGCAGACCAAGAGTATCACCACCTGCTGTCTCTTTTCTCCTTCTTCACATCACACTTCCCTTCAGACTGCACTCAATGCTAATGGCTATGCTGGATTCTCCGTTAGTGCGGCCACATGGAATGACAGAGAAACATACAGACATAGTCTTACATATTTGTAAACTCATCGCACATAAATGGAATATATCATTACGCGCCTTTTTCCAGCTTGTAGGCTCACCATGTCCTCGACAACTCACGTTCACTCCCAGCTAACTTCTCCATTAAAAACCCATTTCAGTTTAACCTTCAAGTAGGATGTTGTCTTCCATCTCTAAATGTCATCCAATTAAGGGAATTCCCTCTTGGAAGCCAATATAATTAACAATGTTTCACATATTACTAATGAATAACTCATAGTACTAATGATCATCTAGTCCATCAATAATTGCAATTTAAAAATCAAATGAAATGAATACACAGGCCCAATATAACATTAAAACAAACATAATAGTGAAAGAGCACACATTATACACAAAGTATATACAAATGTATGACGTATTATACACTTTGGTATTGGTATATACGGTATATACATGTTGTACTGTATACATGTCGTGGTGGCAGATGACATGTCAGCCTGTTAATCCCTGTCAATCCCATAGCATGTAATTATGTGTGTGATTGTGTGCCTTGCAATGAACTGGAATCCTATCTAGGGTGTCCCCCTCCTGTCTGTCCCGTTCCTGCTGGGACAGGCTTGCGGCTCAACGCAGATGTGTACTGGATACGTGATTGTAAGAGACTGATGGATGTATGAACATTGCATAAACAAAAAATGCTCTATCTTCGATCTTAGATACTGATCTATTTTACAAATTATGGTTCGGCAACCTTTAATTTTTAGTTGAAAATAGGCTGTTTGCTTTACCCTAAATGGACATGCCGTGATGGCAGGTGACATGCCAGCCTGTTAATCCCTGCCAATCCCTACGGAACCCCATGACCCAAGCATGCCTGGTGTCTGTAATTGCATTACTTCGAGGAATTTTATCCCTCTCACTGCTACACAACTAGCCACAGCCTCTCTTCAATCTGCCTTGCAGAACTTGATGCAGTTGATACAAGTACAGTACACTCCACTCTCCCTCTCAAATAGAGTCAACTTAGGACTTAGGTTGACTTGACCGTGGTCTTTGTGGCATGGTGCGTACCGTTTTTAATGGTTACTTAATGAGTCTAAGCATATCTTCCTAATACGTCTGTGGAGTTGACAGCTTATGATGTCAAGCCCAGAGTCTGCACTGTATGAACTGTCAAAGACCTGGCATACGTTTGCAAAATACAGGCAGTGCCTGGGTTAAGAATATCCAACTTACAGACAACTCGTACTTACGAACCGACTGGCATAAAGCCTATTATATAAAAAATTCTGGTTAAGTACAATGGTTCGAATAATGATATGCCGTGTGGTAGACATGGCAGTGCACTGTACAGTACCACTGCATGCTCCCTGACCCGACGCGACCCGACCTGACCTGCTCTACTTTGTGACGCTCGTGAAAACATCGTGTAGCTTTTGCGGTTCGTCAGGTCAAGGCACTGCACAGTACCGTTACTTTGGTTATTACTGTATTATTATTACTATTATTACTATTATTGTTGTTCTGATTCACCTACAAATTTAATTTAAAGACAGGCTTTGGGAAGAGATCTTGTTTTTAACCTGGGAAATGTCTGTATACTGCTACCCATTCACTGCAAAAGATATACTACTGTCCCAGTGTTGTCGCATTGACCCAGATCCAGACATGTCTGGCAGTTGAAGGATTCTTACATCATTACCCATTTCCTCATATATGTTTAATAGAAATGACCTACACACTTATACTCTCTTGACTGTTACAACCTTGATTGCTATTCACTAATTCAGTGGCTCTAAATAATACAGAACACAAGTGTCTTTCTTTTTATTAATTTGCTATATCTTATTCTCATTTCTCCATACTCTACTGCCCACGTCTTTCATCTCAGTCATTATTGGTTAGCTGGCTGTCCATTCTCTTATGACACAGACCCTATCATTCCTCTTTGTGGGTATTGAATAGCGAATTTCGTTAACTGGCTACGTCACTACGGTGATTACGTGTAAAGCTTGTTTCTCCAGGTTGCACCTGGTTTCTAGAAAAAAAGAGTTATCATAAAATTGTGGGTGGAACAATACAACAATATTAACACTTTTAAAATCATAAACGGGTTTCTATTATATGATATAGCTATGGCTCTGTTTTGTTAAGTTTTACTGTTTGTGACATGTGTACTTGTGAATGCAGTTGAAACGAATAATATTCATTAGTACTTTTTAATGCTGAAAAAATGCTGACAAAAATGTGAACAGATCAGTGTAGTGTATTTATCATGCAATCGACAAATTAAAACACAATGTAGCAACGGTTGTCTAAACCTGCAGTATTTGCCAAATAATTTTTGATCACGCTTTTGTTTTAGACGTGGCATTATGTACAGTGACGTGACAGGGCATAGCTAGCGTTTACTTCTGCTGAATCTGCTGAGACTTATCAGGGACAACAAAATATAAAAGCAATGTGGTCCCTTGTGCAACTTCAAAACAGTCTGAGTTGACTTCAGGAAAAAGGCATGAGCTTCATCTAGGAGACGCTAGCGGTTAGCGGTAGCCTTAATTCTGGGCCGTTTGAGGCCATCAGCCATTACGGCTTAATAGGCCGACCCCCATGCTTCCTGATCTGCGTTGGCTTTGCTGCAGGGACCCCTCTTGCAACATCAATAATTATTAGATGGAGAGGGGGGGTGTGTCAGGGTGAGAGGGTGCTAAAATGGCCTCACCCCCTCACCTGACAGGCATTGCTGATAGGAGGAAGACAAAGCATCACTGAGCATCCTGCATGAAACCATGCATGTGAGGACCAATGACTGAACTTGGATCAGGGGCCAGATCAAATCTCCCCCACCTGTAGCCAAAATGCACTGTTCACCTCTCTTAATGATCTATGTGACTTGAAACATCCTGCTAACCTACAGAGAAGATAGTGCCAATGTTTTTGCTTCCCTTCCCCGAAACCGGCATACATGTCTCATATCTTGCTGACTTACGAGATCCTTGAGAAGGTCTATGGCCTTTTTCCCCAGAACGGTGGTCCTCTCTGATGCCTTACCATTCAACAAGTGCTCCATACAAGTTAAATCATTTTTTGATACAATGTATATTAGGCCTGGGGGTGGTGAGGGTGGGAACTGCAAACACAAGGCTTGGTAAGTCTACTGGGAAGCAAACCCACGAAACAAGCATTACCCTTGTAATGTGAATGTCAGACACGGTGAAGGTTGTTTGGGAGGATTCAGTAGCTGTTTGCTCAACTACTTAGTATGTGCAATGGACTGGGCAGATAATTATGGACACGGGAAAAGAAATTGTATAGCGAAATAGCTACAATGTCATTGCCCCAAGAGGTTGTAGTAAAATATACAGTAAATATTTATGTATTCTGAACTGAAAATTGTAATATGTAACAATGGCATACATTCTGTGACTTGAAGATAGACTGTAATCACGGTGAGTCATCAAGGTTTTTGTGTACTAGAATTGTCAGCCACATAATGAGCATAGTGAAGCCTTGGATCTCTGCTTCTCCACAAGCAAAACTTTCTTTTACAGGCAATCACCAGAGCACAGAAAAAATACAAAAGCGGGAATGTACGATTAGACTGGAATTTCTGCTCACAAATTGAATACTGCATTTTAAAGAATCACTTGTTTTCCGTACCCTAGGAATCTCTTGGTTCTGCAAATGAAATTTCTAAAACATTTATCTTGAAGTTTTTGCTTAAATTTTTAAAAATAATTTATTTGAAGTAACAATTTATATAAGATGCGGTTTTCCGAGACAAAACTCATGTCATCTAAATTTTATCCACTTAAAAACACACATATACACTCACTTGTCTACACATTTATTACAATACTTCCCCCAGAAAGTGAAGATCTCTTAAATAAATACGAATTTTGGTTGAGTTCCCACATGGGAATCACAGAATTGCTGCTTTTGACTTGCGATACATTAAAAGTGTTATTTATGTTATATTTAATCGGAAAATCCGCAACTTGTTCCTAAGAAATAAAAAAAATGCTCCCATAAATAAAAATTTTGGTTATAGTAGTAATTAACTACACAGTAATTTAAATATTCTGAGTGTATTATGACATACAGTAGCACTTGATGATTAGTAAATAAACGCATCAAGGAAACCCAAAACAATGGGGTACGTTGGGTGAGAGACAATATCATTATGCAAATATCAGTCAGTTTTGAAAACTATTGTTCAATGAATCTGAGATTAAAACAAAAAATTAGACAATTGAAGACAAGCAGGGGGGT
>JAABNX020000106.1:15512846-15528338 GCA_015163995.2 Mormyrus lacerda | reverse complement strand
AAAGAATTTCACATTGTGATCAATAAATGATATTTAATCTTATCTTAATAAAAGCAAATTTTACAAGCAAAAATTACATAACCACAAATGTTTTTTCCCCCTCAATCCATTGCTTACAACAGCCCTACTGAAAGACAATTTAAAGAAAGAAAAATTCTACAGCATCTTAGCTATACATAAAAACAACCAATGTTTTATTCCATGTCCTGAGGACAAGAAGGCAGACTTGTGAATTAAGTGGATAATGAAACGAATCCCTGATATTGGAAGAGTGACACTAAGAGCAAATTAACAGTAGTAATGCAGCAACCGTGACCGAAATGCTGTCTGAACGTGATGTGGACTCTGTGGCCTGGCAAGGATTTTTGGCAAGGTTTTACAAGCTGGAGACAGTTGAAACAGTGGAAGACAAAGAGGTTTGCCTAGAAAACCAATCTACTGTCCTTCAGTCGATGGTATCCATCTGATCACGGAAAAATACTGCACGATTACTCAGCGCTTTTATTTTTTCCCCACAGTATACAATTGATTCTGATGCTATGAATTTACGATGAATTGAATTAAAACTGCTCTGGATTCCCGAATTCTTCAGGCCCCAAATAAACCAGTGAGACAGTCGTGCATGTTAGCCTGAGAGACATCGACCAGGTAAGAAACCCCAGTAAAACTCCTGGATGCTCAGCCTGCTTAACTGACTCGTTAGATCTTGAAAATCGTTTTACTGTCTTTATGTTCCAGAAGCTAAAGTGTTATGTGTAGGTTAATGCTAACATTTCACATTTATGTCAACATACAGTTCCCCTTTTTCACATAACTTGAATTAGATGAGTGTTTTGGTAACACTTCATGTAAAGAAGTCATGTATAATGCATTATATATACCTACATAATGCATTATGATGCATTCATAAAGTATTATAAACATGGCTATAATTTAATAAAAACGCAAACACATTAGAGCCATGTTTATTATGTGTTATGAATGCTCTATGAAGCTCTCATCTATAATGCACTATAGATACCTTTATAATGGTCAGTAAAAGAATTAAGCATGCTATACTGGATTATGAAGGTATTTATAGTGCATTATAGATGATAGCTTCATAAAGCATTCATAATGAATAATAAACATGGCTATAATATGTTGTGCTTTTTATGAATAGTAATAACTGCATTTATAATACTTCTTGAATGCAATATAATGCGCTCTGAAGGTGTTTATAATGCATTATACATGACTGCTTAAAGTAAAGTGTTACCAGTGTTTTTAAGTAGAAAAGGAAGAGAATATAACAACAGCAGTGATGTCTTCATCCAGCTTCATCTTGACACGATGGGAGAGGTTGGAAGGCGGACAGGGCGATAATTACTGGAGGAAGCTGAACCATAGGGTTCCAGGAAACAGTGACTAATTAAAGAGCTGCGTCACGAAGGACATATTATCAGCTGCTGTCTCCCTCCTTTCCCAGCCATTTTCTGACTGCGTTCCTATTCTTGGGGGGGTCTAGTGTCACATGTCACCTGTCTCGCTCATTTATTGGGGGGGGGGGGGCAATTAATACATTGATAGTTCAATGACATGAACCATGTCTATAGCGACAGGGGGGAATTATTGATGGGAATGCACTTAACATATGCCTCTATCTGTCATCATCTTCAAATGATTACAAATCTGAACAGACATAACTTAACATGGTTTATTTTTTTGTGATTGCAGATGTCAAAGGGAGGATGAAGAAAGCCCATCAAGTGGCAATAAATTAGTCGCATTTAATTAGTAAAATACTAATTATAGTATTTTATAGTACAGAATAGGATCAGTTTTGATAAATGGTCTATGGGCTAATATTTATTTAGAGATTTCATTTCAATATGAATGCTAAAAATAAGGGTAGAGATGCTTTTGAATAACATGCTTTGAATGTAAAAGGCAGATAGGTTTATATCACTAAGCTTAGCCCAGCATCAGTTTGTTTGTTATAGTTGTTTAATCTGACATCCTCAAGGCGAATGAAAACTTGAGAACTCAAACAAACTTTTGATGGGTTTGATGTCAATTTTGTGATTCGCCAAGCTTTTGTTGAAGCTGAAACAAAACAAAACAAAAGAATCACACTGAAGTTTACGCTACCCCTCAAAACACAACAAAACAAAAGAATCACACTGAAGTTTATGCTACAGTCCGCACAGCAACCTGCAGACTCGGTAACTATCGGCCCTTTCTGCTCTGGCGCTCGCCGCCCAGCCGAGCTCCAGCGATCCCCCTGAGCTACTCTACATCTCCACGGTAACCAGGTCAGGGCCTACTGGGCATCCTGAGGCGTTTTCACGTTCACACCCCCATTCTCACATAGGATTCTGCCTGCTGTCACTTGGATCCCCTGGCTCAGGCGCAACAGTCTGCACAAAGCAAACAGGCTACAGGAGTCTTTATTCAGCATGTGTGTGTTAAAAGAGACTGTGTCACTGGGACCTCATGCTGAGGGATTAACTGCTAATACTGAATGTATGTTACCAAATCTCAAAGCTCCAGGCTCCTTCATTGCGCAGAAGAAACTTTTTTGTGAATCCAACAGATCAAAGCAAATTCAAATATGGGCCTATACTGTTTTTTTTTGGACAACTCTGTATTTGCTGTAGTGCATCCCTGGTCACATGTCCTGCCTTTAATCACTGCCCTCATCATCACAATGGATGTGAACGACAGAAACATCAGGGGAGCTTCGAACCGGGGGCGGGGGGTCTCTTTCAATCTGAGGCAGGAGGACGTCCACTTTGATGAGGCTCCTTTGAAGGATCAAGCCTGGGCATCCGCTCGATCAACAGGGGTAAGAGCGAAAATGTCAGAGCACCATCCCAGCCTGGCACTCCCCTGGCTGACTGCGTGGAACGCTCCGGTCCCTCACCCACTTCTGCTAGTCAGGGATGGGAGGGGGGCTTTTTCTGCTTGCATGATTTGTTTTCCCCCTTGCTTTATATAGCATACACAAGCTCAAGAGGCCTGCAGTGGGCTGGAAATAGTGGTCTCTGTGTGTGCAGTGGTCTCTGTGTGAGCAGTGGTCCCTGTGTGTGCAGTGGTCTCTGTGTGTGCAGTGGTCTCTGTGTGAGCAGTGGTCTCTGTGTGTGCAGGGATGGACCGGGAGGTAGATGAAAGGGACTAATGAGGGTAGCACATCCTTCACTGACAGCTGAACACCAACAGATCTAAAACCACAGATCATAGTTGCACTTCATGCCATCAGAGGCGCTGGTATAAACCTTTAAGGAGCCTCTTAGGTTATGCTTGCAATGAGGACCAAATCAAATCTCCGCCTTGCCTTTTCTGTGAGGCACAAGAACAGCAAACAATGTCCACCCATCCATTTTCCATAACCGTCCAGCCAATGAAGGGTCACAATGATTCTGGAGCTTATTCAGGAAATAGGAGGCGGCAGATTCCCTAGACAGGATGCAGAAAAGCACACGACGTCCCAAAATCCGTTTCAAATGAGTGAAACGTTCAGATGGAAGCAGTGCGAAAATTTGAAACCTCCTGCTCCACTGGACATATCTGGTTCCGGTGAAGCTGCTACTGAAATTCAGCTATGTTGCATCACATTAAAAATTACTATTTCAAAAGATTTATACTTGGTGGGCATATTAGTTTTTAAATGATGATTTTTTTTTTTAACAAGGCCACAGATGAATTGAATCAGTTCTGTGTCAAACCGATTCAAAGCTTATCATCAGCACACAGAATGCAGAATTTCCTGCTTCATGCATTCCCGTTTCAGCACGGTGAATGGAGTCAAACCACTTCAATTAACTGGCCGGTTTTTGCTCTAGGAAGGTGCCAGATTGTCATGCTTGCCTCTGATGTTGATTTTGGATGGATATCACTAAATGCTCTGTGCATCAGTATCACCTATGATCAACATAAAAAAAAAACATTCAAAGACCAGTTTGCATGTCATGGACACTGAACACTACACAGAGTTTTGGTAAAGAGAAGCTGAATCTGGATATAATTAAAAATTCAAAAATTGGATATGTTTAAAACAATAAGGTGAAACTGGAAAGGTGATGTTTTCATACTTTCTGCTTAGTAGCAGGATGATAGGTGACTTTGCTTTGGAGACACACTGAGTATTTGGGGAGAGAAATTAGTCCACTGGAGGACCAGAAAACTGAAAAACTTCAGGCCTCTAAAAGCAGACACAGGCCCTCAAGAACATCCATCCAGAAGGCTCATCATCAAGTCTAGGCAGTCTTTCATCAAAACCTTGAGGGTTTTTTTAGGGAAGATAATGTGAAAATGACTTTTTATTCTCACTGTGCTAAATTAGATAATTCAGGTCGAGAAAAATATTCAAAACAGAACTGTATCTGACTCAGTGGGTAGTAACCTGCATGGCAGTACCAACCTGTCACCTGTGGGTTTGACCCCACCCATATTTCTGTGTGCATGTGTGTAGAGTTTGCATGAAACTCTCTGAGTTTATGTGGGTTTTCTCCTGCAGTCCATAAATACAGTGTTATCGACGTCTGTGTAACTTTGTTCAGTTACTTACAAAAAAAAAATAAAAAATCAAAAGCACTCACACAAAACCTATATAACTTTAAAAATTAAGAAGAAAGGTTCTCTCAGGTTCTTCAGAGGCAGAACATCTTCAGGGAAAGGATGCATAAGCAAAGCAGCAAAGAAACCTATTTGCTTTCATTTAACAGTGGAACAATTTAAGGAGACAGTTATTCTCCTTAATGTTTTAATTCCCAGTTCAATGAAAAATCTTGTTTCTCTGCTTGAAAGTGATAAGCTGGGTACTATCAAAGTTAGCTTCAGATACTTAACAGGGAATACTTTTATGAGGTCTCTTGGAAATTAAGACACCCTTAAGTCATTAATTCATTGCGTTCCAATAGAATATCAACAATTCAGGAAAGGAAGAGTGGAAGGAGAATTTTTTTCACCCCTGGGATTCAGAGTATGAATCAGGCCAATGAAAATTAATGAATCCCTTTTCCAGTAGAATGCTTTCTAATACTGTTAGAATTAACCCAGAGAAAAAAGCGTCTCAGCTCAAAATATTGAATTATTTCACTTTCTGCTCTACTTATCCTGCTGAACTCAAAATGTTGCTCTTATAAAAAAGCAGAGAATAAATTTGAGTTGTTTCCAACTTTGTATATGTCCAACATTCAATAACTGATGGCCGATTCAGCAATAAAAACACTCCAGGAACCATGGTCAAACTGATTTTTTTCTTCATTTTCATTTCATTTATGTATTTCCAACTGTTTTTTTCTACACAATATGGAAATGCTCACTACAGAAACTTTACATTAATGCCTGTATCACTCATATGGTTAAACACATTGACCCTGTCCCGCTGAACAATCCCACTCCCCAGTCAATACATTTTACCAATCCATGAAATTTCTGCACCATAAATCGGTTCGCAGTCATCAAACGACTGAGAATCCCTCACATGTATGTCAGCAGAAAAAGTAAGCAGGATGGCTATTATTGTTTAGGCAGGTGAGGTTGGAATATGAGTGCATGCATGCGTACAGAAATACCCAAAAATCAAAAAAGTCACGGTAAAGCTGAATAAAAAGGCAGAAAGTGCTGATTAAAGGGCCACTCTGGTGAGTGTCTGAGCCTCCTGTGATGGAAATGAGCCTTATAGCATCTTTGTACCCCTTTGGCCAGATTCTTTTAGAGTCTCTGGCTTTGCTTACTACCAGGGTATTTGACACCCTCTGGCACAGCTCCCTGGGCACTGCCATGGGTGGCTGCCCTTCTTGACCAGCTTACTCTCACCTACAAAGAGCAAGTTGGGGGGGGGTGTAAATTTCCCTGCAGTGATCAATAAAGCATCGATTATTATTATTATTATTATTATTATTGACATTATGAAAATCATAGGGCCCTATTAGGTGCCAACGAAGAAGTGTGTAGGTGGACCTCGACACAATGTGATGGATGTCCAGTAAAGATGGAAAACATGGCCTTCCCTGTGTCCTCTGGTGCTGTCCAAAGACATATGAAATGGAGAGGATGTATGTTCTGCAGGTGCCAGAGAACGCTGCCCCAGCTCAGAGCTGAGCATGTGGAACGAAATCCATCCCCCAGTGATCCTGACTGGCCAATCGGCAAAGACAGGAAATCCCCAGAAGAGTAGTGAGCTCACCGGCAGGGACAACTGCTGCACGGAGCAGGGTCTAATTACGCACGCGGGGCACATAGTGCAGCAGCGAGCAGGAGAAGAGGCCTGCCCTCTAAACGCCGCAGAGCGTGCCCGTCACCAGTCTGTAGGGGATAGCCGCAAGCCTCAAATGCTAACACTCCGAAAACATCACCACGCAAGGTGTGCTGGCACAGTATAACGCTTCAGGCCTTCAACGTAACAGTGGCCATTCGCTTTCTTTAATTTTCAGCCGATATTTCTTCAATCTCCATGGTTGCTGTTCTAGAATGCAAACTCAAAAGTCTGACCTTGGGAACAGCTAGCGTTGCTGTAATGTAACCCTCTTAGTGGTTCATGATGAAAAGTCCCTTTTTTTAGGTATTATCGTGGCATGAAAATGTGTCAGAACCGTGACAGAAAAAATGAAGCGTTTCTTCACGTCGGCATTCGGAGAGGCTGCTGAAGGTGTAAAGCTGGGCTTCTTAATTTGGGGTCCATGGACCCCCAAGGGGCCCTTCAGTGGGTCTTAGAGGGTGCGTGATGGTCAGATTGAAAATGAACAATTATTGTTCTCTGCATTTTATATAAACTTGTTTTATTTTTGCCGCTATGTATACAAAATGTTTTGTGTAAAATATATTCATTGCATGCGACACTGAGTTTATGTGCTCCTGTGCATACTTTCAGGGGGGGGTTCCGTAGCTTTCAGCAAGAACCACTGGTGTAAAGCGTTGGGATGCAGGGCCTTGGTATTGTGGGCAGGAGGATGTACATTATTTTTACATGGCCAGCTGCCTCCTCTCCTTCCCTTATTTCCATTCAATCGCCTCACATTTCCCAGAAGTCTTTAACCATCCCCATTAGTGTCCTCAGCTGTGTGATGCATCTAATTGTAAGAAAGAGGAAGAAACAGAATTAATAGAGGAACCGGCAGAACCTTCCCTGTTATCTCAATGCTCTTCTTAGGGACCTTGTGGCCCGCTTTCCCTTTCCTGTGACATGCCCTTCTTCCTGTCATGCGATTCCCCAGTGCCATGACCTACGCGCAATGCCCACATCCTGCCAGTCTGTCCGGATCGCGCAGCACACGTTACGACAAACAGGACGACGTTTCTCTGCCACTGAGTGATGGAGTGAATCTGCGGAACAGAGGGGGCTTAATATGGCAGAATGAGAGGGTGTGGAAGAGGAGAGGAAAAGAGATGGTGTGACGTGGGGTGCGGGGGGTTGCTGCTACATTTTCAGGACATGCAACTCCTTCATTCCCACGGAAAGAAGTGGAATTAAGCCCCATTTTTACAGCTGAATTACATGCATTCATAGGAACCGAAAAGGGGGCTAATAATGTAAATGTCAATGCTCCGATATTAGGAAGATTACGGCACACCCTTGGTAATATTAGGAAGATTACGGCACACCCTTGGTAATATTAGGAAGATTACGGCACACCCTTGCCCTTTTCGTCGACTCTAGGACAAACGTGACGTGTGGCATGAGGACTGATATCTCCTGACCCCCGTGAACACAAAAGAGAGGAGGGTGAGCAGAAACTCGAGTGACACATTGCCCAGGGTTCTGTGCTGGATCCCAGTCAAAGACTCCTCGGGGCAGTCAGCTCCCCTAGACTGGGGACTGATGTTAAACACCACCTTATTCATGGCCCTGCAAGAAGTGAGATGTAATAGGCCTGCCATGCAATAATATAGCTATCATTTAACACGGCTAGTGTTAAATTACAATATATTTCAACATTTTTAATGTAAATATGAATACAACTGAAATAGTGCTATCGTGAACAAATTACATTTTGTTAAGTGACTAAGTATGTTGCTCTTATAAAAAAGCAGAGAAGAAATATGTTTCCTACTTTGTATATGTACAATATTCAATAAGAAACTAAGCTACAGCAGGCACATATAAAAAACGAAACGTGCCGAAAATTGAAAATTCTAAAATGATTCACTTGGGAAGCCACTATTGCAGACTGCTACAGGCTCCCAGGGACAATCATTTGAGTGTTTTATCCGGCAGTCACATAGAGATCTGGGTAGAGGTGAAGGCTTGTGCCAGACTTAAAATGCCCGTGTGGAATTCGGACCCCAGCACAAAATGGAGATAAATATCTTAGGAGAACAAAGAGGCACATTATAAGGCAACGGCCTTAATAAGCAAAGGATTAAGTATTACCGCTTTACCAAGTTAACTGTTACAGGGAGATGCTGTGGCTCTACATGTAAACAACAGAGCTTTTCAGTCTTACACAGTTTGAAAATGGCGTGAGAGATTATGGTCACAAAAACCGGTAATGACCATACTCTCAGAATCGTTCTGCCCAGGGGGATACCTAGAAATTCTGGGTCCCCTGTCTAACAGTCACCCCCCCCCCCCTCTATCTTATGTATAATTTAAGGTATTCATGAGCCCCCGTCAAGTGCTCGCCCCCTTGAATCTGCCATGCCCCTCTCATACCCCTGGTTCTGCCCCTATTGGTTTAACAAACAATACCTCAGGGGTACCAGAGGGAGCCAGCCGAGGTTCCTCTCCTTCCGGAGAGTTCCGGAGCAGTACCTCACAGAGCCATGGGATTTCGCGACCGAGCGGACACCTCATCAGGGGCCAATCGTGGTGACCAGCGTGTCTGCCACAGGCCGCAGGGCACCCGCTCTTAGCCGCTGCTTAGCAACGATGGGACGTGCAGCAGCGCAGAGGGGAGCGGGCCGGCTGCCAGGGCGTTGCTGAGTCATCACAGCGGAGCACTCAAGGTCTACAGGGGGAGACACGGCTGGATCTGAGGCTCGGGGAGATGCCGGGGGGCACGAGGCAGCAGACCCGCACACAAAAGCTCGGAGCAGGAAACGGAATCAGTTGGGGCAAATATAGTGATTCAGCGCATGACTGGAAGCCCTCAGAGCGTTCCTGAGTTTTGTATGGTTACTCACTGCTTCCTCAAGTCACTCGATTCCAAGCGCCTCTGACTGCAGTGTTACTGTTTTCAGTTTATTTTGATAATTCACCCCAGCGTACTGAAGTTTAACATGACACATAAAACACATAAAACATCAAACACACCCGGAGAAGCGTCCAGTTACAGACCGCAGACCGTTTTTCTGGCTTGTAGCCATCATTGTGCTTTTTTGTGCTTACTTTATTTGAGCCTATTTGTAATGTCACCCCAAAAGTTAAATGCTGAGTGTGTTTGCATTTGCCACAATGCTGGTGAATGCAGAATTGAAAGATGATGTCAGTTAAATGAACATCTATGCTGAAGTAAAAAATTGTATGACAGCATGGTGAGTGCTTGTAATGTACTAGTCTCCCTAGAATAGACTTGAAGCCCAGCAGGATGCTGTACTGGACACACACTTAAGAAACAGATAGATGTAGCTGACTGCAGTCTCTGAGTGACGTGGGCCTCTGCAGGTTAGGATGCTGTCCGACAGATAAAAAAAGGTTATTGGTTCAAATCCCACATCAGTAAAGTGATTTCACTGCTGGGCCTCTGAATACCACGGATTGAGATCTGATCTTGCTTTGGCAAAAATGTTTGTCAGTTTTGATAAAGCAGCCTGTTCGATAAATTAAAAGGAAATACTAATGAAGTATCACCTTTCATGTTGACTATAACTATATGCAAGGGTGTAACTTTGGCTGGAACATTTACGCCCATGACTTTATGTATTACCTGTATCACAGAAAACTGCAAGAATTTAAGTCTGTTAATCCCCCAAGATCGATTTTATTGGTCAAATTGTCTTCCTGAAACAGTACTTTATATACATGTATATAATGACAACACAGTGATAAAAATTGCATGCATGAAGCAGCATAAATATGGTTTAGTTTGGATGTTATATTAGGTCATATTAGGTTTGTTAGGCTTGCTTGAGTTACGTTGGGGGCATTTGAGGACCCATTTTACTGCTCCGGAGTTTAACAGACTGTGGAACAAAGACAGAATACAAACGAAACCTAGCAGGGGAAACAGGAAGGGTGTGGAGCCTACACATGGGTCACAAGAGTGTGGCGCGTCGTCTCATCTGTAAGGGACCGAGAGACAAACAGAAGTGTTATATATCATTAGAAAGTAGCTTCAGCTCAACGCACCTGTCAGCTGACTCCCCCACAACCTGAGATTCGCCACCATGACAATAAGCTTATTTACCAAAAAGGTACCTCATAAATGTGAAGATGCAGCTGCAAGATACTCTGAATGCCTGCCTAGAGATCTGTCATCGTAGAGAATTTATACTATACCCTCATGTCATAATTCTTTGTGTACATTTGTTTATCACAATCTGTTAGAAAGAACAAAGATGAAGGGTGTTAATTCACAAACTCCTTCAAACATAAAGACCTTCCTCTCTGGCCTGATGCCTTCATCTGCCTGCAATAAACCCCTCTGGTGAAAAATAAATAAATGCCAAGATCCACTTAGGTGCAAATGCTAATTGACTGTAGCAATACTTTCAGAGTTTTTTAGAGGCCGTCTGTAAAACCAAAAGGAACTGTGTGAACAGGGTGAAGCCTGAGTCAACTCAGAGCAGAGAAAAACGAGACAAGTGGCCCAATAGGTGACAGGAGGGACATGGTCTTAAAAAAACTGAGACAAGCTCTGATTAAACTTCCCACTGACGTAATTAATATGCTCAAAAAACTCAGATTTACAGCTGCATTTTGTTTGCGACATGTCCAAATATAAAGCACAGGAAATCAAGCAAAAAAAACTATTTCCTTGTCATGAGTCACAAATAGCATTCATGGTAAAAGTTATAATGTCAAAATATGTGCAGAAGGAAGTAATACAGAGTGGCTGCTACATAGCATTTTTGTAAGGTGTCGCAGTGGAATGAGGGTGTACGGATTTCTCAAACTGAATTAAGCTCTAGACTCCCAGCCCCAGTGAAGTGCATGAAGCAGTTAGGACTAGGTCAAACTGAGATATGCTGCCATCTTCTCTATAAGAGGCTAAAGCCATTTATTCCCAAAACAGCTGAAATATTCTTCAGCACGATGTTAAATTGCACTTGACAACGAATCAGGTGAATTGAAAGACAGACCATCAACAGACCTGTAAGAATTCCGAAGGCGACTGTACGGCGACCCAGATCCAGGCCCCTGAGAGAAACACCCCCATCCCCCAACCACTCGCTGATTCTGTCTCCATGTCCAACAGGACTCTCGTTAGTGGAGGAGGCAGCGCTGAGAGACTTCCGGCATCTTCCGCCTGTCCAAGCCCATTACACGGCTGTTGGAGGCCAGCTTCTCTCGGCAGAGAGTTAATCTAACGGATGTTTTCAAGGGGTGAAATAACAAACAGGAGCAACTCCTTTGCTGACCTCAATGGTCCCAACATCCACATGAAAATGCTGCACTAATCTCTGAGGCGCTGAGAAAACGGACACAATTGAGATATGCCACTCTCATTTTAGCACTTGCTGTATATATATTACTATATATTATTATTTTACATAATTTTACAATATCTTATTTGAAACAATTATTATAAGTTAAACGAATATACATTTTATATATTTAACAAAATGTAATATTTTTATCTAGGCTGACAGAATGGGAGGCTGCCAGCAAGATAACAGTCAAAGGAAAACCAACTTCATATCCCAGATATTACTAATGCCATTTGCAATTAAATTATGTTATTTAAATAAATTATTTGATTTTTTTTAATTGTGGGATGCACGCTCACTGAGTACTTTATTTGGAACAACTGTACACCTATTATTCATGCAATTACATCATCAGCCAATCAAGTGGCAGCAGCGCAGAGCATAAAACCATGCAGACTGAGGTCAAGAGCCTCAGCTGATGTTGACGTTGAGCACCATTACGGAGATAAAATGTGATGCCGGTCAGTACATTTATATACACGCCGGGAAAATCGAATTATTGCGATAGTCTGACTGAAACTGGACTTTTAAAGTACATGTGTTAGTCCGATCGAAATCCTACTAAAACAAATTTCTCAAAGTCGAACAAAGATACCGAAATAACGCGATGGCGAGTCGATTTACTCCTGTATACTACATGTATGCACTCAGTTGGACTTCAGCTTGCCCAGGCGCGCCGCAGTTTCCCCCCGGACTTTGGCCCAGAAGTAACAATAAGAAGCCAATGAACAGAAAAAGCTTAGCATGGCGGCATAGAGAGGACATACAGAGCTATAGAGCTGTCCAATTCACCCGTCAGCTAAACAGCGCTTAGCACGGCGGCATAGAGAGGACATACAGAGCTGTCCAATTCACCCGTCAGCTAAACAGCGCTTAGCACGGCGGCATAGAGAGGACATACAGAGCTGTCCAATTCACCCGTCAGCTAAACGGCGCTTTTCCACCATACCTGCTACCATACTTTTGGTTCTTCAAGAAGGTACCAAAACTACGATGCTTTAAGGTGTTGGTTTTCCACTGCAGTAAAACTGGAACCGGCACTGAATGACATCACAACGCGAGGCGGGATATTTTGTACGGAAATTGAAAAACAGCTGTAGTACATTATAGGGCTGGATAAAATTAATACAAACATCGCATGTTCTGCATGTGCAATTCTTACATTGCCAGTCAACTAGATTAAGATCATGGTCTTTCTCACCTTCAGTTTGTTCAGGTATTACAGCGCAGGGAGTTTAAGTCTCACTGAAACATTTTTATTCTGTCATGGGGAAAAAAAACAAGCAAGTTCTGCAATTTTAATGATTAATTTTCAAGATTATCTAGTATATGTTTAAGAATTTGATTAAAGTTTACCTCCACCGCTTCACGCGGTACGCGCTGCATACAGTCTCCGAGACAATCATGATGATTTTCATCTTTTCTGTTTAAATCATTCGAAGACGGCTTTGTGTGAAATGTATCTTGAATTCCTTTTTTTTAGTTTTATAAATACCCGATATTTATTACAATAAAATCACATTGCAATATTTGAAAAATGTCCAATACCATGCTGTCATATTATACAAAGTACTTCTCTATTATACAAACCACTTTATTTCATGTTATGCTATCCTGATCTTGTTGTATCTGTTCGGACATACTTCGCTCAATAAATCAATTCCCCTCTCGTGCATGTATACTGGGACAAGGGCAGTAGTCTGATTAAATGGCATAGTCAAGCTATAACCTTAGTGCATGGAAACATAGAGAGTGATTTTGACCATGGCATGATTGTTGGTGCCAGATGCACTGGATTGAGTTTTTTGTGGATCTGCTGATTTACTAGGATTTTCACACACAACAGTTTTTTGGTGTGAAAAACAAAAACATCCAGTGTACAGCAGTTCTGTGGATGGCTGCGCATTGTTGATGACAGAGGTCAGAGGAGGATGGCCAGACTGGCTGCAGCTGACAGAAAGGCTATGTTGTCTCAGATAACCTCTCCGTGCAACTGCAGTGAGCAGAAAAGTATCTCAGAATGCACAACATGTTGAACTTTGAGCTGGATGGGCTACAGCAGCAGAAGACCATGTCAGGTTCTACTGCAGTCAACCCATAACAGAAAGCTGAGCGTGCAGTGGACACAGACCCACCAAAACTGGGCAGCTGAAGACTGGAAAAACGTAGCCTGGTCTGATGAGTCTCGATTTCTGCTGAGGCGCACAGATGGTAGGGTTAGAATTTGGCGCCAATATCATGAATGCATGGACCCAACCTGCCTAGTGCCAAGACTCCAGGCTGGGGGTGCTGGGGTAAAGATGTGGGGAATGATTCCTTGGCACGGCTTGGGCCTGTTGATAGCAGGGGAATTTATAGCTATTGAGAAGATCCGTAAGGTAAGTCAAGCTTACTTGGGGCTTGACTTTTGATTTTTTTTTTTTTTGAAGATAGATTGGCATGGGGGATAAAATACTCAGGGCTATAGCCCGAGTAATCGGACCTAACGATGCCCACTGTTGATACCAATCGATAGTCGCTCGAATGTCACAGCCTGTCTGAGTTTCGGTGCAGACTATGTGCCTCCCCTTCACGGCCACAATTTGCCACCTCTGTCTTCTGTAATGGCTACTTCCAGCATGATAACGTGCCTTGTCGCAAAGCAAAAGTCATCTCGGACTGGTTTTGTGAACATGACAGCGAGTTGAGTGTTCAGTGGGCTTCCCAGTCACCGGAGCTGAATCCAAAAGAACACATTTGGGAAGTGGCAGAACGGAAGATTCGCAGCATGAATGTGCAGCTGACAAATCTGCAGAAACTCTGGAAAGCAATCATGCCAGTCTGGAATAGAATCTCCAAGGAATGTTTCCAACATCTTGTGGAATCTACGCCAAGCAGAACGCAGGCTGTTTTGACAGCAAACGGAGCCCTTTTCCAGTATTACCTGTAGTTATAGTAATGAAGTGTTCAGTGAGCATACTGTACGTTACCTAACTTTTGTCATAGAAATTACTTAGCACTGCACAGCTTCAGCGTCAGTCTAATGATTCACTGTTATAATCTGCAAACTCATAATAACATGACGGATTTGCTTATGTGATTCTAATAACTATGAAGCAGATTATAGCCACAGCAGAGGTGATAATGACACTGTCAGCGATCTGTGAAAAGTATCTTGCTTTTCTGCATCTAAGGATGGGCTCCCTGTCTGCCCGTACTCTACCGAAAAATACAATATCTGCCCTGGCGGATTCAGCTGCTCTCTGTGACCTTTCTTTCTTTCATAGGAACTCGCACATATTGTAAAGAAAGGGCTTTATCAACACAGCCATTTTTTTGCCTTTTCAAAGCACAGTTTCTCACTGTTGGGTGTCTGCTTGTAGCATGCCTCACTCTTTCATAGCAACCATTTACCACAGAAAATGGTCACATGTTCCATCTGAAGCTTTCAAAGCCAAAGGCAGGGCACAAGTGGCAACCAGCCACAATGCCGGGGGGGCGGGGGGGTGCACAAAGTGAGAGCACCAAGCTCATACATGGGGAGGCTGAGGTGAATGTGGGGTTAGGGGGGTGGCAGCCAGAGACAGTTTATAATAAGATTTCCCCTGAGCAATGACTTAAATATGTATAGAGGACACTTGAAGGGGAAATGCACATAGAAAATAAAAATAAATGTGAACTGCATGTAGACTGACTCAGGTGACATTCATCTTCCTGCATCACCATTGTCAGGGGGATGGGGGGGAAAGACCACCTCTGCAGGGAAGTAGAAATTCCAGGCGTGCGACGCAGTGCGAGACTTAGAGGGTCAAATTAACTCAGGGTCAGATTAACTGAAGGTCAGATTAACTCGGGGTCAGATTAACTGAACGTCAGATTAACTGAAGGTCAGATTAACTCAGGGTCAGATTGAGGGTCAGATTAACTCAGGGTCAGATT
>JAABNX020000106.1:15501522-15512746 GCA_015163995.2 Mormyrus lacerda | reverse complement strand
TAACTGAACGTCAGATTAACTGAAGGTCAGATTAACTCAGGGTCAGATTGAGGGTCAGATTAACTCAGGGTCAGATTAGTGCTATCAGAAGACTACAACATTATCATGATGGCGTGAACCAAAACTACATGCTGTCTGAATATACATTACAAATCTCAAACCTTTGCATATAGAGACAATTATGCATACAGAATTTTGGATTAGGATTTGGATAAACAGTAGGTAGTCTAATTAATTTAATTTAAAATGCACTGAATAGAGGCTACAGCATTAAAGCAATTGCCATTCAACATGAAAGATAATAGGAATGTCTGCAAAAATTAAGTGGTCCACATTATTTATTCTGACAGGCAGCAAAAAAAAAAAAAACAACTATTTTCGTTTACATCAACAAATCTTGTTTCTGCTTTTGTACTCCAGTTTTGAGAAAACAAGATGCCTTTGAAAAATGTAGTATAGTATAATAATAACAGCTACCTAACATGGCAGGAGACGGGCAGCCACCAGCCTTGTAGCGGTCAGGGGTACTAGTCTATTGAGGGTCTTTGTCCACTTCTCTAAGAGTTCCTTTAACTGCCAGAATTTGCTCTCATTGAGTGTTGACCAACAGCTGCACTTCAGTGGAGTACTACTGTAACGGCTTTGTGAAAATGTAAGTTGGTTCAAAAAAGCTACGTGGAAGTTCCGTGACGAAACTCAACATTACACCATGTGCAGGTCCTATAACATTTTTAATTAAATTTCCACCCACAATTCATAGAACTTTTACCAGAAGGCTGCATTCGGTTGTAAATTCATCCATCTTCCATAACCGCTTAAGCAGTACAGAGCAATGAGCTTGGGGCCCTTCCCAGACAGCACTCGGAACATCTTGGGTGGGATGCGAGAACATGGCAGGGCTCACACATTCACATTTTATGTGCAGAGTAGAACCACCAATTCACTTAACTGCAGGCTTTTGGATTGTAGAAGGAACCCCCCCCGGGAATATGTACAAACGTGTACATTTTGAATTTTAAATCTGACATCCCTAAAGGTGCAAGACTATAGTACAATACCAGTGAGCAATCACTTTACAATTTGTCTGTACGTCTAAACAAACAGCCAAACAAAACACAAGCAAATGAATAATCAATAAACTGAATCAATAAACATTGATTTATTTGGTTTGAGTGGATAAAATTAGTTTCAGGCTCCTAATCAACTTCTGCTTAATGGCAACAGTAAAATCACATATTGACAACCGTTCAAGGAACAAGACTAGACGCCCTTAATAACCAGGCTGGTGGTCTCCACCTTAAGGAAAACAAAAGATACAGCCACCAGCAGTCTGGGCAGAGCATCTGACATCTATGCTAATCATCTTAGCCATTAATGGCCTTTCCATAAATTTCCTTAAACATATATTAAAGCATCTCTTTGTGTTTCAAGTTTATTTTTTTAATCTTTAAAGGCTGCTTTATAAAGTAAGCATTTCATGGCAGTGAGTCTTTCAAGGCTAGAAATCTCTAAATGACCGTAATAACGTGTCTTGCGGTTTCTCTCCACATTTTAGGACCGTTAAGCTGAATTAAAAGCTACACTTTAGGCTGAATTTAAAGTAATTCATGTAGAATTGAATGCTATACAAAAGCTAAGAATCCACAGCTGAGGATTATGGGAAACCATCCATCCTCGACCCACCCATGTGATATAGGGATGATGGGGGACGTGGGGGGCTTCAGAAGCAGGAAAGGGAGAATGTGCAACAACAGAGCGCATCACCCTCACAGCAGCACCTGCATTCTGCAAGCACCGCACAGCTTTTATTAACAGGAAATGTATCAGGAAAGAGTCATGCAAAACTATAATCACAGAGCCGGCAAATACAGCATGAAAAGAATTGGCAGAGACGTGTATATATGTGTATAAAGATACATGAAAACAGCTTTTTTTTGCAAACTAATGTTGGTAGACATTCCCATAATTCCCATATGCACTGACCATCTGAGAAGCATAAATTTTTTATTGCTTAATATGTCTCTCTGTGGCGCAGGTCTAAACTGAAAAAAACAAAGTGATGAAATCGTGTTAAAGTGATGATGGTGGAATGGCTTCCAAACAGCTCACACCAACTCACAGTTTGTACATGCGGCTGTCAGTAATGACGAGTCTGTCATTCCCATACATTTGCATAATATGTTAAGGCTAGACATTCAGCATGGGGGGGGGGGGATCAAATGGTCACATTGCGCAAAGGAGCAAGGGGCACAATCTTTATTTGAGTCCACCATAACTGGCACCCTTCCCTGTGCCAGGCCTGTTCCTTCTGTTCCCAAGAAGCTACACTTCATAACCTCTGCGCTGGAATCTGCATGAAGGATAAGACCATGTGTCCACTGTCCTGCTACTGTCCTTCTTCCAGCTCGTTCTGCTTATCCACTCTCATCCTCCGCATGATCAAACGTGACAGGCGGTGACAAACTGGGAAGCCTTCCACTGTCCTCTGTGCCAGAAAGGATCAGGACGAGTCACTGGGCCTTCCCGACTGTGCACTGTCAGCAGAAGCACTTAAAGAAGAGTCTTTCACATGACTCTATATATATGTTCCACTCACTGTTTTGCAGTTTACTGCCGTTCAGAGGTGGAAAGTTCAGGTCCGCAAAGTACAAATCCAGACCAAGATATTGTTTCAGCCAACCAGTTGAGTACTCTGTGACTCTTTATACTGTTTGGTTTGAACAAAACATTGGTCTGGATTTGTACATTCTGAACCTCTGCTGCCCTTAATATTCCAGTTTCTGTTCTGTCTGGGGTTAGTGTGGGTTTCCTCTTGTGATCCAGAAATCTGCATTTAGACGTTTTTAAATAGCCCATTGTGTGTGTGTGTGTGTGTGCTCCCCGTGATGGACTGACACCCCGTTCAGGGTGTTTCACTGCCCGGCGCCCCAGTGTTTCCTGGGGTGGAATCTGAGCTCACCAACGAGGAATGAACCAGGATAGCATCAAAATCCATTAAAATAATCATTTTGGAATTTTAATGTAACACCAAGAAATTGATTAACATCACAGTCAAAAATTGCTTTAGGTCAGGGCAGCTGAACCCGGCTTCCAGCGATCTACCGCCCTGCTGAGCTTAGAGCAGCCCTGATGTAACGTACCTGATACAGATAATCAGCCCCTTCAGTGGCGTCTCATTATCAGAACCAGCTATGTTGAAGCTAAGTTTCTGAAGGGCCCAATTATCTGTGTCTAGTGCGTTAAAAGCTCTGCAGGGTAGTAGACCTCCAGTAGCAGGGCTTAGCAGCCCTGTCTTAGGTGAAATGACACTGTGGCCATTGCTAGTAAAACAAGGCCCCAGCCAGCCCCCTTCCAGCTCGCCATAGCGACGCAAAGCAGTATGTGTTTCTGCGTGTGGCTCTCAGTTAGACAGCCTCATTGTCACCTCCGCATGAAGACCGGTCCCTAAGCCAATCTTGGAGTAACCCACCCTCTCAAGCTACAGTCCGACACAAAGTCTACAGGCTAATCAGCCATATGTTTACAAGTCATTCTGTTAGAAAAGGATCCATTGATCTCCCTATAGAAGCCAAGCGTTAGTTATGTTATGTTTCACTTCTCTCTTTTCCTGGCAGTTTGGTGTTTTGGTTGGATCACTACACAGTCTAGCTTCTGTGCGTGTTACTGAGGCACTATAGCGGCATGGGGGTCTGGAGATGGAGACCTCCAGCAGGCATTCATGCCAAGAAAGTGGCATCTCATTCGTGCATGACTCTCCACAAGGGTGACAGAGAGAATCTCAGTCTGAAGATGTTGTATAATACTCTTTCTTTAAGTCCCTGAGTCCTGGATTATACTCGTAGTTATTCAGTGGATTGTGCAGAATTTATTCAAAATTATTATTATCTTTACTATTATTATTGTTGTTGTTGCTGTTGTCAGTAATACTACTACTACTAGTAGTAAACTGTATTTACCTCAGGCACAGATATCAAAGCATGCATGACATATAGCAATTATGGCTGTCAAAATAACATGTTGATTTCAATTAATGAATTATAGAAAAATAACACGTAAAAAATTATGCAGATTAATTTGGATCAGTGATGCTCCTTCTGAATCTGAATCTGAATACAGCTGTTCATGGTAGCATTGTAAATATGAAAGTAGATGCAAAAATGTTGCTTGGCCCAGTCTATGAAAATATAACATTTAAAAAAAGGTCTGTGCAGTTTCGACAGTAAAGAATGCCTAAAATACTACCTCAGTGCTTACTCACTTAGCAGTGAACTTGAAGTTGGAGGTCAGTGAGCAACCAGTATGTACTGTCGGAAAAAAAAGTTGTTTGTGCTTAAAGTCTATAATTCACTCATCTTCCAAAATCCATTTCAATTCAAATATTTGAACATGCCTCTCAAGTTAAATATTGACATATACAATTGATTTAGATTAATTAATGACAGTCTGTAATCAATTAGATTAATATTTTAAATCGATTGACAGCCCTAATTGCAATATAAAGAAGTTGCAATTATTTTTCACTGGGTCTACTTTTTTTTTGCAAAAGAATAACTGCTCTGACCTGTTTTCCCCTTTTAATACCGTCTACTTGCTTGTCAGACTTTCTTCCTAACTTGTCTTTCTTTCCACTATTTAATTATTTAATTACTGCAGACCTTTTATTATCCAGTGAAGAAATGTGCCAAGCGCCTGCAGAATGAGGCTACAGTGCAACCAGAAGAGCCTCTGTGCTGCATCTTCGGACAAAACTGAACTTCTGTGTGAAATCTGCCGTATAGCAGTATTCTAGGTAGTCATGTCTGAAAAGAAAATCAATCCACTTCTCACGGAAAAGGCGTCATTTGTCATGAGCACAGGACATGGGTCAGGGACAGACGGAAGGCAAGTCTTTGAACTGTGTGAGGTAACCAGAGTATGCTGAGGTAAGAGCATGGGAAAAATACGCAATCTCCATGCAAACAACTCGCTATGCAGCCACACTGCGCGTTAGCCACTGGGCCGGTGCTTTAGCACAGACAACGACGAGCTGTCAACACAAATCTGGGCAAGGAGTTCCTGGCCAGTGGGGGCCGCCTCTTTACTCAGATGAGAGCTGACAACCTGCACCCACACAAGAAGACAAACACCCATGGCTTTATAACTTTACACTCCAGTCGGACGACAGACAGCGAGCTAAATACGAAGAGGCACAGTCGCCGGACAGATTCTGCAGCTGCGAACGAAAATCCTTAATGATAATAAAAAGTGATGGAAAAACCTTTATTAGCCATTTGCACAAGTACTGGTACATTGGAACGCTTCTCTGGACCTACCCTATCTTGCTCTCCGCAGATTGGGGTCTCAGCATAAGGCCAGCCAATGGGAAGCAGCCCCGGAACTGGGGGGGTTAAGGGCACAGCTCAAGGGCCCACAGGGATGGATCTGTTTAGCTGAGGCTTGACCCAGTGCTCTTATGATCACAGGCAATGAAACTTAACTTCCGCTGTGCCACGCAACAACGACGACAACAATAACAATAATAACAATAATAATAATAATAATAATTAATGCTTTATTGATAGTCCCGAAGTCCATCTGTACAGGTGGGTGAACTTCAAGGAGTGTTCAGTCCAGCCGTGAGACATGACACTTACTAGCTCTGGAAGTAATTAAATTACCCTAGAGTTCTAGCTACCTTGATGAACATCTACAGAACATTGAAATCGGTACTAGTGAAAGGGAAGGCTTACAGGACAGAAAAATAAAAACATGTTTATAAAGCCAAGTGAAAACCATACTGGCTCGGACGTCACTCAGGACAAAAAGGTGAACATCTGTAAATTAGGCAGAGGTCTATAGGTGAAAAAAGGACTACAGTCTCCTTTGGGCCAAAACCAGCACCGACCCAAGTATGGCTACTCAACTGAGCAGTGGGTCAAGACATCAGACCAAATGATCTGAGGTCGTTTCAGGGCCTCATCAACACCCAGCACCAAAACCAAAATAAAACGAAATATTGGTGCATGAAATGGACACCTGAAATGAATACTTTCATCGTGTCTGCCTATTACACTGTAGCACAACTCGAAACAGACAAAACAGAACACAGGCAAAAACTGCACACGGCATTAATACAGGAATACCTGAACAAAAAGTTCGCAGAACAAAGAATTGCAGGTCAATGACATACAATCATTATGAATAATCTTTTTTTCCACGAACAACGCTGGAAGAAATCAAACACCAAGTTGCAGCCAAATTGCACAAAGAAAGGCAGGGTGACAGAAAGGCAGGGTGACGGTGGGATCAGCCTCTACACCCACCCTGCACGGAACCACACTCCGAGGACCGGAGACATGACACCTCACGACAGCAAAACCGACAGCAACTACTGCAGCAACAGAAGAATCTAATGAAGCACCAGTGCAGACACAACTTACCTCAGTCCCCACAAACACTGATACCCCACAAACACTGATACATATTAATACAGAAAACGTCAACATCCAAAAAAACTATCAATGACAATATAACATATTAATGACCACATTATACCGAAATACACACATTCACTACAAACACTAAATGATAAACACACACTCATCTATGCAGACGCTGTCACTGTGGACTGTGGGAACAGAAAATGCGGTACAACCATATCAGACTAACAAGCCAAGTGGGACTGCAGACTAGAATCACAGATCGACAACATCAGATGTTACCTGGGTCAGCTAATACAATAGAAGCAGGACTACACATAAAAAAACGACACGGACACCTGAGACAGATATTCAAAAGGATAAAGACACATAGAACAGGAACATCACAACGAACACAGACACATTTACACACTCAGAAACTGGCAGTGAAACCACAAAGACTAAGACCATACAAACGATGCCATCTACGAGAAAGACAGGACATACAATTTCAAAACAATGAAAAACACTTCTACAAAGATCCACCAAACAAAACACCAACAGAAAATAAAGGACACCTACACTGGACAGCCTCACACAATACTAGTCTTTCCTGTAGAAGAAGCGCAAATAACAAACAGCATCACACTGATGCCTTTTGAACAGATAACGACTACAGATCTGACGCAAATAATAAACAAAACACACAGCCGGAAAGCACCAGCTGTAGATGGAATGCACAACTTCGTGTACAGTGGTACAACAATGTACTACTGTACAAGAACTGTACAGCCGCTCATAGCAAAACACACATCACACATTATGCAAAACCCACAAGAGGTACCACGGTTCTTAACACATTCATGAAACCAAAAAAGTAGTACAGTATATCACAGACCCATCACATGCCTTTCAACACTGTATACAAGATACTTAAGACAAATATAAGTAACAAAAAAAATAAACTGTAAGAAACAACTTCTGATTGATTCTGTGGTGCTCAGGCAGGCAGTCACACAAAAAGCGGAGACTAACACAGGCTGCCTACACTGATTATAGAAAAGCTTTTGGCGGTGCCCCACACACATGGCTAATACAGACATTATACATACACAGGATACATCTGCCACTCATACAATCGCAGACACTGATGAGACGCTGGAGAACAACATTATACCTTCACATCAACAACACAACAACGCAAACAAGTACAACGCATTCAGCCCTCTCTGGTTCTGTCTGACTCTTGACTCATTATCAAACAGACTCGGCTGCACACACTGTGGACATGAAATCATAAATCCGCACCAGCAGTGCACCCTCTCACATTATGACCTGAAAATATCTGCCCGGAACCAACATACACTTACAACATCTGCTCCATATAACAGAAAAAACTTTCACAAGGTATAAACAAGGGGTTTGGCCTGGAGAAATGTAAAACACTCCATGAAGGAGAAGAAACCCTGAGAGAAGGGGCTTCATTCTGCAAACTGGTGACCAAATTGATGAAATACAGAGAAGGAGCTCTACCTGGGATTCCAAAATGCCAAACTTACTGACACATTAAATGCACATTAACACAAAAATACTAAAAACACATCAACATGCATGTCATACAGACAAAGCCATTAAAACAAATTCAATACCAGTACTCACATATTCCTTTGGAGTAACACATTGGACATCCATAGAGTTACAAGAGCTCCAAAGGAAAACACGTACTCTACTACTACACATTAACATCATCACCCCAAATCAGCCACTGCGAGGGTCACTCTCCCACAGGCGGAAAGCGGAAGGCATCTCACAGACATAACAAACCTCCACGATACGCAGATAAACACACTGAGAAGCTTCTTCCACGCACAGCAGAGCACA
The DNA here is from genome assembly GCA_015163995.2 of Mormyrus lacerda. Lineage (NCBI taxonomy): Eukaryota > Metazoa > Chordata > Actinopteri > Osteoglossiformes > Mormyridae > Mormyrus > Mormyrus lacerda. The sequence continues at coordinate 15,504,467 of JAABNX020000106.1, read as the reverse complement.
TGAGCATTACACAATGCTGTCGTCCAAGCAGATGCCAACTATGCACCACTTAACTTACACAACACACACAATAAAACAACATATTACAACCCCGCACCTCAAAAAGCTAGAATGAACCCAGAAAGACACCCCAATGAAATCAGCCAGCCTCGTGTCGATAAACGTGCATCAAATAGCTGGCTTACTCACAGGGATCTGTTCAGTGAGACTGAAGGATTCATGTTAGCTATTCAAGACCAAGTCATTAACACCAGAAACTAGATAAAATACATACAAAGAAAGAGACCACTGGTAGATACTGTGATAATTCACAAAAGACGATACAGCACATCACCTCTGGGTGCAAACTACAGATACAGACAGCCTATACACACAGACACAGTTGGGTTGCCAACATCATACACCAAGAATTAGCACTACAACATAAACTAATAGACACATGCACGCCATATTACACACATACGTCTAACACAGCGGTGGAGAATACATCACGTCAGTTTGCAGGGCAGGGAGCGCTAGCCGCTACTGTTGTTGTTGTTGTTGTTGTTGTTGTTGTTGATGGCACAAAATCAGAAAAATATTATATAGTATATCCATCGTTAAAGTCTTTCAACTTGTTAATGGCCTTGACCAGTCTGGAATTTCGCTTCGCTTTCGTAAAACAGAAAAGATGAGTATAAAGATGAGACATTTGGGGACAATAATAGTGGCGGTGCAGTACAAGCCAGCAGGGGGACCCCTACGGCTGGGCCAGAACCACATGGCGCCCGATGGCCCAATGCACACGCTCAGACAATCGCACGTTAGTGATTATGCTGGGGAGGGAAGCACCAGTACAGCCCTCAAACCCAGCGTGACACTTCCAAAAGAACTTTCTATCCATCCTTTTAAGGTAGGGGTGAGGGCATCGTGATTATATATTATATCTATATATTTTTTTTTTACAAACTCCCGCCCACTGAAAAGACCCTAGAAAAACACGCTCACTAAAAATACTACATGCTGTTCTTTTCCTCTGTTACACGTTTTCACAAAGAAAATGCACATTTACAATAGTAATTCAGGTAAGACATTTTTTTCCAAAAAGTAAAATTATTTTTCCCTCCTAGACAGCAATCAGAAATCCATTGATTTAAAGTTTAAAACCACACGCTGCTTTTGCTATTATTAGAATTAAAAAATACCCAGAAGTTCCTGCATCTACATAAGATAGCGGCTTTTATCTGATGTGACCTTAAGAGACGGTCCAGCTAGTCAGCTCCTCAGCTTCCATAACTTCTTGTCTTCTCCGTATTCCCACCGCAGGCTCAGACTTTGTACAGTGTGGCAACCACAACCAGCGTGCTTACACACTCACATCACACAGACGTCATGTGGGGGCTGCAGCATATCGACTGCAGAGACAGAGTATTTAGCAAGTAATTTAATGGTGAATTGACGTCATTTCTGACAAAGGCCCTACAAAAATCCAACACCGTTGCAGCATTTTACTTTGTTTGCTGCACTAACCAAACAGATTTTCTGAGATCAAATCTGATGACAATAATAATCATAATAATAAAAATAATAATTCTTTTTAAAAATTAAAAAAAAAAAACTCTTAACAAAGCCCAATCACATGATAAGATAATCCATCGATATCTATAGTACAGATATGGCAGGTGAGACCACAATAGGATCATAGGCATCACTAAACAGAACACAGTCTGGGGATCGATATTTTCCAACGGGAGATCGGTGCGCTGTCTGCTGTCCTCTGCCTGGTAACATGAGCAGCCCGGATCCTCACATTAGATTAATCCCAAACCCAAGGGCCATTACGCACAGTAAGTCAGTTACTGTAGCTGCACCGAGGCAGGCAGTGTGGGCCAGTGTCTCTGAGGAAGTCTCTCGCTGACATCTTGGCACATAGGGACGAGCATGCCATTTCCAACCCAGGGTCACTACCCCACTGGACAAGGGTCAATCACACAGTTAGTTACAGTGCAGTGTCAGTGCAAAGACAACGTTAATGCAGTGAGTGTCAGTGCAAAGACAACGCAAATTTCCCACTTGTGGGACTAATAAAGGTTTATCTTATCTTATCTAATGCAGTGAGTGTCAGTGCAAAGACAATGTTAACGCAGTGAGTGTCCAAAAACACCACAACACTGAACCTGCTGAAACCTCTCCTTTCTTATGATGCAATATTATCACAATGCATTTGTCTCAGTGAACTCATGACAATACAGCAGCCAATCATAGTACAACACATGATAATAAGAACATAAAACCCATAACATAAACCCCTCACCATGAACTAGGACTGCTACAAAGAAGAATGTGGGTAACTAACAAATAAATTGCTGTATAAATAAATGAATATATTTACACATGAAACTTCTCTCACAAGGACACTACAGCTTTCCACCTTCTGGGATTTCAGTGGAAATATTTCGTTTGCATCCAAATCCTAATTAAAAGACTGGGAAAGTATTCCCTGAAGTCGTCAGGAGGGATTGTCATGGAAATCCAGCAAACAGGTTTTTTGTTTTTTAGTTTTTTTTGCAATTGAAAGGAAAGGAAAGTTTGACAAGCAGAGATGTCAGATTCAGACATAACAAATAGTCCAGTGAGCTGAAACTGCAACGGGTTCGGCATCTCAACCCCATCTGCAGTGAGATTTGCATTTCACTGCATATTTTTTTGGGGGTTTTTCCAATGAGGAACATAAACTGTAGCGTCTCCTCCGAAAGATGGTCAAGACTTAACTGATGTTTTTATTTTTTATTGAGATCCTTGCGCTAATTAAACAATAAAGCACTGTACCAGCGTAAGAGCGTGTGCCGCTTCGGGGGGCGCAAATCAGTCTGTCTTCCGCTTATTTTCCCTTTACGTGATATTACGCACGTAATATCAAAATAAAAGTCCCTCGAAACAAAGTAAAACCTAGGCAATATAAATTC
>JAABNX020000106.1:15459255-15501422 GCA_015163995.2 Mormyrus lacerda | reverse complement strand
AAAAAATAATACCTTAGGCATATTAAATAATACAATATTTCCTTGTACAACAAAAAATAGAAATTGGGCCATTTACATAAACCAAAATCAAAAGCATGAGGCAAGACACTGGATAGTCAGGTTTTAAATAAATGTCAGGCGAAAGAAAGGGACATAAAATGTTGATAACAGAGGAGAGAGTCGGAGCTGACTGACCAGACACAGACTCCCTGGCTCTGGGTTTCCATTGGTGATGCGCTACACGCCCACTTACCCGGATGAGGTGCCCCCCTTCGGCCTGTACCAAGGGTGCGGTACACTCTAAAAGTTACCCTGGTGGCTTGCCTGCTGACATTTAATCCAAGCAAATAAGTCCCCCTTAACAGCACGTAGTGGCATTTTCCAGAACTGAAGAGCTAACTCCTGTTGCACTGCTCAGTTTGCATATGCGGGGAGCTGGGGGATTTCCTTGTCATCGCTCAAGCGTGATCCCCTTTGGGGTTTCCCCACATCATCACTCATGTGTGATCCAGTTTGGGGATTTCCCCTACTGCACCCCGGCTCTACATGTCACACATCAACAGAGATATATAATTTCCAGAACTCTCCACCGACAATGTAATCACTGATTGGGCTCTAGACTGGATGGTTGGAAAGTGAGGGGGTTCGATGGGTCAAATCTGGACGTCGGATATTCTTTACATTACCAGCATTTGTGTCCTTCACTTTGAAAACTAATGAGTATAACATAGTAACAAAAAATTTTAACTAAACAACAAAACATATAACTACAGGATTACTTAGCAGTTTAGATTCTTATACCAGTACTATACAAAGACAAATTGAACTAAATTGAATATATAAACAGAACTGAATGTGACCGTTGTCTTGGCTTGGCTAAAATGCGTCTGCATGCATGTTAGCACTGAAAACAAGAGACAAATTCCCGGTATAGGTGAAGATACTTGGCCAAATAAACCTGATCCTGATTCTGAAATTGTTGCTTTACATACAAATGCAGAGAAAGTGAAAATGCATCGGGATGTGTGAATATGAAAGTGACGGATGTTAGTTTGCCGTGATGCTTTGGTCCCATACAGATGTAACGGATTACTGAACACGAAGGACGCGAGACACCGTCATCTCTTCTCGCTTTTCCTGCCAGATGATCTCTCTCAGTTCAGAAAGCAGCAAAAATGCTGAATCCGGTCCAATCAGTAAAAATCAAGACACAAAGAAAATAATATTGTTTTTTTGATCTACCCATATAATGAAATATCAAACAGGCACTTTTGCACAGTATCAATCATGCAGACAACGGGACAAATCTGCGAACTCCTGTAACTGTTTAAAGTTCCTGCGCGCCACTTGTAATCGAATATCTATTTTCACATTAAAAAGCAGAACCTCTTATCTCTTATCACAATGCTATTAACAGCAGTCTAGTTAATCATGACAATTCACTATTCTCCGTTCTGCGGTTGTTCATGAGTTTCAGTTTTACTGTTTCTGTGGAAACCATAGAAAATTCACACAAATCACACAAATGAAAGGTTCCCCCTGAGCCCGCTGCCTGGTTCCTATCTGGATTGCCCCCCCACCTTTCTCACAGAAAGCCGGATTCACTTGGACTGTCCATCTTCATGCTGCCGTACTACTTCACCTACGGGTACTCAAGTATACCAGAATACATTTTTCACAACGGGCTGCCATTCCAGACACCTGCGTCACGCCTTGTGCTTCCTGGGGCTGGATCCAGATGCCCTCGGTCACCCTGGATACAGTAAGTGCGGTACAGAAGATGGACGGATGCACCTTTACGCACCAATGGTGAGTCCGTCGGCATGCGCACCTTTACGCACCATCGGTGGCATGTAGATCCTTAGCAAACATAACAATACAACAAACATATTATTAATATCACACTCATCAGAAATATTTTTACTTAAAATGAATGACGATTTGATGCTTTTTTTTTTTTAGAAATGGTGACTCACAAAATATCCCACAACGTGGAAAGAAAAAGACTGCATTCCATCAGCTCTGAACAAGAAGAAACCACTTCAGCGTTGATTCACAGAGAACCGACATCCAAATGAGAAATCTCACATCATCTTCTGAAAGTAAATTAAGAGGAACAAAAAAAGTGCCTTAATACAATTTTGCCCCCTGGGGGGATCAGTGGAGTTCTATCTCAACTGTCTCATCTTAATGATATCTCATGGACGTGGGGCTGTTTCTGGGCTTTGAGGGTGTTATCGTCAGTTACTCTCTCACCACTAAGCAGGAAAAAAAACAATTTCTTAAAACAATTAACAGAATATTAAAAGTCACTGTCTACACTGATTTCCCTGGAACTCTTAAGAGTGTTCGTCACTCTCTCTCTCTCTTGATTTGCCTTGAGCTCTCCAGAGGGACTCCTCTCAGGCTGACTCTGTGTGTCGGTCAAACATTTCGCTGCTCTGAACGGGACTGGCTCTGAACGATGACCCTTTTCGGCTGTATTTATTCGCAGTCGCCGACAGAGTCCGCTCATTTTCATCGATCATGTTCAGCCGTGGCGGCTCACAGACGTGAGATCTTCCCTCAAGGAGACAGGTTCAATGGCGGCCATAAGTCAGCTGCCAAAAGGGAGGCAGGAATAATGATTACATAAAGGATTCTGCACCAGCTAGCGAACGGCTGTACAAACGAGGGGATTCAAGGGGGTGTGAAGACAGGCGATGGTGCAGTATTACAACAGTAACAGGTCCTATAGGCCTCGCAGACTCCCCATCAAATGAGCGTCTTGCGCAGGTACCATCCACCTGAGGGGTATTTCCAAATCTCGTTCAGTGGACCGAGAACATCTATTAAACAGATTTATCACCAATCGCCCGACGAATACAAAGATTTGAAAATATTAAGAACAACCGTAAATCCATCCCATTCCACAAGAGCAGCAGACTTAACATTGTGAAACGGTGCTTCACTATGGCTCACACCCAATCGAAGTTCACTCAGCTCATGTTTAAACTGGCTGATCTGCGCCGGCTTACACAAGACCAGAGGTCTCCGCGAAGGCGAGCTCGAGTTTTCATTCATAGCTACTAAACGGCAGCTTGGGGACGTCCAGAGAGGCCTGGGCCACAAACAGCCGCTACCGTCTCCTTCCCTGTTTATCGGTCCTCTCTACCTGCATCATACACCTCCCGATCCTGCCACCGTAGAACGTCACCCTCACAGCGGCTCTCATAAAGATGGCTCTCAGCCAGCAACCCAAGCCCCTCCCCCAAACCTTATGGGGTCTGACTGGTCAAGTATTCAATCATTTCAGCTGATGAGTATGTTTCACCAGCTGCCCTGAATAAGGCTGTTAGCTAGGTCAACGAAATCCAAACGTAAATGCAATCTGGTGGATTCCTTGTTTTTTGAAAGCAATTAAGAGAAACGGTCTGACGGACCCGCTTGATTTCATTTACACCGATTATTAGCTGCTTAATGGCTTGAACTGCAATCCACAGGGATCCGCAGAGATGCAGAGGTTCTGGTGGGCCTCGCTGCAGTGTGTCTTGTTAGGCCAAGACACCATCGGAATGGCCAGGAAAACGATGCCAATAGGATTCAGGACCAGACGATTCTCTGCCCCAAAGTGGCCGGGAAGCGTCCAATCACAGAGCTGGGAAGAGGATGCTAGAGTTCATATATAAACATCAGTAAATCATTTACTGACAATTGAGGCAGCAAAAACAGATCAAAGTGGTACAATAATTTTATAAAGCTTTAATCAGAGTATATGCACTGTCTTAGTAATTAGATGTTTCATTGAATGCAATTATGATAAAAACATAGATACGGCATCTGGACTAACCACAGGGCAAGCTAGATAATTAGTTATAGCCAAGTGTGAAAAGCTTAACACTATAGGCTTATAAAATATGAGATAATGGTATAATTAAAATAATTACTGACATTAATATAGTACAAATACATGTCCATTACTTGAATTTTGAATATTGTAAAAGCTGAATTTTGATTTAATAATTCAACAAATAACAGTAACTGATGGAAAATTAAGTGCGACAGTGTTCGTGGATAATGTTCCATAGTAAAGAAGCACATGACCCAGTAAACAGGAATCAAGAAAATGCGAGAAAGCATAATGTTTCATCAGAGAGCTTGTCAACTGTAACAGCTTCTGAGATCTTGGCAAACTGTTCTGCTTTGCACAAAACAGGTAAAGGACAAGAGCCTTGCCACTTTAGATCACAGTAATATTGTTGTCTAATATAAATCAATCAATCAAGTTTAATTTGGCAATAGTGCATTTTTACACACAGTCTTGTCAGAAAGCAGCTCCGCGGTGACTGACTGTAACCCTGTTTGGTGGGATAAAAAAGTGGGGAGTTCTGAAGCCTGGAAATCATTCCATAGCTTGCATGCATGCTGCGTGTTTGAGCAGGTTTTCTCCTGCATGCGGTTGCATGCATGCTGCGTGTTTGAGCAGGTTTTCTCCTGCATGCGGTTGCATGCATGCTGTGTGTTTGAGCAGGTTTCCTCCTGCATGCGGTTTGCTGAACTGGTGACTCTAAATTGCCCCTAGTGTATGACTGCAAGTAGGAGCGTGTGCCCTGCAATAGACTGGCATCCCATCCAGGATCCCCCCAGCATTGTTCTCAGAGTGTCCTGAAACAGGCTCAGCGGAGATCAATGGTGGATAAGTGCTTGAAGGTAAAGATGGATGGATGGATGGATGGATAAAAATTATTCCATTTCTGCTCGAAAGAAGACAATTGCTTAATACTCCTGCAAAATTGTGTCCATATAATCAAAAATTGCAAACATAAAATCATAGAAATATTAGTTGTATGTAGGTGAAGTTGTCTATAAAACGAACATCCATCCATCTGCTAGCCAGTAATCCTCATCAAGATCACAGGGGACAGAATAACTCCAGTTGTAAAAAGCTTCTGTACAATGGTCTGATGATGACAGGCAGCTACAGGGCACGGGGGGGGCTGGGGGGCAAAGTTTGCATCCTGCTAAAGTCTGACAGTGAGTCAATGAAGACATAGCTTTCAAAGGACGCTTCCGGGTGAAATGGTAAGCCAGCTAACCTTTAGAAACCTATAATTCGCTTGCATTTCATCATCGATAAAAAGAATAAGAGAATGAACCCCGGAACAGACTCGCATAAGCCTCTGTTGCATTACAAACAGAACCATGTCATTGCTTCGTCCTCTCATCCCATCACTGGGAGTCCATGGCGACAGCTGTTCCGGAATCACCTTCCGTAATCATGCAGGAAAAGGGGGCCACGGAGCTACAGCTGGCGTGGGCTCTGCAAGGCGGATGGGTAGCTCTCAGCACCCCACCTGACTTCCAGCCGGCGGAACAGAAAAGACGCCAACAGTCAATAAGCTATTTTAAGCGTGTATATGTAGCTCTCAAACATACTAAATGCATCCCTTTCCAGGTGCGGCACGCACGGCTGTTCACACATGCTGTGCCATGCCGGGACGATCTGTAAATGGCAGACAAACACGCACCACAGAGCAAAACTCGCAGTGATTCCCCTGAGGCAGCGCACCTGATATTAAAAGATGACGCTGCAGATCTCTGCTAAAGTCAAAGGCCACAAGTAAGGATGGGGCTTTAAAAGCTCCAAACTACAAACATTTTCTTGTGACAGAACAAGAAAACGAGAAGTAATAAAAAGCGTGAATCTCTAGGAAACAACTCGCAAGCCTTCTCTAGCTACCCCCTCGCAGAAGATGACATGCCATGCCTCTCATCAGTACCAGCAGAGGAGATTAGCGCTAATAAACGTTTCATTATACCCCGGTCACCCTAGTGGTTGCGGATTATGGTTTCTGCCAGGCCACCTGTGGTTTGCTGGCCACTCTCTATGTCCTTTGTCACCAGTGGTTGCTCAAAGAGCGGCTCGTGGCTCACGACGGCCATCGTGATTCCTCAAAGCCCCGCCCACCAGCCCAGAATAGCTCTCCCCTGCAGTGACACTTACTGGACATACACATGGAAGCACTTTACACATCATTACCATATAAAACTTAACTCGATTGTAAACTTAACTGAACTGTAATACAATCATTATTGTTCAGTGTAGCGCAAGCCTCTGTGCCTGTGCTGGAAAGGCTGGTGGTTTGAGGCCAGCCTGGACAGAATAATCACGTCAGTAGTCAAGTCAGGCCCTTGTGTGACCCCCCCCGCTCCATAAGTGCCACTGCAGTCAGATACCATTTGCTGATAAACTTGCTCTCACCTACTTGCGTGTCATGGAGAGCAAGGTGGGGTAGGGTAGAACAGAACTTTCACATAAGATTAATAAATTATTCATTCATTCATTTCCCAACCCGCTTTATCCTATTGGGTCGCGGGGGGTCTGGAGCCTATCCCAGACACAATGGGCATGAGGCAGGGAACAACCCTGGACAGGGGGCCAGCCCATCGCAGGGCACACTCACACACTGTTACCATTCACTCACACATGCACACCTATGGGCAGTTTATTAACTCCAATTAGCCTCAGTATGTCTGTAGACTGTGGGGGGAAACCGGAGTACCCAGAGGAAACCCCACGACAACACAGGGAGAACATGCAAACTCCACACACAAGTAACCCAGGCAGAGACTCGAACACAGGTCCCAGAGCAGTAAGGCAACAGTTCTAACCACTGCACCACCATATCACCTAATAACTTATTATTATTATTATATAAAACAAAACAGACAATTCACTTTTTATCCTCATTTCCCACTGACTGCTCAGTCGGGGGTATGACTGCTTTAGACTGTCCCCAATACAGTGCCCATTAATCACTGACCCACTCAAAAGTTTGCATAAATTTGCCTGCATGAAGTCAGTTCCTTGAACTGCATGCCTGAAATTGCCAACTAGGCTTGGGATGATGCCCATTTGGCCAAATTTCTTCCTTCAGAGTGAGTAAGAATGAACCCAGCACGTGGAGCTTTATTATACAAGCATTATTCTTTTTACTTTGTCTAAACTCAAGAGCTCATCGCTAACGCTTCACTCTGTTCAGCTGTTGCTGAGATGATGTATTAGTCGATGTAATGGCGTCATTCCGCCGAGGGGACCGTCGGGAGCCCCACGGCAAAGCACGTAACACGTAACCAGTCATGCGGGAGGTAGGAATCCGAAAAGAGGAAAGGCTCCGCACAGGCACATTTATCACAGACGCTAAGTTTCCTTTGAACTGCAACTTTAGTTTCAAAATGAGCTTCAGTTACTTAGAAAATGAACAACCATTCACCATAATCACAGCCGCAGTTCCCCAAAGCCCATGCTTACGATGATTTCCTGTTATGTGCCTACCTTAGATTTGGCAGCTGCGTTGGGTTTTTTGAAAATAATCCCAGAGGCAGTAATATTGCTCAACTCCAATACCTTAATCTTTCCCGCCCAGAGGACTTGTTTTCTTAAATTTAAAACCCAGTCGTATCACACGTACACACGAGACCCAAACCTAAACTGTCTGGTAATTGGGATTATTCCCACACCAACAACTGATTCATATCTATGAATATACAAATGGCTGTTTTAGCTGTAACCGGGGATTTTATTTGGAACTGTATTTTTACTGATAATAGAACAAAATAGCATATTTTCTGCCCCCTGCATACAATACATAATAAATTAATGATTTTTTAAAAAAAAAAATATATATATATATATACACTGTGGAATGCTAATAATTGTTTTATTAAACTCGTTATTCAACCTATCCGCCTAATAATTTATCCGATTTTAAAATGGATATTATGTTTTTGTTTCAAAATGTACAATTAAGTTTAATCTATATATAAGGGCATTTTAAGGCTTGAACATTATTGCTGTTAAAAAGACATGTCACGTGAATCAGTGTTCTGTTACAATCCATATATCATGAGTTTTGCTGGAATTTAGACCGACATAAACTGGACCCAAGAATCTGAAGCCAGCTCTCGATATTCTGCGGCACATGGGGACAAACGCTGCACAAAAAGCGCAAAGCATATACAAGTACGCATACGGACTTCCATATAAGTATATGGAGAACATGAATGATAACGCTGGGTGTTGTACCAAAAAAGGTTGCCACCACTGAACTTACATTAATCCAATCTACTAAAATGAGACTAAACAAATAAAACAAAACAATAAATTAGTCTAGGAAATTTCTCTTCGATATCATCTAATTGCATGATGAACTGCATAACAGCGTAATAATGTCTCATTTCCCGGGGAAAGGGGGGAAAAACGTTGTTGAACACATGTGTTGACATTTACAAGCTCACTTTGAACGCTGTGGGCAAGATGTACGGTTCAATGTGAACATGCTGTTATAACAGTCTGCGTGCATACGCGTTAAAATGTTACCCCTCCATTCACTATTGCGAAAAGAATCGAGTTTGTCAAGATGCTGCTGTTTCGATGCACTCTAACAGTTTTTAAATTATCGTTATTGTTTCGCCCCACCACGTTATAATTTAGGCATACCAACCTTCATTATCCCGCACGGTGCGCTAACGCCTCCCGAATTCCTCTCGCCGGAGCACTCCCGGCTGCTGTGGCCGGTCCTGGGACTCCCATGCTCCCTGCACCTTCTGCCGGCGTGCAAAGCTTCAGCAGCCGCCACAATAGCCGGCGACGCGGCAACATCCACAACAGCCTGGGCGCTGGATGGAGGAAGCGCGCCGCCGTTTTGGTTCAGCCCCTCAGTTTCTGTCGTTAGCGGCACCAAAGTCGAATTTAGCGGTTGTCCCGATCCACTTCGATCAGCCTGTATCTCTTCCATCATCCCAGCAGAACACAGGATAAAAACCCAGCGTCGTCCAACATGCTACCGCAGGCTGATTATTAATAACTACTTGAATTAAAAGAGAAGATTTTAAAAAGCCAAACGCAAATATCCGAACAGGTAAAATACACCGGTCAGCCGCCGGCGATGCTTGGTAGATCCTAATGTCAAACTGAGCAGATAGAGTCTTTTTTGTGATCTTTCAACTTCTCGTGATAACGTGGAAAATGCAGTGACTCAGCGGCGCTAATGGAGCCACCGAAAAGATGCGCTGGGTCTGTATAACTTTCGCTTTTGCGCGATTGACATTTTGTCGTCCGTAACGCCGCTCCAGGCGCTTCGCAGGGGCGCTGTCACACGTGCTTGGCCGCAGGGGATGCAGCGCTTGACGATGCTTTCCTCAAATGCCGGCCCCTTCCCCCCCCCCCCCTGTGTACCACACACACTGGTCTCTCTGGTTGTACACGCTGACAGCTTCTCCATTTATTCGCACACATCGCATAAGATACCAAGTTACATAAACACCTTAGGCAGCCGATAGAAAATTTACAAATCGATCGTACGCCAAACTGAGCAATTACTTTGTTTTATTGATTACATACACGTAAGACGTCTAATTATCTGTTCAGATTTAAATGCATATTAACGTATATGCATAAGTACTTATATTAGGCGGCAACCAAGGAGATTACTTCAGAAATGTTATTTACTGGAGATTTATATTCATTACACCTACCACCAGCCTCATGGTGTGATTTGCGCCATCTAGCGGTCGATTTGGTAGGTTAAAAAAATCGAGTACTGAGCTAGTTTCTCTTTACAGAGTAGTCTACCGTAGGTCCGTAACGACTGCTAAAAACTTGAAACAAGAGTATATCACTAATTAGACTAAGCCCAACATAAGCTACTATTTATTTGGAAGCAGTTTTATGTTGTAGAGCAGGGGTAGCCAATCTTATCCACAAAGGGCCGGTGTGTTTGCAGGGTTTTGGGATAACCTGTAGGTCAGCTGTTCAAACCCAGGTGTGAGGACTCTTCAGCCAATCAGTCATCTATTTAGTGATCTAATTATGGAGTTGCAGCGAAAACCCGCAAACACTGCGGCCCTTTCTGGATAAGATTGGCTAGCCTTGTTGTAGAGAAATGATTTAGTCAGTCAGGCTCAAGAACATTGCAAAGAAATCGATTTATTTCGCATTACTCATCCACTTAACATGATTGACTAGAACGCTATAAGTAAATTATTAATTGCCTGCCAATATCTGAGATTCACTGTGACAGATCAATAAGTTTGTGATCAACTTTTTCTTTTTTCTTTTTTTTTAATTTCCGTGACACTGACTGTAGTCTAAACACGGTGCTTAGTAAACAGTAACGCACTTGGTGGCACGTTTTGCTATTTCAATAACATTTTGAATAGTATTTTACTTTGGTTCACTGCAGGATCAGTAGCCTACTGCAAACATTTTAATGCACCTTTTTGCGCCGTATAAATTCTTCTGTACTCACTATAGCAAAGCATCGAAACCCTAATGTTCACAGTTCGGTCATGAACCTAATAAATGAATAATAAATCCTGCTCTTCGCATAATGTCCCCACTTGAGAGGAATGGATAATTTATTAATAATACATCAATGTGAGCTATTTCTGTTCACTTTTATTGCCACCTGCATGTTAAGGTTGTAACAACTGTCTGGAATGGATTATTTATTGAACACTGAAACAAAATGAGTTCAAATCACGATTGACTGTTTGACCATATCCAGTTTGTGGTCTTGCTGACATGTCCATTTTTACATTTCATTCTTTCTCATTGCCCAAAGGGGTATAAACTAAATGCTGTCAGAACAACATTAGATTCCCTGGACCATGGCTGGACTGGGATTAAAAATCAGCCCTGGAATTCAAGGTCCCACCCAATAATTTGTGCAGTTTTGCCAGGGGCCATGATAAATTCGCCCCGCCCACGGAGCCATCGGCCTACCAGGACTGGGCCTGGAAGATCACAGAGCCAATCCAGCACTGTTCTGCATGGCCTGTTACCCCCTTCCCAATCTAACCCCCACTCAACCCATGTCCCCCAGCCTCCACAACTCTCCAGAAATTTTTTTTATTAACAGCCCAACATTGTGTGTAACTGATCTCAGTGTAATCAGCTTTACCAGATCGGTATCTGTGGCCGTCTTTTCATGTTCCACCACAGAGTCATACTGCTTTCATTTTGGTGCAATTTGTCTCAAAATAATTACATAGACCCTAGATATACATTGTTCCTGGGAAGTCTGAAAAAGATCCATTAAGTACCGAGTTCTCACGCTATCAAAAGTGTGGTGGCAGCAGACTGGTCCCAAAACCATATGTATGCCCTGTCCAGGGATTACATTTACCATTGAACAACATTCTTGCGATAAGGAGTAAATATTTGTTACATTTATGTCATGATCTGAAATTAAAATATATTGATCCAACCCTATCATTTTTATTAAAAATAATCTATGATTTTCTAACCTCAAGAGTATTGAGACTATTGTCCTTTTAATAGTTTTAATGTTTATATGCATAATTTATTTGAGGAAATAGATAAATATTGAAATATGAATATGCATAGGCCAGCCTGTGACAATTAGCATAATGGACACATAAGATTTTAAAAGTTGCTTCAATTAACCAACTTTTACGCTAAATTAAGTGAGCATTCAGTACAAAATACTGAATATATATGATATGAAATATATTAAATGTACTTTTTGAGGTTCCTGAGTACAGGTAAGTGGGGTGTGCCAAGCAAAGGGTGTATCAAACAAATCATCTCATAAAAAGTGAACCTTCGATGCCTGAGCTGGGCGAATCAAAATTTTCTCAAAATTCATCACAGAAATTAAACATTTTTAAGAGAGTTGATGCCTAAATTATAATCCAATTCTGGAATGACCCCTGAAGTCATCTTCTCATGGATTGGAAGAAGGTTAACGTTTCACACCACAAGAAGGTCAGAATTAAAAAGTAACTACCTAGGTTTCGTTTTTTTCTCGGAAAGGTTTGCCATATCTCGCTAATTTGGTGAATTTAACTAGCTTAAGTGAGACGGCTATGAAATTACATCACAGGCGACCGTGCTCACAAATCCTGGACTTTACCGGGAAAATGTCCTGCAACATAGCAAGACCAGATGCTTATATTTAGGAGGGTAATATGAGAAACCGTTCCTGTTTATTTGCCTTACGGTTACCTGCTGCTATGAGTTAGCATGGATGTTCTGTGGCAACCCCTCCCCCCCCACCCCCGAGTCTCTGAGGACACTCCCACATCCTGTCTTTCATACAGCGCTCATCTGGAACAATCTGCTTCCTCAAGCCTTTTCCTTTGCCGTTTGCTAATTCAATATAAATCACTTGTTTCAATGAAAAATGTCACTGTTAAAGCATTTATTATGCTTAGCACATATTATATATTTTAACAACTTATGAAAAACATAATAATAATCGGATAAAACACATAAAGAACAATTAATTGCTGTTACCAACAAGACAAAGGAGACCAGGATGAATGCACTTGTAATATTACACAAAAAGGGAGACCTTATATTAAAGGACAAATCAAACTTTCCACATCCAATTAATCTGCACATTATACCGAACCAGCCCCACATTCACCCTGCATAGCGCTTTGCACGTCTGTCCTACCTGAGACAAGTGAACCTGGGAAGTGCAGAGCTGTTCACATTTATTCTGGAGGAGACAGTGGTACTGAACCCGTGCAGAATGAAGCGTAACCTATAGAGACCTCAGCGCCCTAAACTTACCCTGAATTTACACTGAAGTATTACATGGGTCTGACCTATAGCAAATGTACGTTTTGGCACAGGTGGACAGTTCAGCTCCAGACAGTACAAATACAGACCAAGATTTTGTTTCAACCAGCCAGTACTCTGTGACTGTGACCCTTTATACTCAGCCGGTTGGTTGAAATAAAATATTGGTCTGGATTTGTACTCTCTGGACCTGAACTCTCCACCTCTGCATTTTGGACCTTTGGTTGTTGGCAGATCACAGAGTGCAACCATTTTCAGCGGCATGCGACCTTGCAGGCTGTTGGGTGGCTGTGGATGCAAATTGGCTGGAGGCCACAAAGAGTTACGCTGCTTACAGCAGTTTGGCACTGGCCTCCCACATTAAACTTCTCTAAATGTCAGTTCAATTAAAGGTAGCCTTAAGGGTGACTCCAAACAGCCCATGAAAACGAGGTCTGGGAGTATGATGTGAGATTTGTCCTATTTACCACTTTTTAGAGCATTTGCATACTTGATCAGTAAAGGGAGTCTGAGGATCATGTCTGTTCACATTGTGGAATAAAAACAGTTGACTAGTCGAGGTAACTCCAGGAAACAGATTAATTGATCCATTTGTTAATTAGCTAATACCTGTAAATATAATTGAGGACTATGCGTTTCTTGTTCATCGCTGCTTTTACTTGATGGTATTCCTATATACTATGACTAGTGAATTAGGTCAGCCGTAACCATCAATTTTTAAATACTGTATCCTGCATGAGCGATTTACAGTCAATGCCCCCCCCCAACCACTCTGATGAAGGTGATGGAAAAAGAAGTAGATCTGGCATGGTTCGGCCTCGATCTGGCTGGGCATGGCAGCGGAAAAACAGTTGAGGACTGTTGTGAAAATACTAGAATTGTCCTTATTGTCATTTTGGTCGCTGCCATTACCAAAGTCAATAATGTAGCTCTGTGCTGCAGCAACTTACTCTGTACACTTTTTGGTTTGTATATTTACTACCCCCCCCCCCCCGCCCCCCCGATAAAGGTAATATCAGTGGTCTAAAAAGATAAACACAAGGTGTCACGACAGGGAAGAAGTTTACACAGTTTTGCTTACAGCAAAGCTTCCAAAAGTAGGTGTTAAGATGAAGTCCTTTCCCAGAATTCCCTTTGAGCTGTGCTTAGGAGACGGTCCTTCGCAGCAGGAAGTCAGCACATTCTTTACTGCGCAACACTCGCTGCATTTTAAAGGTGGCAGGAGAGAGTGCTGACAAGCTGCTACGCAGCTCCAGAAACGCACCCCTGCCAACCAGATGCACCCTCATTGGCCCGATGCTGCCTTTGAACCTGAACGATTTATAGACGGCTGAGTCTTCTTGGAGACAGTGGTCAAGCTGTGTGAATGAAAGAGAGAGAGAGAGAGAGAGAGAGCTTGTAACAGGATGAGGTGATCTTGGGACGGGGGGGTGGTGGTGGTGGTGGTGGTGGGACCCCCACCCCCCGCGTTCATGCATAATGTATCCTCAGAAATTATTCACTCAATCTACAGCTCTTAAAAGCCTCCCTGCCTTCCTGTCCGTCTGTCACCCTTTAATGTGCAGAACCCAGTCAGCCCCAGAGACTGACGGCCTGAAGGGAAATCAGTTATTACAGCAGCTGCCATGAAGTCAGAGATGGTTAACATGGAGCCCCCATCCTCAACTGAACCTTAATAGTGCATCACATATTATGTGGCTTTGTGTGTAAGACATTCTTCCTTCACATCTCTTACCTCCAGCTCAGTTCTGATCACCCTGATCACGCTGCCCTAAATACACTATATTTTTCTCATTGGTTTGGTTTAAGATTAATGGAGATGGAAGCTACTGCAGGAAGTGTAACTCTAGTAAATCTCTCTGCCAATTAAGCAAATACATAATCCATTGGGGACTTTGAATTTCAAAGCACATTAAAGCAGTTTTTCATTACTCGAGCATGTTTTTGCAAGAGGACATGCCCTTTTGGAGACTTAGCTAGCTTTGGTTAATTGTGGGGTGTTAGGATTAGAATAAGGCAACAGAACACTACTGTATGTGGAGCATGAAGGGGCTATCGTGACAAGACATGTATGAAAGACGGCAACAATAATGTTATTTTAGATTTCATGCGTCACCCGGCCACTCTTCCAAAGACACCCTTCTACATCCAGCAGGGCCACGACTCGTGGCAACGGGCAAAAATTTTGGAACGGGCCGATGCTAAGCGTGTCTTCCAAAACAGGAAGTGCATTGAAAGCACCACAGAAGCAGCAGAGGTAACAGGGTCAGACAGAAGTGCTGAGGCTACACTGTGTTATTTTCAGAAACTGAACAGCAGATGGTCAGTAATGTGCTGCCTTTCATTGGTCAGGTGAAGTTGTGTGACTTCGGCTAGAGTAGAACTGAAAGTCACATGGTTTTGTTACAATGACATAACTTCAGCTTGAGTTTTGGGCGCATCTGTGTCTAGACTTACAGTTTGTCTCCTGGAACGAGATCTACTAGAACAGGGGTGGGCAATCTTTTCCAGAAAGGGCCGTTGGGTATGTGATTTTTTTCGCTTCAACTCCCTAATAAGATTACTGATTAGAGGACTGATTGGCTGAAGAGTCCTCACACCTGGATTTGAAGAGCTGACCTAAAGGCCCTTTGAGATGACTGCCCACCCCTGTACTAGAACTTCTAATGACTTGGGCAGATGCTAGAATACTCCGCTCTTGCATCATTAGACCATTATAATTACTGGAGCCGCTAAAATTGTTTATAGTCTGTATTTTAATGAATCCATATAGTAACCAAAGTAGCTCAAATTAGCAGTCATTAATGCAATTTTGGATATTCTTCTGACTTTTAGCCATGGATATAACACAAATACATTACACAACTTTAAAGATGTACCTGATACTACGAATTCCAAGCGATTCATTTCTGAAAGCCTGACTAGCTTGAGGCTTGCGGGTTTGAAAGCCTGACTAGCTTGCGGGTTTGAAAGCCTGACTAGCTTGAGGCTTGCGGGTTTGAAAGCCTGACTAGCTTGAGGCTTGCGGGTTTCTCACCTTGTAGCGCTGCTCCTCGGTCAGGTTCCTCACTCCTCTCAGCTCCAGAAACACTTGATAATGGGGATCTGAACCCCCTGAGGTCTGACCTGTAAGCACATGACACACCAGTGACAAGATAAACAGCCTTGCAGCTACTTTCAATTAGTTATATTTGTAAAGTGTTAAAACAGGCGATGGCTAAGACTGATCATGAGCTTAAAAGGGCAGCTCACCCCAAAACTGAAAAGGACATATTTTAGAGGGGTTTTAGTGCTGTCCATCCATCTAGGTTGTTCTGCTGGGAGCTGCCTAGTTTTGGAGACATTATCCATATAAATGTCGGCCTTCTCGAATGTAATGGGAGTGAACCGCATTCTTTCTACCGTGATTAAAGAGCCAGAAAAATACATTTGATTCAACAGCAATGTCTCTTACCAGAAATCATGACCCAGTCACTCAAGATAATCCACAGGCTTTTGTAGTGAGCAGTATAATACAAGAACTATTTTTTTCTACCAAACTCCACGCACCAATTTTATCACTGTGCAGAAGATATCACTGGCGTGCTTGTGCTCGTATCTTCTGCACCGTGATATGAATGGTGTGTGAAGTTTGGTAGATAAGTTCCTACACACTGAAGAGATAGCACGGAAGTACCTCGGAAACATATTGGTTTTCAGGTTTGGGATAACTGCCCCTTTAAAGCGCACGGGCGTGCCTTCAGTGTAAATTCAACAGGTAACAACTTACCCAGAATGCTGCTCTCCGCACAGCAGTAGTCCAGAAGCTCTGCCCCAGGCCATTGACTGACAGCTCGCCTCAGAGACCCCAGGAACATGGCCTCAGAAATTTTCTCACCCCGCACATTCAGCATCTGTTCCCGCCTGCACACAAAATTTAAACTATAATTTGCCAGAATGAGTCACATATACAAACCAGCCATCTCCCATGACCCTTTTCCAGTAGACGGTCATGGTGACCTCAGAGCCTTTCCCAGGAAATGGAAAAGTTCAAAAAGCAGCAAATACCTGTACTGGAATTCCACCACAGGACACTGATTGTGGAATGCAGTGATCTTCAGCACATCTCCAATTCGATATCTCGAAAAAAGAACCATAAGAATTCTCATCACTGTCACTCTTCTTTAGACTAACACCATCATAAAAAATAACATTTAACATTATCAGGCGAGACACACGAGAGACACACTGAGTACATGAATCCCCCTCATTGTCTCCGTTTTAGGTTGTACTGAATATCTAGGATGACCCTGTACTGACATCTAGTGGCCAAACAGAGAATCCTCATGACACCGCAGCACCGGTTACTGGTCACTAATATGCTGCACAAGCTCAGTACAGGTAAAATGCAACAGCAATGGGCCATCATTCCTACATGGGCATACCTGAAGAGGCCGGATGCGTTGGTAACCACCAGCTCGTAGCACTGGCCCTGCTGTACCTGCTCCATAGTCAATGTGTGTGGCTGCTCCTCCTCCAGACTGGCTTCGGGCACAAACTCACAGAACATGGATCTCGGGCACAGCAGGTACTGCCGCGGCTCCTTCTCTGGACACACGTTCACGCCAATCAGGCCTGTATGGAAAGACACGCACACACACGCCACATGTTAGGTATTTATATCATAGTGAGGACTCTCCATCCATTTCTATGGGCATAACCTTAATCCTAACTATGATAACAGTAACCTCAACCCTAAGCAGAATCATACAAGATTTTTGGCATTTTTACTTGCATTCACAAATTTGAATAAATTTGAGTTTCCTCTTGTGCATGATATACTGCAGTATATCATTCCTCAAAACACCTGAGAAAATGTCAAAACATTTAAAAGCTGAACAAGGAAAATGTTTTGGCACATTTATTTTTTCAAGAAATGTACAGGGAACTAGTGAAGAAAGTCCAGGATCATGAGAAAAAAGCCCAGGGTCATGGGAAGAGAGCCCAGCAACGCCTCTATTTCCTGAGGCTCCTGAGATGGAACAGGCTGCAGACCAATCTGCCGGTGTCCTTCTATAGAGCCACAATCGAGAGTGTGCTGGCACACGCCATCCCCGTATGGTACGCTGGCTGTACAGCTGCTGATAAGAAGAGACTGCAGGAGGTCACTAGAACAGCAGAGAAGGTGATCGGCTGTTCACTCCCCTCCCTGGGCTCCATTGCCACCTCTAGGTGTCTCTCCAGAGTCAGAGCTATCGTAAAAGACCATCACCATCCTGACCACCAGCTATTCCACATACTGCCCTCTGGTAAAAGGTTCAGATCCATCAAGTGCAAAACCAACAGAGTAAAGAACAGCTTCACTTTCTTGCATCTTTGTGCTCTTGCCAGCTAATTTCGTTGTCCAGGCAACTGTACAATGACAATAAAACGTCTAAAGTCTAACTGACTTAACCTTGCTGTCGTGTTCGGGTCGGCACCGACCCGTTTGTAAATTTAAAATGCATGAAAGCACAACATAAATTTGTGTACTGCATCAAGGCTTTTTGACTTTGTCAGGAACCTCTATTAAAACAAAATAAATATATATTTTTTTTCTCACTAGGCAAGGCATGCCCAGACATGAAAGGCAAGATAAGACCAATTCAGTTTATTTATTTATAATTCTCTTGAGGTTTATTTAACCATAATTTATTGAATTTTATTGAAAACAAGAGGTATGCTGTCAAAAGAAAGGTCCAGAAAGCCACACCTAAAATATCGTTTCAAGGATAAGGAAGCCTAACAAGATAACCAAGAGGTAAGAAACAAATTGGATAATAAAAAATTGTTTTGAGGGTATTTTATGGCTGATTTAAGAATGTATAAAAATGAACAGCTCGGCACTGACCCGTTTAACATAAAAGATAGCAACAGAAAAAAAACATATGACAAAGGTTAATCAAAGATGCATCTCAACCTCCTGTTGATCTAGAACATCCCCCCCCCCAAAATCCCTAAAGTCTTATGGAGTTTACTACGCTTGCTCTCTGAAAACAAGCCAACACCTTTCCATGGGAAGCACAGCCTCGTTTAGTAGCTGCTCTGCCCTGGACTGTAAAGCTCTGTAGAGGGTGGTAGGTTCAGCTGACCGTGTCAAGCAAGATATTTACCTCCGGAGGTGCAGAGGCAGAGCTGCCAAAATCTGTAGGGACGTCCCACCCATACAACAACCTTTGCACTGGGCTGAGGTCTGGTAAGTGAAAACTAAAAGGGTCAAAAGGAACTTCTTCCCTGAAGCCTTCAGACTGCTTAATATCTGACTGACACTTTAATTCATACACAGTCCACTGTTGGTTATAGTCTGACTGTATCTCTTGCATGTGACAAATAAAACTCTTGAATCTGCACGTGATTGTGTTAATAATAACACAATGAATAACATAATAACATCATAATAAATAGGCAGGTTGTGATGTAATGCTCCTAGCATCACTGCTACTCGCGCTGTTTTGGTGACAGAGTACTATAAGATGTGTCTGGATGTCTCCTAACTGAGCACGCTGCTGCACTGCAGAGCATTCTGGGAGCTCATACCTTCAGCGGCAGCATAGACGGGGGAGTAGAAGGGCACACCCTGGCAGTAGTGCTGCCTCAGCAGCTCCCCGTAAATCTGGTCGGAGCCGGAGTCCACAGCCTGAATGAGGCTAAGTCGAGGCCACAGTCTCAGGGCTATGCCCAGGGAGCCCTTCTCAAACTCTGCCTTAAGATGGGCGGCACGCTCCGGGTCTGGCCGGAGCAGCCCCTCCAGAGTTCTCCGTGTTCCATGCTCGAGGTCCAGCTGGGGACTGACCCGGCCCAGCTCGACATCCTCCACCAGCTCCTGCCATCTTTCCTGGAGAAAGAAGTGCAGCATCTCTTACCATCTCAGGTATGTTCAGCTCCTTCTGCCAGGGGAAGGGTTTGTTCCAATAAGCTACAAACAGTCCCAGGGGACTCCAAGTCAATTGTAACACCATTTGTTACTTAACCACACTGATAAATATGTTTTTGGTGATAGCCCATTATACACAAGCATGCTAAAGTCCTCATACTGTATCTTCAGATTTCTTAGGAGTTACATTACAGCTAAAGGGGATGTTATCCAGCTAGCATGTTCTACTGTCTGAAGAAGGAGCGTTGTTAGGTCCGATCAGTCGGGGCTATAGCCCCGAGTATTTTAGGCCGAGCCCCCGCCGAGTATTTTTGGCCCCCAGGCCAATCTTCCTTCAAAAAAAAACAAAGTCACACACCGTGTAATCTTGACTTACCCTCAGACCATTGCAATAGCTAGAAACTCCCTTGGTCTAAAGCATACCGTAATATAATATCTTATAAACCACAAAGTCTCCGTTCATGTTTGGTATTTACAGTATATATGGAAAATTTAGTTTATTTTTTCTGGCTTTCTTCCAGTCCCCAATACTATTAATATACAGTAATTCCTATTTACGCTTCTGAGATGGCACAACAAACTGGATTTTATATCGCTAGAGTTTTTTAAGCAAGCATAGTAAATGCATACAGATTAACTCTCTCTCTCTCTCACACACACACACACACACACAGGCAATAAAAAGTCACTGTCACTAACTTGCCAAACTAACTCTTCAGGGCAAAACTGGGAACTTGAGAAACGTGTAAACACCTGTACATGTACTGTTCCTTCCCCAGGATAATTAAATTAATAAGTTCCTTTTTACATAAAAAGGTTCATGTCTCAATCTTGATCAATCCTTATTCCGTGTTTGTGTTAGTAGTTTTGTGGGGTATTGGATTTGGTTTTTGAATCTTTTGTTCTGGATTTGCAATTTTGAACTGGCCTTCATTTTACAATAGTGTCAGCTTAGCATCTAGCATCGTATTTGCAGCGGTTTGCTTTTTTTATGCATTTAGTTTTTATACCTGTGCCCTACCAGAACCCTCAGTTATCTGCAACGTGCATTCCTGATTTCTACTGACAGTCAACCTTCCAGTGACTTCCAGTGGCAGCAATTCAAATGTAAAAACAGACAACCGGATTCAGTGACATTCATCAGCCAGTCCCCTTGTACCTGCAAGCTACTGAAGGCGTCAAAGATCTCAGAGGCGAAGTCAGACTCCAGAGTGCCCAATGCAGAGTCCCTCAAGGCAAAAAGCAGGTGCAGGTAGAGGGCGTCTCGCCTGCTGAGCCCTTGCAAAGCTGGTGCAGGTGTGGTGTAGATGCCCAGCAAGTGGAGGGGCAAGGTAGAGCAGGAAGAGGCCAGGTTGGAGACGTGTGACCTGATGGGAATGCCTGCCTTTGAACGACCAGAGCTCGAATCGTAAAAGAACCCAGTGGCGCGCTGCAGGACTTCACTGGCCGGGAAAGACCTCTTTATGGTGTCTAGACATACAGCGACCCCCTGAGGAGAGAGAGACCAAAACTCCTGACAGGTTCATTCATACAGTACATTCATCAAGATCGGGGCTCTCCAACTCCGGTCCAGGAGAGCTAGTATCCAGTAGGTTTTCTATCCTACAGTACCTGGTTTCTGATGAGCCACACCTGTTCTCAAAGAACATACCAGGAGCAGGTGTGGCTCATCAGAAGCCAGATAGGATAGAAAAGCTACTGGACAGTAGCTCCCCAGGACTAGAGTTGAAGACCCCCGACCTGATTCAGTGTTTTTATATTATCTAACGAGCTGCCTAACAGCAGTTAAAATTCAGAAAACAGATACTAGTAAGAACAATATGCAACAATGTGCAGCCATTCGTTTAGTGTACTGCATTTTCTTCCCCAGACTTTTTGAGATGGACGTTTCCCTGCATTTCCACTTAATATCACTGCCCACCTTCCAGTGTACTTGATGTACAAAAGAAATTCCCTTGTGAGCGGCTAATAGACAGTTCAAGGTGAATATCTGCAGCATATGCGCTGAGAGTTCTCTTTTTTGCAGTTCTGTCATTTGGGTGTTTCAAGAGGGAACAGATATCACAGCTGTGCTGGGAACCGTCCCCCCGCCCCTTTACCGACCTGCAGAAACAAATCGGTGTTAGTATCCTTCATGCGTGGGAGCATGCGGCACTCCCCAGATATGCCCGACGTCATGACCAGGAGATGCGGCTTCTCTGCAGTCAGCAGCCGGCTTTCCTCAGCCGCTACCTGCTCCACCAGATCACGGTAGTTGTCATAAACTGTAATGGGATGCTGCTGGCGAAAAGTTTCACAATCTACAAAATATAATGGGCATTTCATATTTATATTGCGACTTGCATGGCCTCATACAATGCTTGATTTTAGAACAATGAGGATTTAACATTTTACGGCACCAGTTTACCACTTTTCAATACATAGGGTGAGTATATTGTCAAAATGGGACAGTTAACCTTTGCAACCTTTTTAAGAATGTAGTGAGGGAAATAATTATTTGACCCCCTGCTGAATTCTTAAGTTGACCCATTAATAAATAAACGAGAAGTCTATAATTTCACTGGATAGGTTTATTTTAACAGCAAAAGATAGATTCAACATATCAAGCAAGGAAATATCATCATGTAACATTTACAAACCAATCTGTCATTCATCTCAGAAAACAAGTATTTGATCCCTTGCAACACAAGCTTTAGTACTTAGTGGAGTAACCATTGTTTAGAAGCACAGCTGTCAGACGTTTCTTGTAGTTGGTCACTAGGATTTCATGCAGATCATCAGTAATTTTCATCCACTCCTCTTTGCAGACCTCAGATCTTTAAGGTTTTTACACTGTCACTTGGATATACGAAGCTTGAGTTCCCTCCATAGGTTTTCTATGGGATTGAAGTCCAGAGACTGGCTAGGTCACTCCATGACCTTAATGTGCTTCTTCTTGAATCACTCCTTTGTTGCCTTAGCCGTATGCCTAGGGTCGTTGTCTTGCTGGAAGATCCACCCGCAATGCATTTTCCGTGCCCTGGCTGCGGGACAGAGAGTCTCATCCAAGATTTTACAGTACATTACCCCGTCTATCTCTCCTTGGATGCGGTGCAGCCATCCTGGTGAAACCCCACCCTTGGCAGAAAAACACCCCCAAAGCATTATGCTTCCACCTCTGTGTTTGACAGCAGGGATGGTGTTCCTGGGGTTATAGTCAGCATTCTTTGATGGCAAACAACTCGATTTTGGTCTCATCTGACCACATCACATTCTTTCAAGCCTCATTGGAATTATTCAGGTGTTCACTGGCATCCTTCAGACAGGCCTGAACATGGGCCTTCTTGAACAGGGGTACTTTGCAAGCAATGCAGGATTAGAAATCGTAACTGCATGATGTGTCACTGATGGTTTTCTTGTTGACTGTGGTCCATGCTACTTTGAGATCATTAGCGAGCTCCTCCCATGTAGTTCTGGGGTTAGACCTCACCGTTCTTAAGATCACTGATGCCACATGAGATGAGATCTTCCTTGGGGCCCAAGACCGAGGGTAATTGACAGTTATTCTGTGATTCTTCCATTTGTGAATAATTGCAACAACAGTTGTCGATTTCTCATCAAGCTGCTTGCTGATGCTCATGTAGCCCATTCAATATTTGTGAAGGTCAACAATCTTGTCTCTGATGTCCTTAGACAGCTTTTTGTTATATCCCATGGTGATGAGGTTGAAGATGTAGACAGGTTGGTGACCCAAAAATACTGATTAACAAAGTAATGCCATTAAATGTCAATGATGGCTTGGTATCTGTTAATACTTAATTAAGTACTACTTGTATTGTGTTAGTGCAGATGTACTTGACCTAATTTCTTCCTGGCTTGTGGGGGTTCAAATAATTATTTCCCTAGATAAAAAACAAATTGACTTGTACCTGTTACATAATGATTTTTTTTCTTGTTTGTTTTGTTGAAAATCTATTTTCTGGTGTTAAAATAAACCTACCAGTGAAATCACAGACTTCTCATTTTTTTAATAAATGGGTCTAGCTAGTAATTCAACAGGGGGTCAAATAATAATTTCCCTCACTGTAGATGTTTAGTAATACTTTATTTCCTCTTAGTGTACAAGGCATTGATGTAGTGAGAATGGTATCAAGTTGTGATTCAAGACATTAAATTGCTCCAGCGAGCAATTTTTCAGAAAGTGTCCCATTTTAAAATACTCACTCTATGTTCGATATATCATAGGGAAGGTGTAGGAGAAGGCCATCGCCCAGTGGCAAAACAGGAGTGCATCTGAAACCTGATTTGAAAGGTGCTTTCATGTTCTAAACATAAGGGGGTTTATTTAATTGCCAGTCTCAAGCAAATCGTTCACAGACATATCTGTGAAAGCTACCCATTCCTTAAAGTTTCCCCCTATAACTGTGGATAAAGTATTATGAGATTTACCTTTGATAGATTTAAAATCATACTGCCCTCCGTAGTCCGTGTCGGCAGTCTTGTGCAGGCGTTTCAGTAAAGTTTCCTCCTGCACTCGCCGGACGTTCAGCGTGTCTGCCTCCAGCCTATTCCTTTGTCGTTTTCCAAGCCATCCTATTATTCCCCTGGCCAAAAATGTAATGATGAGGGCGGAGGCCGTCCTGCTGTCTCTCTTCGCCCTCCATCTGATGCCTCTCCAGGTGATCGTCACCCCACACAGAATGACGGCCGCAGTCACACTTGGCAGCAGACGAGTATCTCGGAGAAGCTCTGCCACAACAAGGGATGCAATCACAAGCACGGCCACAGGAAGGCGCTACCAGCAAACTAAAATCCACGCTTCATTCCATGCTCTATGCCACTCTCCGTGTTTACGATTCAATAATTATTTTTCATCTACATCAATGCATATTGGTTTTGTTTCCCTTCAAAGTTCATAATCATTTCCATTGTGAAATATAACGTTTTTGTAGAAATAAAACATGCGTATTGCATACAAATGTAATTGTTGCATTATTGCCACCATCATCCTGTCCAACGTGTACTCCAGCTTTGTGCCCTGTTCTGCCCGGGATATCCTCCATGGCGTCCATCCTGACCAGGACGAGCCGTTAGAAGATGGAGGGCAGAATACCCTAATTATATAATATGTATAGGTACAGTTTACAAAAGCCAGGGGGTAACCGTATCAAGCTTGGCACAATTTATTTAAATAATACTGTAGCAGTATGCCTTATTGAAGCTAGCTGTGACTATATTTAACAAATGATGTGCATAACATAACCTACCGGTATTGTGTCCCACCGCAATTAAGAAGATCACGAGTAATGAAGTTAAAGCAAAATAACCGCAAAGTCTGCTTGGTCGTATTTTTAGCATTTTTGATTAAAAAAATAAACAATTTAGCCCCTTGAATGATTAATAATAAACTTCCGTTCCTTGCAAGTTCCGTTTAGAAATGCCACATCGTTCCAGTATCTCCCTATGAATATAAAACTGCGTTAATTATGAATGGTTTACGATTCATTATCTGGGTGACTGCAGATCCCCACAATGTGCATAACGCTGTACTTCCTTACATGTTCCCTAAAACCCATGACAGCTGAACTATGACCGGTCAAATGTTAATGATGTCATCTATCGAACACCGCCCCGATTGAAACCGAAAGTAACCAAAAGGGCAAACATCGCATTTTCCGGGTTTATTGGTATAATTCTCCTAATCGCATTCACATGTATTTGGATCCCTTCTCACCAACAGTCAGAATATGTAGCCCCCACAGTTACTGCAGTTAATAGTTCAGTTAGCAATAAGTTTCCGCCAGTCCGTTATAGGTGCATACGAACATTTCTGGGAATGTTTGTTCAGCATGTGTCGGATTAGGATTTGTCAAACAAATAAAATTATCATAAATATACCAGTTCATTGAATAGTTTACCGTTAATTATGTTGTAAGAAATGCTCTGCATAAAATATAGAAATAGAGTAATAGAAAATATTGTCTGGTGGAGAAGTTCAATTATTAGGAAGTTTATGCTTTACTGTGTTCAAGTTGTAGTCCATCCGTTTAAATAGACTTTATTGATCGGGACCGACTAGTTAATAATGCATAGTTAAGAATGTTTAGCAATGTATGAGAATTTAAATAATCCACGTGATGTTCTCTCACATTTATCTTTGTATCCATGGCAAATTGCTTATATTAACTTAAGTTCGTATCTTCGGCTCTAGCCTGTTGTGTTGTATTGTGGTTCAATGGCAAACGGCATTTTGACAACAAGAATTCATTGTGCTAGATAGTGGTAGCATAGAGTTGGAAAGAAATTACATTTAAATTAAATGAAATTACACCACACCTTGACTTTCTCTTCACTCTGTGTGTGACCTGTGTTACAGATGATATCCCATGACTTTCTTAAAAAAAAACAGTTCAAATGATGTTGAAAGTATATTTTCATCCCACGGCCAGCGGAGAAAAATCACCATTGGGCCCTTGAGCAAGACCCTTATCCCCGACTACTTCAGGGACGCTGGCTTGTACTACTCTGATCCACACCTTTGAGTCACTTTGGAATAAAGCATCTCGTAAAAAATGTAATAGGTCATATACAAGATGTGTGCGAACAGTAAATGAATATGGATTGCATTACTAAACTTTTAACAAAATTGCTGGACACGATAAACTGGGGTGACTGCCATATTCTAAGTAATACCTGAAATGTCGTAGTACTACATTACCTGTCATGAATTCTGTTACCAAAAAAAAAGAAAGTGTTTGCTTGCTTAAATTCTTACTTTTCCTTTTGCCTAGATGCTGTTGTGTGAGGGGAAATGACTAGACGTTTCTACCAGAAGATGGCGATTGTGAGTTACAAGAAGTGTTGCACAACTGCAGAGAAGATGAATGTCTTGTTTTTCTCCACAGCTTGAACAAACCACAAAGGAAACAGGGAGTCAGACATCTAATTTTGGCTGCACCCAAAAGCAAAGCAGGCTGGACCAAGATGAGCATAAGGAATAAAAAAATCATCTATGTAAATGTTTAAATTAATCGATGTCAATATTCTGCAGCCATTAGCAAGTATCATTGCATACCTGGCTTTAATCCTTAACGCTTATTGATTGACAGTTTTACAGTTCTGGAAAAACCTGGCGAATCAATGTGAATGATACTAACAGCTGTACTGAATATGCCACAATATAGTTGCTCAAACTGGTGTTGAAGATGAAAAACTGCAGGATGAAAATCTGTCTCTACATGCATGCAATGGGAAGCGTTTTAGGTTAGAACCAATTTGAAAAAGGTCTCAATACATCTGGTCAACGAATTACAGGTAATAATTATAACACAGTGTGAATTTCAGACATCTCTTTGTCCTTTGTCTACGTTAATGATGCAATTATAAAACTTTATTTCAATTGGTTTTCCTTTGTGACACCGAAGAACTAAAAAACAGAAACAAACATGTCACACACAGAGCCAGCTAATTTACAGGAGCTGAAACATCACATTACACAGGTGGGGGGAAAATCTGCCCAAAATCCATCATATAAAACAAGGAAAACAAAATACCTGAATAACTGCCCATGTTTTCATCGACATGTTCTTGTAATAAAAACATTAAAAAATGCACTGAAAATAAATGCTTAAGGAAACAAGTCTGCCGCTAATATAACATTTATTAATATGTTTCTCCTTAGGAAAATAATCTTGCAATGTCGGATTGTCTGCCATCCTATTCCAAATGCATATAGTACATAATCAAACGGTATGCAATAAAACATGCAATTCAATTGTAGCAAAATATATTTTTCCTATAGAACATAATTCATATATATTTCGTTTGTAACACATCTGTCTCCTAGCTTGTTTCCTGAGCCTGTGGCACAGACTGGACAGGTGGAGTCAGCTGGCAAAGGGGACTGAAGAAGCAAGGGAGGTACATGTGACAGGAAATGGTTTTAGTAGTGACTTGCACCTCTAACTTCTCTTGGAATTCTAAAATTAGGTTCCAACATCTGGACAGTCACCCCTAATTTCAGAAGAAAAGGAGTAGGTCTTCCCATATAGCAGGAGAAACCAAACAGCTTTTTGGCAATAATTGTTTGGTGCAGTCCACCATCTCTTTCGAAATACAGACACACGTGGCTTGAGTGGAAATTCTCATTTATTTAAACAGCTGTGGTGGATGCGAGGTGTGGAGCCAAAAAAGCACACGGCGGCAGAACACAAGCCAGTACGCCAGCTGTGACTGACCATCCTTGGTTGTCTCACCTGAACAACCTACCAAGCACAACACAGGGGTCTGACCTTAGTCTTGGAAAAACACAGGCACTGTCTGGATGGTGGATGTCATACAAACTGTATGCTCCATCTCGTAGAAAGGTTTCATTCAAAAATGACAAGCTTGAATAAGGAGCATGCAAAAAGCTCATGGGAGTTTTACTTACACAAAGATGTTCTGAGGGCAGAAGGGAAAATGATTGGTTCAGAGAGATACCCAATCAGATTGTAAACAGGGTGGGTTAAAGCAACTACAAGAGGCAGGGCCAACCAATTAGAGGTCTTGGTCCCATCTCCTGTACAATCTGATTGGTTGTCTCTCTGAACCAATCATTTTTCCTTCTGCCCTCAGAACATTTTTGTGGAAGTAAAACTCCCATGAGCATCCAAGCAGTGCAGTGATAGGATAAGGGTTCCTAGCCCTCAGTCTGCAGGCAGTATTCAACTGGGCCATGGAATGCTGGTGGTAGAGTTGTCTCTTGTCCCATATACTATAGGATTGTCCTGTATTGGAGAATAAAATGCTGTTATCCACGAAAAAATGTTATTTCTCCTATATTTTCATACACATTTTGTCCCTCCCCCACTCCTCAAATTTTACTGTAGGACCTTTTTACTGGTGTGTGCAACAGGAACCGGTCCATGGACATCAGAGAGTTAGGAACCCTTACCATGACTGACCGAGAGAACTATGCTGAAGTAACTTGATATGAGAAGCGGGGGGGGTCCTGTCAGAATGTAACACTAGAAAACATGCTGTCACCGTGGAGTAAGCACAGAGAAACAACTGCGTATTTAGTGTCCTATAGTCTTGCACAGCCACAGCATTTAAGAATACGGCAGGCCAATATGGGCATCAAGAAATAAAAATGAAATAGCATCTTAAAATGGAAACAACTCCCTCACTAAGTACTGTTAACTTGGAATGAATTTCAGCTGTACAAAATTGAAAACACTGAAGCACTAACAATGATACTGTCAGTATTCCTGTTGGTGTTTGTACCATACGTCTACAGACCACTTTGGTAAAATTACTGTAAATTAAATTTTTTTTGTGCTACTGTGTCACTGCCACTCTCCCAATTATCGATACATAACTTTTAAAAAAAATATTTAGATCTTTTTTAAAGCAGGTTATAAACTGAAATACAATTGTATTGTCCGTAATAGAACATCTTATTAATTTTTTTGTCTGTTTAACAGGTACACATAAAAACATACAGTGAAAAAGTAATTGTCAGAATCTGCATGCTTAAAGTAAAACCAAAAAAAAAAAAAACTAATGATTAACAACCATTATTAACATTTCACATTATGGTTATTAAACTGAACAACAATGAAATCAAACCATTGGGAAATCCTTTCACTTGGTGGCTTGCAGGGTTAGAGGTAAAGGGTCATGACTGTTGTCCACTCCACTGGTTTTCTATTGGCCTACGCAGCAGTTCTTCCACATGTCTTGCAACATCCATGGTGTCTTCCAGGTCAAATTCTCCATCTGCATCCAACATTGGATCATTCCTGCAATGGGGCCCAACACAACAGTCAAACACATAAACAAAAATTTGAATCAGATTAGTTATGCCAGGCACTCCCCACATAGATTTCCCCTTTGCAGGCCGTCGAAAGCTAGAGCACTCACATGGGAGGGTATATCCCATAGTTATGAGGGTGGCTAATAGATGGTGAAGCCGCATGATCCATGTAGGCGGGATTTCCTCCGGTCGGGTCAGGGTTGGCAGTAGTGAAGCTGCAGGCCCGAAGAAAGAAAGACTGAAGAACAATCAGCAATCTGAAGAACCTTCCTTCATACAGGGTGGGCTACAGTACCAAGCAGCAGAGTCAGCATGCATGAATCAACATGGAATGTGTATCAGGCATCTTCCCAACCATTTCTTTCAAGAGGTGACCGATCAACAATATCAGACAGAATGCAAAGACAACCAGGAACCAGCTCATCGGATCAAAAATTCTTTGGTTTCTAGGTCAAGATGTTTAGAGAACCAGGTTTTTGTTCGCCCTATGATGATGCAGGCAGAGCTTCTGTCACTGCACATCAGTTTTTAGTTTAAAAAAAAAAACACACAAAAAGGCAAACTTGAGTGATCCTTGGCAATTGCTGTCTTTTTCGTGTGTCCGGAAGTGTATACTTCTATTGCTTCGCTAATACCTTAACTTTCCAGCATAGTTGAATTGAAAGCCAATGCTTAATTGGCAATTGGCATTTAAGGAGGAAGCCAGGCAGACTACCTACAATCGCTATTAATTCTACTGGAGAAAGGGCTGGGGACAATTAACACCCATAATTGTGAGAGCTGCGGGAGTGAATGGGGACTTGATTGACAGGCACGTCAAGGTGGCCTGCTGCATACTGAGCAGCCAGTTAAATCACACCGAAAGAC
Organism: Mormyrus lacerda; assembly: GCA_015163995.2. Classification (NCBI taxonomy): domain Eukaryota; kingdom Metazoa; phylum Chordata; class Actinopteri; order Osteoglossiformes; family Mormyridae; genus Mormyrus; species Mormyrus lacerda. The sequence goes on along the minus strand of JAABNX020000106.1, from coordinate 15,471,293 downwards.
CTCGTCTTAATGAATCACCCCTGAAGCAGAAAGGGAACGACACACTGAAAATGTGACATGTCAGACAATCTTTCCATTGTGGAGCAAAGTGCTTTAAGTGCTCCCCGCACTTCACCTCTCACACGGACACCTCTCGCCCCATTTTCAGCAACTGAATTGCAAATCTGAAGGGCGCAATTAGCGATAATCAGCCCTTTCCTGTTATCCTGCTACTCCTTGGCCATCCGTCCTCCTTGCACAATAAACTGCCCCAGCACGCTGGCACCATGGAAACAACTCATGAATCTTCTGGCCGGCAACGACGGACGGCAAGAAACCGACGTGTTTTAGGGCGTAGAGAGAAGGGCCTCAACTTACTCTGGCACTACTTGTCGGATCTGGGGTTTCACATAGCCGTCAACTGCTTTTGCTGCAGGCACAAAGTGACACATGGGACACAAATAAGAAAATTATTTTAAATTCCATGGAAAAAAATTAATCAAGATTTCATGACCCTCTAAAAAGTGTGCACAGTACACAGTTAAGCGGGTAGCACATTTCTGAGCGTAAAGAGACTGATATCCGTACATAAGGGTGGGGTGTAGTATTTGGAGAAGACCTCATCCTTCGGCCGCTCGGGATAGAGGAAGAGAAGGTGGTTGAGGTCGCTGATTCTGTCTGCCAGCGATCGTATGGAGAAGTCTTTTGTTGTGTATGGCATGAGGTTCCACACCATCCTTTCTCCTGAGCGCACAAAGAAGAGGGGAAGCAGTAATTCATCCAGTTACCTCTGTCTACCTTCAGGCAAAACCTTAACAAAAGTGCTTCTTTAAAATCATCAAGGCTTCTTGGGTATGAACAAGGATTCGTAATCTGCTGGTTCAAGTCCCAGAAAAAGTCCTGTTGGAGTTCCTTTGAGCAGAACTTTTACCTGAACTTCTTTGGATACAACTGTGACCTTAGCAACTTGGACTTAGTTATTGGGTAATCAGAGGTGGAAGGTTCAGGTCCAAAAAGCAAATGTCCAGACCAACATTTTGTTTCAATCAATCAGTTGAGTACTCTGTGATTGTGACTCTTTATATTCAACTGGGGTGGCTGAAACAAAATCTTGGTCTGGATTTTTGCTTCCTGGACCTGAACTATCCCCCTCTGTCGGCTATGGAAATTACCACGATAGCATCATGACGATCAGAAACTGAACGAGCGACACAGCTGACAGAATGCACCTGCTTTGTTGGGGTTGTCTGCCACCCAGGCGATGGTGATGCCTCCGATTTCAGAGTCGCTGAAGCGTAGGAGGAAGGTTCCGTTGGGTTTGGACATCAGCATGTCCTGAGCCTGCTGTTTGTTCACAAAGCCCAGAATCGCCCTGCCTCACCACAGACAAACCCCAAACACAGACATATACAGATGCATAAAAAACACACCCCGACCATAAAAAGTCATCTATTTTTACTCCAATAATTACCTCAGGCTTGTTCCCTTTCATTTCAAAATTGTTTTGTTGCCATGAAGACTACGCATTGTGTAACTGTTAACATCAACAAAACTATACCAATAAAATGTATAATGATAGTTCCTTCTTTATGAAGGACATTTATTTTTTTCTTTCATTTGTTTTTCAAAGGCATGCCATAATCATAACCATAAACACCAGGTAAAATGGCACCTGTCTACAATGGAATAAACAAGATGGCTGCCACCTTACCCATCATTCCAGTGCAGTTTCAGGTGCTTTTTCATGAGTTCAATGACTCCGTCAAACCACTGCCAAAACGTGAAGTTCCTGCCAGGTAAACTCTCCTGTACAAGGGGACAGGTTACAGGTGGTAGCTACCTGATTACGTCACCTTACAGCCCTATTACAAGCATCAAATGAGTAGCTTAGGATTTCTGCAATAATTGGAGAGTTCAATTAGAATTAACGGCATAACTATTTGCTCCCCAAAGACAATGTTTCTGTTGTAAGTTTGGCTGAAAGTCAGTTTTTAGCTTAGAGTAATAAGCAAAATACATCCATCCAGCTTCCATGCCACAGAGTCAGAGTGAGCTTGGATGTTGTCCTTGGAAGAAGAGAAAAAGGCAGGGGACACGCTGGATGAGATGCCAATCCATCACAGGGCACATGGCGGGGGACCAGCTGGATGGGATGCCAGTCCATCACAGGGCACATGGCGGGGGAGCAGCTGGATGGGATGCCAATCCATCACAGGGCACATGGTGGGGGACCAGCTGGATGGGACGCCAGTCCTTTTCAGAACACACACACTTACACTGTATGCAATTTAGAAGAGTATGTGCCCTGTGAGGGACTGGCATGTTATCTACTGTACAGTGTCCCCTGCCATGTGTCCAGTGTTTCCTGGGAGAGACTTTAGGCCCCCTGTCACCCTGCACTGGATAAGTGGTTTATTTTTTAATGAAAGCACTATTTTGACCTGTAGTGCATTTAATTAAACTGAGGCCAGGCAAAGGTCTCAAATGCAAAATTCCTATACAAACAGAGCTATTTTTCAATCCATTTAGCCAAACCACTCCAGAAAAATGATCAGGCCATACATGGGAGGTAATTAAGCCTTCAAAAATGCTGCAGACCTACCCTGTTGAACTGTGACCAGGATATGGTCATATTACGGTAATCCTCAGGATTTACGCTTGAACTGCTGAAGGCCTTCTGTGCTAAAAAAACCAGGTTCTCCTCTGACAGGCCCCGGCTACTCTGGACCTCTGCCTTGTACTTCATGTTGAGAGCTTCGCATAGCTGTGGCCACGTTACCTTGTCTGGAACGATAAAGGGCACCCGCCCCTGGACCAAACGAGAAGATCTACAATTACACTAGAGAAAAAGAAACTGCACACGGAACAGCATTCATTTTCATTCAGTTTTACAAAGCTTCTGCACTAGAATTACTGATCTAACACCCCATGCTGCTGAATACAGTGCATGGAACATTCAATTCGGCATTAGAGCATATGGTTTGACTATCACAACATGTACAATGTCAAGATAGTAAATAAAATTCATTGAATGAAGGGTTTCATTAAAAATGATTGACTTTATTGATCCCTGATGTTCTGGGTCAGTTAATGCACTCCAGGAGCCCATTCTAAAAGCAGTTTAAAGTGCACATTCTCTATGCCAGAGCGTTTCAACTCTTCTAAAGGCAATTCTTTATTGAGCATGTCCATGGCAACCGTAATGCTATGCTTCTCCTCCACAAACTCAACTAAGTTGCAGTGGACATGCACTCACTGGCTCAGCAAAGGCGTTATCCCATAGGACTGTCGCCGTGGCGTTGTTGTCTTGGCTTCCGTGGACAATAACCACAACAGGAAGTGATAATGTCTGTGTGGGCAGAGAGTTAAATACCAATCATTTAACAGGAAAATGTTAGCATTCAGAATCTGACAGGATACAACTCTAAAAAGCAACAAGGGTATAAAGGTGCTGTACTAGTTTAATCTGGTCAATCAGAAATGGCAGATGTGACTTTTACCTTCACTTGAAACACCAGCTCATTGCCCCCAACGCTGAACTGAGACTCAAACAGAATGGTGAATTTCTCCTCGGTGACCGATTCAGCCCCTCGTCGATCTGAGCGCTTAATCCGCTTCAAGGACTATGTGAAAAAAAAACAGCATAAAATGCAATGGGAAACTCTTCAGATTATGACGTCAGTCATAAGAGTGTGTTTCTGTACCCGAGCTGAAAGTCTTCGACTGGTACGCTTGTACTACCTCCACATCTGACAACCTGACCATTCGCACTGACTCTTACACAGCTTTATAGTATTATAAATATAAGCACCTGTTGAATTGCAGAACTATTCCTAATTGACAACGCGTATCTGGGAAAAATAAACTAGCTTTCTTCGTTCAGGTGTGTCAGCATTGGACTTTAAAATTCCATCCATCCTTAAACCTTCTATCCTGGACAGGATAACAATCAAAGACAGAACTACTGTATTATTGCAAAATCTGTCTGGGTCACTCTGCTCTTTATTGCAGTGTTTTAAATCACAGTCATATTACAAGCCCCAAATTCAGTTTTAGGTAACAGACTCAGCTGTAGAATTTCCCAGTTCAACCATGAATTTATTGTTCTTTTAATAGGTACAATCCATCAAAGCCCGGAGGCAGCAATGTGGCCCCACATTATTCTACACGTTGCACATGAGGATGCTGGTGTTGGTATGCAGTGCTCCGTTTTCTCCAAATATAATGCGGTATATACACTACTGTCTGATATCTCTAGAGAACATTGTTCCTGTAGTGTTGTGGAACATCCGGGTGCTCTTGCGTAAACTTGAGAAAGGCGGCCATGTTGGAGAGCAGTAATTTTCTTCCTGGTACCCTCCTATAAACACCACTCCTCTTTGGTGTTTACTAATGGTAGACTCATGAACACAGGCATTAAGTGTCAGAGATGCCTGCAGATCCTTATCTGTCACCCTAAGGTTCTTTGTGATTTATAGAAGAATTCTACATTGTTCCCTTTCACTGACCACGCCCATTTCTAGGGAGAGTAGCAACTTTCATATCAGGTCCTACAACTGAGGACCTCCAAAATCTCATAATTGGACCATTTTGCACCTTGATACAGCACATTATGAAATAATGCCGCATTATCTCATAACTTAACAAAGTGTTAATGAAGACGTCCGTCTTGATTGTTTAGTACATAATGCACAGTAGTACATTTTCATCATTAAAAAGTGCAACTCCCACATTTTGTGATAACTGCTGCAATATGTAATAATTTATTACAAAATACAGGGAAATGTATTACATATTGCATATTACATATTACAAAATGCAGCAGATTATTACAGAATGCGGGTCCTAGTACGTAACAATATACTGTAGAAATTTGTCAAATTATTACATAATCCTGCATCATTACATAAGGCACTGTATTGCACTTTTCTGAGCCGTCCAAATGGTTGCAGCGGCTTTACTAGCTTCTTCTCACAGATGTACATACCATGTTCCTGAAGTGCGCGCTGAGAGTGCCGGTCGTTTGATGGTACTCCATGACACAGTTGTTGTTCAGGATTTCGCCACTGCTTTCACTGCAAGAGAGGCGCAGAGTCCGCAGCATGAAGCCGCTGAAGACCGTCATCCCGCGACCCTCACCTTTCAACTGCTCTTTCATTCTACTGTTCTAAATGTGATAAGAAGTATCACATTGATATAACTGGCACTGGAACCTCCCGTACCTCATTTATTTATTTATTTATGGTTTATTTGACGTGGACAGTGCACATTAATGAACATAAAATGTAAATGCGCCAGAATTAGCCGAAATGGCTATTTTACATCTGTTGTCCACGGACCGATGGTAACCGGTCAAAATACATAATAAATGAAACAAGATAGCTTACATAAAATATACATAGATCATAATAAATGAAGTAAATTAAAAGACACATAAAACATACAATAAGAGAAGGGTCAGTAAATATAAGAATAAAAGGTTAATAATAAAAATAAATACATAAAAAGCCACCTGCAGTTCAAACTGTCACCTTCTTACCATAAACAAGTATGACAACCAGGGGCACTGAAATGGGGGGGGACCCTTAGGAACAAGGGCTCTAAAACATTTGGAAAATAACTGAATTGGTCTGAACTGGGGGGCCCAATATGACGAAATCTTTAGCAACGCGCCTCTTGGTTAAAGATTTGGGTGTTCAAAAGAGACATGTCCTTATTTTCTCGGAAGCTCAACGCAAATATTTTATAGTAACTGACTGCTAGATATGATGTGGATCTTTGGAGCACAGGAAGCATCACAGCTATTCTCCTGAAGGTGGAGTGTGCAGCCCTTACTTCCTGGTGTTCTCGTTTTTGAGGAGCGCCTTGGCCTGCTGCTCACTAATGATGGTGGCTTTCACCTGGGGGGGGTTCATGTGCACGTTGAGCTTCCCCCCCACCAGCAGCCGCACGGTGGCAGCAAACTTTGTCTGTGTCTTCAGCACCTGAGGCGGCTGCTTCTCAATGATGAAGGTGCTGTGGGATACACAATACAAACATACAGTTAGACTTACGGACAGCTCGTATTTACGAACGGACTGCCATAGCTGTTATACAGTCAGTCCCCAGTCAAGAATGTCTGACTTACGCAGAGCTCGTACTTAAAAGCAGACTTTCGTATAGCCTGTTCTATTAAAAATCTGAATTAAATATAATGATTTGTAATAACAAATACCTGTGCAGAACAACATTGTGCAAATTCAGAAGTTCGTTGGCACAAGGTACAGTACAGTAACTTGTATAGTTAGTTTTTATTGCATTATTATTATTATTACATACTGTATTATTATGCTTAAGATGTTAAAGGTGCATTTGGAATAGTTTCTTAGGTGTTTTATATGCATAGAAAAGTAAAATATATGCCATATATTAAAGCAAACATTTGACTGACTAACACCAAATAAAGAAGCATTTGTATCAGTTTCGACCTACAAATTCAACTTAAAGACAGACCTAAGGAACAGATCTTGTTCATAACCTGGGTACTGCCTATATTGTAAGGGCAGTGCACACAATGCAGTTTACTGTTTACAAAATGCAAAAGCAGAAGCCGTGTTCCATCCATGCCTGCACTCAGACAGACACAACATGACGTTGGGTTAATGTTTGATTTATTAAACACTGGATTTCTCACATAAAACATGCAGAGCGTATGTTTGTGCAAGATGGCAGCTCTTATCTTGTTATCTATTCAGTCAAATGGTTGCCACTTCACTTTTCCTCTGCAAATTATTAAAATAATCCGTTACTGTTAACCATGAAACATGAAGTTTATATACAGGAATACCCACAAAGGGTAGTTAATTATCTGTCTGGATACAATGCATCTAAGTCATCAAACTTTTTTAATTTATAGTCCCGTTGTGTCCAGTATATATCCTTAGAAAACTATTTTCATAAAATAAAATGTTTTTTTTCCTCCTGAGGGTTTGGTAGGCAGAAAGTGACATTCAAATTGTAGTTAAAGATAAAGATTACGTATATGAGGCAGAAAAAAGCCACGCTTGGGCAGTGAAAATGGGGCTGTAAGCATCTCTGACCCCTATTTTCTGGCTGAAACCTTCTTATAAATGAACGGCCTACGATGCAGCATGACGCAGGCTGTAGAATGGCCTGGAGTAACAGAGTCTGCTGGATGAATTAGATCATCCTACTGCAAAACTGTCAGCCTCTTCAGGAAGGGTGAGGCCATGCCGGTTTATGCTTTTCTCCCTTTTCTTTCTCCATCTGATGGGGTCTTCCTCTCACTGCGTACCTAGGATACTGGTAAACGTGCTCAGACCTTGATGCTTCACCCAGCCTACGGTTGTCGTCCTTCTGTGACTTGACATCTGTGACATTTATCTCCTATTTCTCCTTCTCCCATCCTGCAATCACGTAGCTCTGTTTACGGTTCAATCTGCTCTTACAAATGGCACCTAAACCAGACCAACCAGCCGCGAGATCACCTGACAATCACAGCGGCAGCACACTCCGCTCATGCTCACGCCAGGCTCATGCTCACGCCAGGCTCATGCTCACGCCAGGCTCCGTTCCAGAAGCTGCTTCCCTGCTCCACAGAACACCCCCCTTCCCTGACGGTCATATAAACAAAGAGACTAAGCTACACATCTTTGCCCCCCTGAGACACAATGCATATATTACTGCCCATGTCCATTTTTGAATGCCTTATTAAATGGCAGCTGCTGCATGTGGTCACATGCCATGTTGGAGAGCTGACAGGTGAGATCTGCTCTGTGTATCGCTGGAATCTCCCAGAAGCTAGACGGGGTGCAGAAATTGTGCTTTAAGGTAATTTGAAAATAGTCAAGTGCTGGGAATGGAACTTCCTTAAAAGGGCAACCCTGCTCAGGTCCTCTGAGGGCCCTGCTGGGGGCCCCGCGACAAGCACGGGTCGGTTCTGTACAAAAATGTTCAGATGTGTTTTCCCCTTGCTGGGACACATCTTTTGTACATTACAAAGAAACCCCCGCTGGGATTCATTATCATATCCCTATCAAAATGATTCCTGGAACACAAAAAAACAAGTCGCCTGGGAATAATTACACTACAATGCTAGACCATGGGGTTCAGTGACTGACACAGCCTCATTGACCAGTGGGTCTATTTCATTCTGCGTTGATCACAAGTAGCACACTGTGTGATAATCATTTATACTTTTTGTGCTGCATCAAAGAGCTAATGGACACATTAGACTCAGCTCCATTTCACTTGTTGGACTTCTGCCGTTGTTTCCAGAGGAAAGATCAGCATTCTCGGTTTCTTTCAGCTTAGACTAATTTTGGACTCTTCCCTTTGGGCCACATTCTGTCCTCTCAAGTTACCCATGTTCATGATCTACATTCCGAATTGCTCTCAGCATTTACAATATTTGAGGGCACTTTTGCAGTTACTGAGCGAAATTGCAGATTGGCAAAATCAACCCAATTCAGAAATGAGCTCCCAGAACTCGAAGCTGTGGGCAGATCACTGCTACGTCAAAGCAATCAGACCCATGGATTTTCACGCTTAACCTTCTGCATGGGGTGGTCATTTCTTTCTGCCTGAAAATCTCCACTCACAGTAGGAGCACAGATTTACTGCTGCAGTCCCCCAACCATTTCTCTCTGTTTCCATAATTCTTCACTAATTATGACATTCTCAGTGTAATCTGTGACCTACTTCATGATAACCGTGTGGAAGCGTGGACACCCACAGTACTGCCATTACAGAGAGATTTCACAACATGAGCACAGTAGTGGCAGCAGCCCACTGGCTCCATAAAAAAGGAGAATAAAACAATTTTAAATAACTTTGCACTACTTTTCTCACGTAAATGGCAATTACCTCAAAAATCAATTTTGAAGTTTGCATAGCAGAGCAAATGCAACTGTAATTATGAGAGGCCTCTTCAGATTATTCAAGGAATTCCATCGACTGCACACACACATGTGCATGCTGATACATGCACGCACACACACACACACACATCCATGCTGACATGCGCATGCGCGCGCGCGCGCACACACACACACACACACACACACACACACACACACACACACACGGACACACAGACACGGACACTCACACACACACACACACACACACACACACACACACACACACGGACACACGGACACTCACGCGCGCGCATGCTGACACAGGCACTCAAACACATATGGACACCTTGTGACTAGTGCAGAGACGATGTCTGTGGTAGTGCTGTTCAGCTCCGTCAGCATCTCCTCCACAGGTCCAGGGATGGGCAGCTGCTGTCGTAGATGCTCTGCTCGCCGAATCTGCTGCCGGTTCTGACAGATCATCTCCGCAAGCTTTTCACACCTAAGAGATGCAACACATCTGGAATGAATACGCAGGGTCACACAGGGTCACACAGGGTCACACAGGGACACGGGGCTGAAGAGTCACAAATAGGAGACATAGAGCTATTGTCATTTTAAAATAAATCTGACTCAGTTAAGAGATCCCCAACTTGGGCAAGAGAAAAGAAGGAAAATCCCACAGGATTCACTTGGGAACCTAGTTACCAAATATTTATTCCGAAACAAACAGACTGCAAAACGAAACTGTAATACAAGTAAAAAATGCTACCTTAATTATGACATTTGTATATGAAATAAGAGGCATCATTAACCAACATACAACTTTGTCAGAGTTGTCTTGAACGTCTTCCACCTCTCTATTTCTCATTAAGCTCTTCCTTCAGAAACTTAAATTAAGTGCTAATATGCACCTTTGTGGGTTACAGTGAAACTCCCGGCACCAACATAAGTGGGATGGAAGAGAAAACGTCCAGGGTGTGGTCTCACCAGGACTGCAGCACGTCCAGGCTGCCCTCTGGCGGGCCGCCGTTGCCGGCCAGTTGCTGCCGTCGCTTCCACTGGATCAGTTCGTCATCCAGGATGGTGGTCTGCTGTTTCCGGAGGAGCTGCAAGGTCTTCTGGTGCTTCTCCGCCAGATCCTGGTATATACACAGAAGAACACACATATATCAGGCCAAGTGTAACCAGAAGACGTGCGGCTGCATGAACTTATTTTCCACAAATCTTCTTCTCACGGCATAAATTCAATTCCACTCCCAGTAAACAAACTTAAAAAGAACAGAAACAAAATATCCAAATTGATCTTCATTTGAATGGTAGGGAGACATTTCAGATAAACACTGAGGGTGTTTAAAAATAACTCTGTTTGGACAGAGGCCATACCAGTCTGTATTTCTGTAGTGTGTTAGCCTCCCGGGTCAGCCATGCCTCCATGGTGGCCCGCTTGCTCAGGAGGGCAGGTTCCCTCAGGACTCTCTCTGCAGGGGGCAAGCTGGACAGGTTGCTGAGCTGGGCTGCATGGAAGGAGGAGGAGGGGGAGGGTCAGAGAAGGCCAGCGTTTGAACAGCTGTTCACCAGACACATAAGAAAAAGGCAGCAAAGGCACAAAGACACCATCACACACCCGTTTCACTGGTCAGGAAGTGCAAAGGGGGCTTAAGATGTATCGGTAAATAATGACCGTTCCTCCGCTCTTCACAGAACAGTGTCTGGGCTCACCCTGGATGTGAAGGCTCTCCTGGTACTGAATTATAAAGTACTCCTGGTTGTGCTGCAGTTTGCGCAAGTCGTTGTCTGTGTCTTGTGTCATCATACGGAGTTCCTCAAAGGCCTGGTTTATCTGCTGGTATTTCTGAGACATGCTGTCCAACATCCCGCCCCCGGGCGAGCTCGACTGCTGATAAAGGAGGGCAAAAAAACCACTGACCTGAATCACATCCCATGAGAAGGAACGGCCTTTCAAGACGCCTTCACCACACAAACCTCATGACAACAGCAGCCCTGGAAACTTACATTTGTGGCCTCACGCACCAGCCGCTGCTCAGTGTAGAGAATGTGCTTGATGCATCGCACCAGCTCCAGGGGACACCTGTCGTACGTGCTCTGGGGGTTCCAAACAAGCACAAAAATCACATAACCGTCATCTTGGAAGGCGGACGTCATGACTTACAAACTTCATAGTTCAAAAGAGAAGCCGTGGGATCATGTGGGAGTGCTGACCTTAAGCTGTGTGGCGTAGTGGCCCAATTTGATCTTGAGCAGGAAGCCATCTTCTCCGATCTGGTGCTCAGCCTTCTTCTGCAGCTCCTGGACCAAAGTGTCCAGCATTCGCTTTGCCTTGAATTCCTCCTGGGGGTTCTCCAAATCAATCGAATCCCTAAGAAACACAATACGCACCCATTGCCCCAAAATGTAACCTTTCTCGTTTTTTCCCTCCATTCTTCTCAATTTAACAAAGACAGCCACAAGAGGTCATTGTTCGGCAAACAAAACTGCCAGTGGAACTGCCCGTGAACTGTCACTCACTTTCCTTAAGCCCTGAGCAAAGTTATCTGAATTTTCCAGTTTTTCTTGACTGCCGCGGGTGTTTTCACAATTCGACTGTATGTAGCCGGATGAAATCCGGGTCACCGACTGACAATAAAGAAGGTTAAATATACTAATCCAGCATATCACATGCAAATGAGGATCAGCGATGTTCATTTTCATTATCATGAGATGAGGAACATGTATGTACCCACCATAGCTGGGCCTCGATCCACTGGGACAGGTAGTGGCGCACCTCGATGGGGAAATGCTGTCCGTAGAGTGACTGCATCTGGTGCAGGGCTTCCCCCTGTAACTGCTGAGCCTGAATCCAAACCGCCATCTTCAGAAAGTGGAGAGAGAGCGAGGGGAAATGCGGAGAGTTATTACAAAAGAACCAGAACACTGAGGCTGGCCCAGGAGAACCATTAGTTTATTTGTTTGGACCTGTTAGAGTAAGAATTCTGTCCTCGACCACAGCCTATATACAGTAAAACTGGTCTAAGTCGCTGGCTTGTAACTCGTCAATGTGCAAAAGTCGACACTCAAGCAAAAGTCACGATTTTTCCTAATGATGTTTCCTTTAAAATTCCTTGTAAGTCGTCAAATTCCCTTAGTCGTCACCTAAATCCCGGTCCTGAACAACACAAATGAATGGATTTTCCTACC
>JAABNX020000106.1:15448316-15459155 GCA_015163995.2 Mormyrus lacerda | reverse complement strand
CAAAACGGCGAGATAGACATAAGTCGCCAAAGTCAGTGTCGACTAAGGTGTATCTCGTCAATTCTCTAAGTCGTCACTTTTAAGCTGGTCCCACGAGTGTCGACATAGACCGGTTTTACTGTATACGTAACACAGTAACATGAATTTCCTGGCATGCTGCCCCCTACAGGCCTGTTAAGAATTCATTGCTTTTCCAACAGGCACCATCTCTGGTGAATGATGCAAAGTTACCTGTGACGTGAAATAAAGAAACTGGTCTGGCTGAGAGCCTCATATTAATCTAAATGGGACCTAAACTCACCTGAGGTGAGGTGACAAAAAAAAAAAGACTAAAGATGGCACCAAGTGTATTATTAACATCTACCTCCAGTGAGGTATAGATTCATTAACATCTACCTCCAGTGAGGTATAGATTCATTAACATCTACCTCCAGTGAGGTATAGATCCATCCAGTCCGTGAGCCTCTGCTTGGCATGTGTACATGAAGCTTTATGTCTATAGCAGATAATTATCTAGTTCTTTTGTTATTTGATATAAAGGTTATACTGACAGTAGCGGGCAGAATTGCACAACAACCTGCCGCCCTGTGCAAACACCCGCAGCAGGATTTTGGCGGGTATCATGCGTGATGAAGACAAAGGAAACGTGTCACACATACATCAGAGACAGCAAAGCACAGGCTGCTTTAGTTTATTCTCCTAAAACAGAGCTGAGATCATACTGCTGAGCTGAGATGTTACTGGTCACTCATTGGCAGCTAATTCTGACACCAAGCTGGCTCCTTGAACACCGGTTCCCATTTCTACTGGTTTGGAAAAAGCGTCTGCTAAATAAAAAAAATGTAAATATAAACTCATAACAAAGCGATCGTCACTGTTCACCAGAGACTGGATTTGACAGATGCAGTGCGGGCAAATGAGACATTTTAATGAACATTTAATTGACGCATTATTAAACTCTCCATCATAGTAACTGAATTAGAGTGATACCTCTCAGTAGATTATCATCATTTTCTTGGCTGATGTTATTATATAAATGGACTTAACGTTAAACTCATTTATACATCTGAATATTTGGTAACATCATTTTTGTTATGTACCTTATTGTCCAAGGGGTCTGTTGTTCTGTTGAAACTTAAACTTACAACTTTCAGGTAAGAAGCCTCTCTATCTTGCCACTATGCTTCTCCTGTGCAGCAGACTGAAGAGTCAGACATATCGACAATAAGAAGCACTGGGAAAAAAATGTAGAACCATTACCGGTGATTATACAATGTTTTTACATCCTTGGGGGCTTTTAACACAAAACACAAATTCGGAGATCAGTAAATGCTCCTGCCGAAGACACAGCAACTTGGCCACTGTTAATAAGAACTGAAGGAAAATGACCTTGGAGGTCAGAAGGCACACAGAGCAACAGCGTGACTCCCGTTCCCAGGCAGGCAGACCAGCGGCCCTCTGGGAGGGTCTTCTGTGAATTCCTGGGTTACGTACTGAACATTTTAATGCATCGGGAAAATTCATAACATCATTGGTATTTCAAAGAATGACACAAATACTGGTGGCTTAAGAAAAGTGACATTTGCTGTTTTCTGACGTTACCACATCTATAGTAATCCTGCTTTGGTATGGGGTAGTACACTGTGTCGTACAGACTGTCTGTGTGTGTGTGTGTATGGGGGGTATGTGTTACATTTTGGGGACCAAATAAACACATATTTACACTAATTTTGAGTAATGGCACCTATAGCGTGCGTACGGGTTTGGCTCAGAAAGCATAAAGCACCTCTGCAAATCAGTAAAAAACAACAAACAAGCAAACTAGAAGACAACTACAGCACCGTCCACACAAATCAATACTGAAGCAAAATTATATTTTGAAAGTTATAACGCCGTGATTTTTACCAGAGCCCAAATATGAAAATTTTGTCTCTGACATACCAATGTTAAAAAGAAAAATTAAAAAGACACCACAATTTTTTAAATCAGTCTTACTGACTGATGCCAGTTTTTCAACCTTAAATAGCAGAAACTCATAAACTATTGAAACGAAATAAATATAAAAACGCACGACAGGTGTGAGAACCGGCTCGCCATTGCAGATGGATATAACTCAACAGAGGAGTTGACTGCCAGCACTCAAAAGTGTGACTCCCTTTATACCGGTTTATACCGGTTTATACCGGTTCCCCTTCCTGCCTACCTCTGAAAACCAGCCGGCATCCAACAGCAAGGTTGTATCTGTGTCGTTACCCATACTGCCCAGACTTCAGAGGTTCCAATGTTAAACTGTATGTTTGTATCTTCGAATTAGTCTAGCCGCAGGTATCGTTCCAGATCAATTTAAACATGTTCTAATGTAACCTCTAATTAAAAACCCTAATTTGGACACGTCAGACCTCTCTAATTTCAGGCCAGTTTCCAAGCTCCCAATTCTGTCCATACTTTTGGAAAACACTTGTCCTCTTACAACTGCCATTTTTCCTAGATAGGCACATTGTTCTTGAACCTTTTCAGTCAGGATTTATAGTCCTCCATAGCACTGAATCTACTCTCCTGAACGTTTTTAATGACTTCATATTAACTACTGATTCCTTGTTCCTTTAGATGTCACTTTAGCTTTTGATACAGGAGACCACAACATACTCATCTCCCGCCTTGAGCATCGTGTAGATATTAAAGGCACCGCATTGGAGTGGATTAAATGGTACCTGCCTGACAGATGCTTTTATGTCAGCACCTCCCCCCACACCCCCACTGTGGAGTCCCCCAGGGATCTATCCTAGGGCCCTACTCCTTTTCCTGTATACACTCCTCCCCTAGGATCCCTTTTAAGGAAATATGGCAATCTTATGCAAACGACCCCCAAATCTACTTGCCTTTAAAATGAAAAGATAACCTAATAAAACCATTATGGCACTGCCGGGAGGACACCAGAGGCTGGACGGCCTTGTGTTTTTTAAACTTCGATGAGAGCAAAACCAAGGTCCACATTTTCTGCCTTAGTGAGACCTGTGATTCCCTCCACCTTAACCTGTTGTTGAGTCCTCCACAAAGAATTGGAGCTTGATTATGGATGGCAATTTTAAAATGGATAAACGAATCAGCTCAGTGATAAAGTAAAACTTCCAATTAAGACTTTTATCCAATGTCAAGCCCTTCTAATCATTTGATGATTTTGAAAAAGCTGTGCATGTGCCCTGATTTTATGTTTTCCTTTATGGTTTTCTTTGTTCCACTGTCTTGTCTTTTTATGTAAAAAAAAAAACAAAAGATAAAATATTTTAATTGTCTTTTATTGTTTATTCATTTGTTCCATTTATTGTCATTTAAATTCATACTTTTATGTAGTTCGGTCTTGTTACGTTATTTGACTTATGGTTCATACAGCACTTTGGGATCACATCCTGTTGTTTTAAAAGTGCTCTTTATATAAACACGACATGACTTGACTTGAATCCAAAGCATCATGAGCTATAAATCTTCATCTACAACCATTTTATATGTGGTGTGTATATTTTAAGGAGAATTGTTCAAATTAAGCAGTTACTGAATGACATTAATTAATTAATAGACTTTGCTTTCGAGGCCCATGTTGTCCCTGATAATCATACTTGAATTTCAAACATCACAAATGTTGATTTTTTTTAGCGCTACATTACATTTCAGCTGGTTTGCTGAAAATCCATTATACTGATTTGATACATAATACCAGGAACTAAGGCAAGCATCAAAGACAGAAAAGCAAAGGCAAAACACATCTTGAAAGAAGAAAAGCGAAAACAAGGCAGATCTGTGGATCAGCATCATTAAGAAGCTTGTGATGAGATGGGAAATCTTTTCGTACAGAGTTAAACTGATAGGCTGAAAATGTGAAATACTGAAACCACATCGAAATCAATCACTACACACTTTCCAACTCCTGAAACCTGAAGAGTATTTGAGATTTGACAAAATCGGTGGTCATACATAAAAATATTAGCTGCAAAGACCTAGAAAAAAACAACCCTAGGGGCGAAAAAAAAGTTCCAATGAGTCAAAAGAGAAGTAAATGCAAATGAAAGCTTAGGGCCCAAATGAAAAATACTTTCCCTGTAATACACTGGAACCGCCTGCATGATAATACACTGGAACCGCCTGCATGATTTGCATGGTGAAACACACACACAACTAAGGACAGCTGCACTGCATCCTACTGTACAAAACTCTCATTAGACAAACGTTTATAAGAAGCATTTTTAAATAGGTAGTACAGAAATGATAAGAACTTGACTAATTTTTATAGCTTAATATTGCATCAACACTTAATGGAAATAAGTGTAGCCCAATATATCACAAAACTCAGTTTACTCTGTCTGCAGTGTTAGCTGTGTAATCACTAACTGGGCTATGGGTAATTTACTGATGCTCACACACGTTACTGTCTCTAATGTGTAATTAGTGGTACGTACACATGCCACTTTCGCCAGTGTGCAATAAACCCCCCCACACATACATTCCCTTATTTATGACTCTTTAATTTTACTTCTTTTTCTTATCATCTTACTTCTCCAATTCTGAAAGATTTGCTTGCTTCTTTCTCCTCTTGTGTCACTCATTTCACTGTAGTGTTGATCCTCTGTTAACATACATATGACAAACTAAAACATAGAATGACTGTGTATCTACAATAATAGAACTGCATCTGTTTGATAAATTGTAAGTTCGGGAACAGTGACGTGATAACGCATCCCATTATTCTGTTATGCCTGCTCTCCTGAAGCCGCTGGGTCACATGCGTGCGGGTGCTTGTCGCAGGGCATTAGATCAGATTTAATGCCACGCCACCACACTCTGGGGTCTGCCCCCCCCCGGTGCCTTTTTTCTTCCATGCTTCTATAAATAGAGAATGACTCGGCCAAATGCACAACCCAGCCACTTCCATCTTCACTTAGAAACACTAAGGTTTTGTCACTTCTGTCTTCACAAGAGGAAAACCAAATAAAATTAAAAAAAAACCAACATTAAAGGGCTTAGCAAAAGCATCTCTTCCAGGGAGTCAAACCCAACAACCACCAGCTGTAAATACTTGTGCAGCTGACTGAGAGCAAGTTTAGTGTCAGCTCAGTCCAGATTAACGCCAGCACCGACCGAACCCAAAGAGTGTCTCCAAGACGGCTTCACGACGCAGGTGCGGCCTGCCGTCATTCATAAGATTCAAACCCCCAGCATTCTTAAGCTAGTGATTAAAACCAAATTGTCAAAGCGTCTCAAATCATGGGAGATACATGTTATCTTTTCAAGTTAGCAGCATGTCTATGTAAACATACTTGTAAACACAACAGCGACTTTAGTGTCAAAGGGCAAACGTGCATGACATGCTCGGTATCCCTGTCCTCTGGGGGAGGCGCTGTGGCCGCACCCCGTCTGCGATCCTGATCCAGACTGCCATATGTGCATTATCACACCTGTCCTAAGCCAACGGCTGTAAATACTATAAATATACGCCGCTGGTGTCAGCTGAGTGAAAACTAATTCACTTAACCTACACCTCCAGACTCCCATCAGATCCTGCTGCCGTTGCAACTTCACTGTCCGGAGATGGCACCATTCTGTGGACTCGGTGGGCTTCCGTTCACGCACACAGAGGCCTGACCCGCTGGGCCGCACGTCTGTGCCTTGAACAGAGCCAGTCATTTAGAAAAACGCGCACAACATCCGAACTTACCCTTGCATAATAAAGAAAAGAGTGAGCTGGCTTTACCTCAGAACGGACACACAGTTCAGGAACCTTATCTAATTTAGCAGAACTATGCCAACAGCTTGGAAAGGTTGCGGATTTGTTCAGATTTGCCATTGGCAACGGCTCATGTTTAACAAACATCGTGACTGGAGCAAATAGAGCAAAATGTCATCCTAAACATTACAATATTTTAAAACGGGTATCTACTTTTAATTGCATATATTTTATTTTATTTTCACATTGCCAATTCACTTAATAAAGTTAATACTACTTATAAATGCTCAGTAGTGATTTGTAATTTGGCAAAATTTTAGCTTTTTACATGCTTAATTTAGGTTTATCTTGCAAAGCCGTTGGAATATGAATGGTTGTAACATATCTTGCAATATGTGCATTGTTACGGCTCGGAATGTCACCTCCATAAAGCAACAGGGTCACTGATTGGCTTCAAAATGTTTCATTTGCTGTGTTTAGCCTTATTCACAATCAAACACATGCAGATCTGGAAGACAGACATAATTACAATCAATTGTTTAAACGTCTAGTGAGAAAGAACCTGAAACGAACATGAAGAAACGTCGCAGACCTACTGCAGCTGAAGATCTCAGCCAGCTCACGGTTTAGGGCAGAGAAACAGAGCGACGCTTCCCTGAGGAGAATTCCAGCCGTTCGCCTCATCACGGGCACCTGATGAACGTTCATGCTTGTCAAAAAGGTGGAGTGGTCTCTAACAGTGTTATCCAGGCACCAACAGCAGATGTTTTCACTCTTTGTACTCAAGTTTCATAGTTTACATAAGATTAGGATGGATATGGGGGAAACTTAAGGGGGTGGCTGTTTTTGATAATTTTAATATTTAATTTTAAAAATTATTTTATTTGCAGATTTCTGTGATATGCTTACATCCTTGATCTAGGTTGACCAGTTAATCCATGTCAGGGAGGACACTCTGAACTAGGACAGGAATTGTAAATTACCATTTCAATTAAAAGGACCTGGATTTCACGTAAGCACCAAGTTCTTGCTGTGTGCTGATTGGTTAGTCTCCTATAATTATAAATATGTCACATTCGAGTCTTTCTATCAATGAAACATAGTAGTAGATGGTATAACCTGAAGTAGCTCAGATTGTCCTCCCTGACATGGATTATCTGGTCACCTAATCATTGCAACCATTAATCCTGTGTACAGTGCTGAAGACATGCAAAAGATAATTCAGAGACACCAAGTGCCAGTTTCAGAAAGCAGGATTTCTTGCTTAGCCGTGTAACTTGTGAGATTTAAGGTAGTCTGAGCTAAATTTAAGTGAATGTGGATAATGTTCATTTACGCTCTCTATAGCCCTACAGATACCTTCATAATTCATTATAATGGTCAGTATAAGCAAAATGCATAATAAACAAGGCTATAATGTGTTATGCCTTTCTATAAATAGTTATTGCTATAAATGAATATAACTTTATGAATACATTATAATGCATTGTGAAGGTATCTACAGTATAATGCATTGTACATGGGTGCTTTAAGTATAGTGTTACCAAATGGCCTTATTTATAACTTAATATAACCGCATAAAGGGATCGAGTAACAAGATGATGCTTGAGTAACAAAATAAGCCATAAGCTGCTAAAAAAAGGCACAATGAAGCAATTGAAATAAAGTGACACTCAAATGCTGTGCCACAGGCCAACTGTACACTGTTGCCACTCTATGCAGCAATGAAGTAATTCCATGGCACTGCTATAATGTTCCGGCACAGTGGACACCAAGCGTCCATCACTGCAATCAGTAGCATTGTGCCCAAGGGGGCAGTGCAGGGCCCACAATGAGAGAATGTGCCCATAACAGAGTAACCAGGAGGAGGGAAAAAGCATGTGTGCGGTGCGTCCATAACAATGACATGAAGAGTGAAAAAAATCGACCAATCAAGACAGAACAAGGAATTTAACTTCATACAACACGTTCAAAAATAATGATTTAATTATCGCCAGCTTCTGTAACGGACTGGCATCCCATCGAGGGTCAGATTTAGCGGTAAACCCCTCCCCTCGCGACCCCAACCAGGATTGACGGCTGGAAGATGGATAGGCTTTCCGTGGTGTGCAAAATCGACCGGAGTGCAAACCGGGCTTGGGGAAGAGGGTCAGAGGGTCAGAGTTGTGCGTGTCGCCTCAGCATCAGTACTCATCAGAAGAGGATAGAAGGGACACAAATGAAAGATACATGAGAAGATGGCCGAGGGATCTTCTTCAGTAGGGGAAACAAGCGCAAGGTCACATTAAAAATCAACATGAGTATAAATCAGTCATGGCTTCCAGACAGGGGCGCTGGCTGTGAAAGAAGGACGGGCTGGAAGGCCTGTATACAGACAGACCAGGAACACTGCCGACACTGTGGCCTCTCCACTGAAACATGCCGACGTGTCAGGATCAGAGATAACGGTCCAATTAGAACACACACTATGAAAAGAAGCTTTACGAAGCAAAATTTTAAACACTTAAAGACAAATTCAATCATATTTGGCACTAAACTTCCTCCTAGGCACTCATGATTCTTATGGACATTTCTATACTCATTCTATACTTCTGTTTTTATATACTTTGACAGATACACTGAGATACTGCAGTGCTTCCTTCAGCTATCACTTTGTTACACTTAGCCTGCCGTATAAGAGGAAAACAGGGTACTAATTGCTTCCTGTCCTGTGCCATCCCCCGCACATTTGCAAGCATACAACAGGGCAAATGCTCCATTTTGCCAGCAGACTCAGGGGATGGAGGCCTTCAAATGAGGAATAACCACAGAGAACACAATTATCCCGACGGACAGAATGGAGCTCCGACCTGCAGGTGGTTTACGAATAGGGCCGAACGCTTCTTACTCCTTTTTGTTTGTGGGGGTTTTTTGGATGTGAGTGAGGTCACCGAGTCAATATTTTTTCTTTAATAGTAAAACAGATAATAGCTTCCATCCCTAGGACAAAAGGCATTTTGCTCAAAGTTTCTTTCCATGAGAAATATGTTTTGAGGTTGACAAAAAATTCCAGTTTACATATCAAAGAGGGAAGGAATCACTTTTTAGGTCAGCGGAAGGAACAAAAGTGAAAGCTGCTACAGCCAGAGGATCCGAACTACAGTAATACAGGAAAAACCTAAGAGTGTCTGCCAGCCAGCCAGGCTTTTTGACATTCAGGATAACTTTAGCCAGCACACTTCTGACTCAGCTTCGTGTCATATTTCTAAACTAGAGCACCCCAGTAGATAGCAGTATCACTGAAGAACTAATATGATTTTTAATTCTCACATGATAAGTGGGTATGGAGAATGAAGGAAGAAATGAATGAATTAATGTAATGAATGAATGAACGAACATCATTTTAATTGTTTTTAAATGTCATAATGTTTCGTCTTTAAGATAATAAATTCTAAATAAATCACCAAGTCTCATTTTCTAATTTTACAGTTGAAAGTCCCTGAACAATTAGTTGTAAATCTGACTAATCCTAATCAATATCAATAAAAATTTGTATAATTGCTAGAAGAAAAAAGGTCTTCATTTCTTAAAAGTGCCATAAAATGAAGGTGTGTGCCTTTAAGGACGGTCATGTGCTTTAAACCAATTTTCCCCTAATATAACAATTAGTTGCCTGGGAACAAAGTTAAAATTAATGTCATTCTGAAGCACTTGTGATGGCTAGGAGTGTTGCATCACACAGTAGGATCACAGAGAAGAGAGAGAGAGGAATGGCCACAGGGCCAATGTCACTGCAGTCTGTCTGCCGCCCTTTTTCCAGACCCAAGAACAACAGTCTGCCCTCCCTGAGCTGGTGTCTGACTGTGTGTGTGTGTGTATATATATATTACATTATAGGGACCAAATGGGAACACTTAATTTTATAAAAAATCTGTAACTGCAATCAAACTCACAATGTCAAAAGTCTTGTATTTTATTTGGTTACTTATAGTTAAGGTTAGGGCTGGGAAGTGGTTATGGGTGTTATAGTTAGGATTAGGGTTTTGGCCATAGAAATGAATGGAGAGTCCCTATAATGATACCTAACATGCGTGTGTGTGTGTGTGTGTGTGTGTGTGAGTGAGTGATTGAGAGAGAGAGAGAGAGAGAGAGAGAGGCGGTCAAAGCGATTCCCTTGAACAGCACACGTGCCTGTTGATATTCCAGGGGGCATCTGGTTGGCCAGTGCAAATACTGAGCAGGAGAAATGTGGGGCAGGAGATGGCAGTGCCAAATATGACAGAGAGGAAGACAGGTCCACTTAGGATAGTGATTGAAAGAGGAAAAATACAATCACAAACCAAGGTTGATGTAAGTGACACATAATCGGTCCAGAACTCACCCTGGTCGGAACGGCAGTCTAGCGCAGGGCACACAAATTATGGGAAAATCTGAGATCTTAGCCTAACTTCATGGCTTTAGAATGCAACATGAAAGTGAAGTAACTGCAGGAAATGTGCAGAACATGGGCAAAACATGAAAACTGCACACACATACAGTACAGAGTAGAGGCAGGATTCAAGCCCTGTTATTCTTAATGAGCTCCCTCGTAAAACATCTGAAAGAGCTCTGATTTAAAGCTTATGTATAAGGTGATAAAGTTTATATATGTGTTTATGTTAAACATGCCTTGAGAAAGGGCAAAGTGCAAGTTCTGGTGTATCTTTTACCTGGTATTAAATAGCCAGTCTGCCTAATCTATGCTGCATGCCTGAACGTGTACTCGTGTAGGCACGTCTGTGCCCGTGTGAGCGTGCGCATCCATCTACACGCTTCCATTTACAAAACTGAAAAAAGGGGCATAAAATAGAAAGAGAAAGCCGCACAATGGGGTAGAGGGTACAAAAGGAAGGAAGGAAGGAAGGGGGCCATGAGCCGTTTCAGAGATCTCCACTAGCATCTCCCGGAACATGCCGGCGAGGCAGCTGTGCCCTGCAGGTCTATGTGCTACAGTTACACCAGCAGAGAACGAGAAGGGACGTTTAATGAGGCTGAAAATTGGACATGGCGATAAACAAACAAACAAACAAATGAATGAATGAATGATGATGGGAATCAGGGCCAGAGAGATTTTAATTTGGAAAAAAAAAATGTACATGCAACTT
>JAABNX020000106.1:15427104-15438716 GCA_015163995.2 Mormyrus lacerda | reverse complement strand
TATAAATGTAACATCACCTCCCTTGACTTAAACTCCACACACCTAGAGATGTAACCCAACATCCTATTGGCCTTTTTCATCGCTTCCCCACACTGACGAGAGTGGGACATGGAAGCATCAACATACACACCGAGGTCTTTCTCGTAATCAGTTTATTTCAGTGGAACCCATAATTGTACTTCTGGGTGAGTAAACGCTGACGCATTTGGCTGCCACTGCTCTCCTCTTGTATTTGAGCTTTTAAAAGTTGCTCTTAAAAGTTATTTTATGACAACAAACACGGAGTATCTGCAAGTGATTCCATTCAGAGTAATTTTTTTATACAGTTTACAGGTTATTGGTAGTCGTGTCGAAGCTGTCTGGACAGACTTCTGCTCACCCCCATCTACATCGGGCTTCCTCCAGCCTCCAGCATTTAATGCCCGTTCCCATGTAAGATGTGGATTCACAGGGTAGGTGCCTGGTCCGTGCTTACCTGGACTCTTTTATTGATCATTCTCCGCCCTACGACAGCACTCTAATACTGAGCTTCTGTGGCATCATGTCTCTGACTGCTAAGGGGCATCTCATCCGGTGTCTCTGACTGCTAAGGGGCATCTCATCCGGTGTCTCTGAATGCTAAGGGGCATCTCATCCGGTGTCTCTGACTGCTAAGGGGCATCTCATCCGGTGTCTTTGACTGCTAAGGGGCATCTCATCCGGTGTCTCTGAATGCTAAGGGGCATCTCATCCGGTGTCTCTGACTGCTAAGGGGCATCTCATCCGGTGTCTCTGACTGCTAAGGGGCATCTCATCCGGTATCTCACCTCTGAGCGCAAGTTGGACTTTCTATGTTTGTCTGAGATGTGGCAACAGCATGATGATTTTGTTTCCCTCAACGACTCAATTCCACCTGAGTTTGTTTATGTTTGCCAACCTCGTGATTCGGGTGGGGCTGAGGTCTTGCGATGATTCATCTAAAGCAGTGGAAAGTTCCCCCTGTCTCCGGCCCACTCTTCTGTTCGTTTGAATTCACTGCATCACAGCCCCCGGGATCCACTCCCACTATTATATGCACTGTTTATCGACACCCTAAACCAAATAAGGATATTCTAAATGACTTTACTGCTCTTATTACTCATTTTTCAGTACTCTCTCCCAATATTATAATCCCTGGTAAATTCACATGGACAATGACAGTAACCTCCTCTCCAGAGATTTCACATCTTGTCTGGATAGCTTTGGACTTCAGCAACATATTAACTTCCCTACTCACTGCAAAGGCCTTATCCTAGACCTGGTTTGCCATTCTGGTGTCACCCCCTCGGACTGAAAAGCCAACCTGTTCCCGATGTCCGGTCATGTGCTCATCACCCTCAATATAAATCTAACACTTTCCAAGATTTCCACTCCATGTAATATTACATTTAGGAAAATTAGTAATATTAATCCAGACATCTTTTCATCCGCTGTAAATGACCTCCCTCGTACCCATAGCATATCTACCCCTGGTGAACTGGTCTCATACTACAATGCCAATCTCCATAACCTACAAGTTAATCTTCGATCAATGTCATTCACCCGCTCAGCACCATGGTTCACTCCCACCTTGCGTCACCTTAAAGCTAAAGGACGCCAACTGGAACACCTCTTCAAGAAAACTGGACTCACCATACACAAAGAACTGTACAATAATCACGATTAGAAATATCGAATCTCTTTCATTGTTCTCTTGTATCTCTTTCTGCAAGTGGTGGTAGTCTGGTCCTACTCAAACCTATGATATACATAGTTGCTATACATACACACTAGCATATACTTCACAAAAAGTAGAAAAAAATATTTCAGAATGAAATCAAAAATAGACAGGGAATAAGTCTATAGAGCTGTCAGTCAATCTGTCCATCCTTCCATTCGTCCATCCATCTTCAAAAAAGAGCTTAAACAGTCACAAAGTCACATACATTCTAAGAAGCTTTGGGCACATGGCTACACACCAGCTAAAACACCAATTCATCAGGGTAGCACCTACTCAGTCACACACCAAGAGCAGTTTATAATTTTCAATTTACCACTGGACAACTAGAGGTGAACAATTTTATTCAGGCAACATTATGCTCCTCTCATTTCCTCCACAGAATATATAGGAGGTGATAGCAAGAAAAGATCAGTGGCAGGCAGAAATAAACTCACCTGTAGCATTCGAGGACATCCATAACGCTTCCTTTAGTGCAGTGCTTCCCAACCTAGTTCTCAGGGACCCACAGCCGGCCCACATTCTTGCACCCTCCCAGTTGCCTGTCATACAGTCCACATTTTTGCACCCTCCTAGCTCCCAGTTAAACATGGACTGTCTGTGGGTCCCCAAAGACCAGATTGGGAACGATGGCTTTAGTGGAATCAGTGTAGTCTAGCCAAAAAAACAATAATTAAGAAAGACCTGAAAAATTTATTTTAGTCAGAGGTTAAATATCCTAGCAGTGGATTACAGTGATGTAAGATAATGCTTCAGAATGGCTTCTGTGGTGCAGCGGTCTCTGTAATTCCAACATGCTTTCTGTGAACTATTTACCTCAACAAGAGAAAAAGGTAACTCATTTTACTGGCAAAATTGGTAGCTGTGTTAAACATTCTTAGGTGAACATTCTTTAGCAGTCAGGATGCATTTTCATCGCAGCACTAATGGTACATTGATTCCTTTGGAAAATCTCTACAGCACTTTGTAACAGCACGTTTGTGAAAATGTATTGTACCAGATTTAATTTCATTTGATCTGCCAGCATGACAGAGCAATCAAAAGGCAAATGATGCAATGTTATTCACTTTTAGATAAAACATGGCCACCTCACAGAAACTGGCTATGAAAGATGTATAGCTATTTCCACAGAAGTAATTTCAACCTCGTATGTACAGCGCAGTGTAAAGACAGCCGTTTACAGTGCAAAAATGGTTAACTCAGCAGGTGACACTGGCAGATAATTATAAAATTTAAAAAAAATCCTGAGGAACTTTGCAACAACAAGTTACCCCAATAAGTGAATAACCCTGCTTCATAGTACAGGCCCAAGGGCTTCTGTCACCTGAGTGAGGGCAGGATTCAAGACTCTACCATAAAAAGGACACTGGACCAAAATGGGACGCAAGGACACAAAGTAACAACTGAAGAACCACCACTTATTATGAACAATTGTACCATGATTCTCAAGGATTCTGAAGAAATGTTCTATGGACAGATGATTCCAAACTGGATTTTTGGAGATGTAGGACCATAGCACATGAATGTGCACGTTTCATAAGATCAAAACTTAAATGTAATTGTGACAGTTCAGCTTATGTATTTAGCCAACATAGAAGCGGGACAGTACATTAACAGCACACAGCTGTCATAAGGCCAATTAAGCATAAGCGTGGTTTGGCGGAACAATGTGAAATACCACTACTCCGAAATAGGGCTGGGTGATATCACATCAATATCATATCACAGATGCGCAATAATCACCATGGCTTCCGATGACAAGCGAAACATTTGGCCTGGCCGCAGCTTTTTGGTACTACATGGAAGTTTATTTACGGCAACAATTTGTTAAGCAGATTATAGTGATATGTGATATTGATGTGATGACGCTCAGCCTTACTCTGAAAAATCTAGAGTACAGAAGGAACTGTTCATGGTGGGTGGGAACCAAAAACTCCTCCGGAGTTTCATGCAGCTCATCACTAAGTACAGGAGGGGTTTGGTAGTGATGATTAATAGTGGTGTAACCAGTTAGTGAGTAACCAAAAAAAAAAATAAAAACATATTAACAAAGACCACTGCTTTTTCCACGTGAGATACTGTTATGCAACTTCCATTAATAAATAAATGAAGTATCACTTCTGTCCTATTTGTTTACTTATTTCCCTTTTAGCGAACACTCAGTTTCATTTGAATGACATTTACTTGTGAAACATGCATGAACGCACAGAGAATGCGATAAAGATGCGTGGTTGCAGTGGTGGTGGACCACTCCCAAAACCACATGTAATTCCCCATCCAGGAATACGATGAAATGTAAAACACCCTCCATCACAAGAGAGCTGGGTTTGCTGGTGTGTAAAAAGTACCCTGCACCCCTGAAAATGAGTAGTGAGTATTGAGTTTACAGAAAACTTTTTTCGTAATGTTTTACTGCATTATTACATTAATTGCACCTTCATAATGCATTCATAGCGCATTCAAAAGCAGTATGTAAAAATACCTAAACATCCTTACGTACCTTAACAGCTGTAACATGCATTAATAACAAACTTATATGACAAACTTATATTAATAACAAAATTATATGATAAGAGAGTATAGTTATTGTCTAGTATGATCATATATTGTTTGTATTTATGAATATTAAAGCTGTAAAGGTATTTTAAGATGCTCAGGTATACTGACATGTGGCTTATGAATGTTTTATATATTTATGTGCTATGAAGGTGCAGTTAATATAAAAGTGTTAACATTTTTTAAAAATTCATTTAGAAAGAAAAAAGCAGAGGTGGAAAGTTCAGGTTCAGAAAAGTACAAATCCTGACCAAGGTTTTGTTTCAAGAAACAAGCTGAGTAAAAAAAAAAAAAAAAAAAAAAAAAAAAAGTTACAGACACAGAGTACTCAATTTGTTGGCTGAAACAAAACATTGGTCTGGATTTGTACTTTCTGAACCTGAACTTTCCACCACTGGAAAAAACTGAGGACCTGCTGAAGTTAAGTGAAATTGATGATTTTTTTGTCAAGATCTTGCCTAACCCAAACAAAACCACTATTATGGCATCAAGCCAACATCCAACATCCCTTTGGGTCTCTATGGGTGGTGCATCTTCATACAAGGAATATCTTGTAGCCCTTAGTGAACCCTGGTCTCCCTCAGCTATACAGCAACTGTGCTACTCTGGGTTATATATAAAAGCAGTGAAGATTGGATCCTGGTGTTCAATAAAGACATAACCATGCTTCACGGATGAGGTGCTTTTTCTTGGAACAAAGTGTTTTGTTTTTGCCAAACAGGAACATACTCTTATGCAAAAAATATCCACTACCCGCTTTCATCTCATCCGCCCAAAGAACATTCTTCCAATAGCCTTCTGGGTCATCCAAGTGGTTTGGTGGTAAATTTGAAACAAGCAGCAATGTTCTTTTTGGACTGAGTCAAGTTCCTCCTTGGTTCCTCCCACGCATATCACTCTTCTTCAGTGTTTTTCTTGGTGGACTCTAAACACTGACAGTAATTTTCTGGAAGACCACTCCAGGGAAGAGTAATAGTGGTGTTGAATTTCCTCCCTTCCCCATTGTCAGTAAAATTAACTTTGTAATGCTTTTCAGCCCCATGAGCATCAGCTGCCCTTTTATAAAATCCTTTTTTGATTGAAGCGTGATTCACAAACCAAAGCCATTAAGAATAGACTGAAGAGGAGGCGTTTCTGTTTTGCAATTTACATACACTCACAGCTGACTGTAATCCCATTCAGTGTGTGATACGGTTTAATAAGGTTATCTTGTATTATTACTCAAATTCAGAAGATGACAAACTCTCAAAATAAAAAGAGTTCCGAAGAACTCACAACTGTCTCTCCCTACTGTAAATGCCTTAATAGGTCAATCAATCATTAACTGCACGCTTCCTCTTCTTAGTACAAACCACTTAATGGCATGAAATTTACTGCATGTGACTACACACGGTTCATCTCCGGTCTACTACCTTGAGCTGTTCCCCACCCAGGATCCTGACTATTGCTTAGGCTTAATAGACGCTACCTCCAGGAGTCATATTGCCAGTTCCACTGTACATTGAAATACATCAACAACATCTGCACTCATATTTATCTTACTAATGGTATTTCGTATAAATTCTACTTATACTTTAGTGCAGTGGTCGCCAACCAGTCAATCGGTCTTTGTACCATACTGTACATCCTTTGCAAACAAATGGCCATCTCAGGACAAAAAGGTTACTATAATCTCAGCAGGCCGACTGAGAGGCCATCCCAAAAACCCACACTGGCCCTCCAAGGATCAGGTTCTCCAACCCCAAGCTATTGTCTACTCTTGTGATGTGCATGACCTCGTCGTCTTACTGAAAACTTTTTAAAAGAAAATTCTGTACACAGTGGCCTCCACTGTCACTTGGCGAAGAAACCTTCATCTGCTGTGGGGTGACATGAGAAGTGGGCTCACGGTCCCACTCTCTGCTCATCTTGTTCTACATAGTAATTATTTAAAAATAAAAACCATTGGATTAAAATGAAATGCTATTAAATATGTCTTATTATCGTTTAAAATAAAAATTTAAATGGTGGGTAATAATAGATTACTGCAGAATATTTACGACCCTGTCCATCATCAAAATGACAGGCAATGAGAAAGTCTAACACAACCCTTGTATACTACCAAATCTAAATGCAGTACATTTCTCTGCAATTTTTCCCCAATAAAACAATACAGATGCAGGTCTGTACCACAAGTTACAGCTGACAATAATATTTATAGGACCATTCACAGGAAAATACTAGGAAGTTGTAGATCATATAATGAATGGCAAAATGGTTACCGACTGCTTAGCCATTGAGTTTCATTGACCAATGACTTATAACCTACTGACAAGTCGATCTAAAGGTGGAACTTACCAACCTTCTCTGGCCACTTGCCCAGAGATTCCCGAAACGCCTAATGTACTACTGTGGTACAGATGAGTCCATCTTTAGTTCCAAGAATCAGCTCTTATTCAGGCTGAGCAATCACTGCTAGCTATCTGGTCAGGCAAAATTCAGGAGATGCAATTATCCATGACGTGGGCCCTAAATCAGAACCACCAAACAATCTAAAACTCGCATGGTGTTGACAGTATGGCTGCAAAAACGTGAGCAAATCATGCAGTGGTGTCAATGAGATCATAAAAAATAAATTAAGCCTGAAAAAAGCTTGACAGATTAACAGGACGTTTGTATTCACCGGGTCTGGCCCGTGACTGAAACAGAAAACACAAGCAATTACAACTGCATTGACTTTTAAGCAGAGCATCATGGATACATACGGACAGGACAGTCCACCCAACTACAGTATGTGTGTGAAAGACTGAAACTAATATGTGATATGTGCATCCTTAACATTATATTCCTTTATGAGTAAGATTTATCTGAGATTTGAGTTGAGGATTATATAATTTAATTTCATACAACACCATTTCATGACTTAACCTACAGAAACACCACAGACAGCAAGTCATCCCTAAATTGGTTTTCCAGCCAAGCTATACCCTTAAATGACTAGGAGTCTTACACTGTATTGTTCGACTCATAGGAAAAAAATAAAGTTTCCTACTTTCAGTAGTTGACTGAACTGCCTGTAGCCTGGTAAAGAATCTACATTGTGAGATGCAGAAAAATAACAGCCCAATTGTCTTTTATTTGAAAAATTCAAAATACCTTAAAACTTGTAGGTGTTTTGTTTGAACAAAGTTTGCAGTTTTATTTATATTTTGTGAACTGTAGATCCAAAATGAAGGAAAAAAAAAAAAAAAAACCCACGACCCCAGTCACTGTGCTTATTCAGCAGCGAGCTTCTGCTTTCCTGGCTTCAGACATCATTATACCGCTTCAGACATGTGCAGATGATCTGCTGATGTCAGAAAATGAGCTACTTCACTCCATGCCGGCTTCACCTCAAAAAGCTTGATGGCACAGTGGTGACAGTGGTGACAGTGGTGCTCCCGTAGGTGATGTGCCCACACTTTTTCACTTGTTTTTTATGAGCACAACGCGCCGCTGTAATGGCAATCATGCATGGCTACCTTTTAAAGGTGAGGTGATGTGGCATTCAGATTGGTTTATTGCTTGTTACACCCAAAACATGATTCTGAATAATTAAGAGTTAGGACATCCTTTTTGCACATTGCGCCGGCACAAAGTCTGTTTTTTTCCGCTGTCAAAATATCCCATGAATGTTAGTTCCGCATTGCTTTTCTTGGTTTGCGGTAGATCTTCACAACAGAGCCCTATGAGCGAGTTCAACAGCATGGAGGAGAATGATCATGATTGTCTCAGAGAGCACATGCAGAGCTCATGCAAAAGCAGCGGGAGTGAACTTCAGCCTGATTTTCATATAGTAGGTAATGCTGAAAAGAAACCATCGTTAAAATCGCACAGGTCGCCAAGTTAAAGAGTAAAAATGTTTCAGCGCAACTTATTGATAGTTGGAGGAATGCAATTTGACGATATGCAGCAAAATGCCATGTCGACATTAGCATCGCACATCGTGCAAGCCTATTGAGGGAGGCAGAGTGGTGCAGTGGTTAGCACTGTCGCTGCATGCCACCTCTGTGTGTGCGTGGAGTTTGCATGTTCACCCTATTCCTATGTATGGGTGGCTTTACGGTGGAACCTCCAGTTTCCTTTGACTATCCAAAAAATATGCAACACGTGATTGAGTGTAAGGGTTAGATGGCTGATTCCTGCCTCAGTCGTGTGGCAATGTATGTATATCATATTATATTGTATTACATTATATAAACGATTACTCGACTATTGATATAACCAACAGTCATAGTCATAATCATGTTCTCAGCCACTGCTCATGTACAAACAAACAACTCGAGGTGAACAGACCTTCCGTTTCCTGCAGGTCAGTCAGTTTTATACTTGGAAACTGCAGCATTATTATGATAGTAAACACTGGAAAATTACATGAAGAATAATGCTTGCTGTAATGACCAATTTCTGCAAGACAATTAATTTTGAATGATTAATTTGTCGATTGTGTAACAAGTTTGAGACCCCTATTTTAGGCAGCAAAAAGAAATGTTTAAAGCCATTTATTGGCATAGTAAGTGCACATTACCATGGAACAAAAACACAATTTGACATTAGAACACATGAAAACTAAGAGTAACACAATAAAAACTAGTAAAAATTTATTTTGTTTTCCAAAACATTATGAGCATCTAGCTGGATGGTTAGATGAACACCTCTTCCCAGACCTCTGCTCAGGGACACCTCAGCCATTTCATGTATTTATTAAATAGTCATTGAGACACTGATTAGTTGTATGAGGTGTACTTGAATAACAAAATACATGGGTGTATTGTGGGATTGCTGCAAAAAATGGGCTGATTTTAGCAGCTGATTTGAAAGTTAACACACTATTACAGGCATGATAGCATAATTTTACACCAACATTAAGGTCATTTAAACATCAGTTTCTTGGGCTGCATAAGACTTTTGCACAGTATTGTGTGTCATTAGTGTAAAGCTGAACTCATTAAACAACAAATGAGCGCTGACCTTATCTCGCTGAAGATTTCATGCATTGCAGTAGTGTACCGTAGCTCTACATTTTTCCACAACAACTTTGACTTTTAACATTAAACAAATTATATACTGTTGAGAAATACAGTCGTCCGTCGCCACTTTGCGCTTCAACTTTCGCGGCTTCACTCTATCGCGGTTTTTTTTATATATTCATTAAAGTCGATAGACAGTGAAAATGATTGCTACGCATCGGAAGCATCTTTGCTTTTTGTAATTAAATGTACAATAATTATAATAATGATAATATGATATTTGTAACGTCTAATATGTCTTATTTTCTCTAATATATTGGGTAATACGAGTCTAATTGTCATGACCTGCCTGTACGATCCTCTTGTGTGCCACGCCCCCTTATTAACTACGTGTGTAACCCCTATTGTGACCAGCTGTTATCGGTCAGTTTGATTCGTCCGGTGTATTTAAGTCCACGTCGGAGTCTAACCCCAGGTCTGTCATTGACGGTTTGATGTTACATGTTCTTGTGTCCAGCAGCTGGACTGATTCCAAATAAACCCTTTGATCCTGATTCCTCGTCTCCCCGTTCCTGCTTCTGTGTCCAGCAATCATAACAGTAATGGTGACTAAAGGGTGTTATTTTATGTCTAAGGTCATAAACAGGTTTTCTATGCTCCAACTACGAAGATAAAAAAAATTTAGAAATAAAGAATCCTGCTTTGCAAAAATTCACTTATCGCGGTAGAGTCTGGAACTGATTAACCACGATAAATGAGGGTCGACTGTATTGCTATTCCATAACCCCAATATAATGTCAATGGCTTAGCACCAGCTGTGAAGAACAGCGGCCGTGAACCACGGGACGTGGTCCAAAGCTCATCAGGACCTGCGCTGTCTACTCATATCTACTTTTGGTGCACAGGAAAATATATTATTTGAACACTTCTATTATGTATATTTATTTACAGTTATACTATTAATTCATGCATTTGATGCATTGATCGTAAAAGCTATAGACTATTTTGCTTTCTTGTGAAGACAATTTTGGAAAGGAATGTAAACCAGCTATGCCTGTTCTCACTTGAAATTGATCTACTCTCTATAAACAAATACACACTCAGGGGTCCATTTTTAGACCACAGAGTTAAAACCGAATATCATATTTAGGAAATAATTGTTTACATCAATGTTCCTTGAACTTTACTGTTTACAAAAGGTTATAAAAAGCTTTTATTTTTGGCTCTAGCGATGATTTTGAAGAATTTTCATAAACATTTCTTCCACCATTAATATTTGGGCTATAATAACAAAACAACAAGGAGATAAAAAAAAATGAAGATCCACTTTTTAGCACCATTTTAGTGTGTAAACTACTAAAATTACTATCAATTTACTATTAAGTAAACGAAACAGAAGTAGTGGTTCATCAAACTGCAGGGTATAGGGGTATCCCTAAGCTTAGCTGCTATTCATGACACCAAGATAAAAGGCGACGGTAATATTTACAAACTTATATTTGCAGTTTCTATCATTTCTGTTCATTAAGACATCAAGAGGCTGTGTACCTCTACATGTGCTTGAATCGTTGGTAAATATGCAGCAATGTTTATAGCAAGAGCTTTAGTATGACCTGTCATGCTTTTCTAAGAGAAAACTCTTTTTCCCCCTTTAACTACAAACATAGACTAAAAATAAAGCTGAATGACTGCCTCCTCTGGTTTACCTGAATATCTCGTGGTATAACCAGTGAAACTTCTTAAACAGATTAGTCTCCTGTTAGCTACAGCATATCCATCTATATTCCAGCTGCTTAACCTTAGGTGGCTCACGGACAGCACTGGCAACGGTGTTAAAACAATCATTACCGGACAGTTCACACCACAGGGCTCACATCATTTATCTGCCACAGGTGTTTCCTTTCAGCTGTGATAAACGTACTGAATGACTTTAAATCCGGAGACTCCAAAGCTACATTTTCCATCAGTCAGTGGCACTGATGCAGGCAATACAGGTGTTAATGAAAGTTATTACACTGGCAACGCAGAAATAAAGTGGCAGAGACAAAGGGTGCTTTAATTAAAAGGCGCATTGGCATGAACTTAAAATCTTACATGCCAGAGATTCTTGGGCACACTGAGTACATGCAAGTGGCATTAGAATGATGACTGATCTGATCCATACTCACTCGTACTAGGTAGTGACAATCATAAAGACATAACTACAATAAAAATTATTTCAATCATATCCTTCCAAAAAAATACAGAACAAAGAATGGAGAGGGGGGGGGGGGGGGGGGGGGGGGGGGGGGGGGGGGGGGGGGGGGGGGGGGGGGGGGGGGGGGGGGGGGGGG
>JAABNX020000106.1:15413328-15426982 GCA_015163995.2 Mormyrus lacerda | reverse complement strand
ATTGAATTGTCATGCAATACAAACATCCACAACCAATGATTCAAAGAACAAAGCCTTGAGGATAACCCTGTACGATTTTTCATATTAAGCACAATGCAAGGACAATCATAGCACATATTGTTTATATTTGCATGGGTCATTACATATTGAAGATCTTCCTCACCTTTTAGTAATTATTGTAGCAGGTATGAAGGGAAGTCAGATCAAGGGCAGTTGGTCAGGTTAAATGTATGTCCAAACATTTGACAATGACTGCTAATACCAAATAGTAATTTACAAGAATTACACGGAATGGCTCTATTATTGTCTATGAACAAAATAGTTCAAAATCATTTTTATCTTGCGATCAATTAAAAAATTGATACATTTATCAGTCCTTTCGACTTGTTTTTATACCTTTTCATGAAATTAAGACTTTTAGCTGATACATTTTGTGCTCTACATTTTTGATGCCCTACATTCCCTGCCTTTCCTCTGCCTGTCCTGTTCATGTCTTCATTGCAACGAGCCTCTTTTTGTGCGCAGAAAGTATATCCATCAATATCTATTTAAAAACAAACGACTTTACGTGCTGACTCTGAAATGTTACCTTGGCTACACAACGAGCGTCGATGGACGTGCAGTCAATGCTATCGTGCCGTTTTGAGTTTAGTGCCGTTTGGTTTAGGTTTAGGGTTAGGTTAAGTGTAGGGTTAAAGTGTACTGTTATAACCGACACTTGTTGAAGGAAGACGGGAATACAGTGAAGAATACGTCAATTAGACGTTTTAGACAATTAAGGTCAAAAAGTGCATCTTTAGACCAAATCGCGGGTGGGGAAAGCATCGCAAACTGATTTATCGTCCTTGACCAGTGATGTAAAATCCAACATGAAACTGCATTGTACTTAAGAAATGACAATTTGTACGTCAAGTGCGATAGAAACTTGAATGCTAAAAGTCACACATACAGCAAGTCAGTAATAGAAAAGAAAAAAACTAAAAGGCATAAGAAGAGCTATTCTTTCAGATTATCAGTGTTACCCTGTTTTCCTCCGAACTGGTGATAATATGAAATGTTATAAGGGCCCCACCGTTCCATAATGCGAAAACATACACATATACATATATAAAAAAAATAACCTTGAGTTCGTGGGGTCCAATTATTATTCCGATATTTCAGCGTCGCTTGCCGGTCGTATGTCTCCATACGCCTTTGCTCGGCTGTGGCCTCAACCAAGGAAAAGTGAAAGTTGCGTTTGCTCCACTTGTTTTCCCCCGTTTGAATACAGCGCTGACGGCGAAAAGCGAAACTGCACCGAATCGCAGAAATATACACTAAACTGCTGTAAACTTCATAGTTGGCAGCGCAGCCACTGAAACGTATAAGCAACTTGACCAAGTACCGCACTTTCGACCACCTCCCCCTCCGCTCCCAATCCTTAGGAAACACATTATCAGTGTTTATAATGGACACTCGAAATGTTCCCCAAACAGCATAAGACGGAATACACCACCATTACACAAAAAAAACAAACACCAAGATTGCCGCTTCTCCAAACTGTCAATGCAGCACATACTGTCAAGCGGGGCAGCACAGGTCGGGGAGTTTCTTTAAAAAATGAAGAAAAAAAAAACATGCAATGAAAAAAAAAACATCACATTCTCCAAAACAGAGTACAGCTATTTTCACTTACCTTTTCTGGTTGTTCAGGTTACTTTTCACGTAAAAGTTCCCTTCCCACAAATTAAAAAATAAATAATGACCCCAGCAGCGCAGAGAGGGACAGTAAGTGCCTCCCCCGCCGCCTTCACTCACTCAGACAGTTTTCTCTCCGTCGCACTTCGCTCTTTCAATCCACCTCCGACCGCCCACATCCGGTTCGTCTCCCCGCTCGGTGTCGGCGCTTGCAGTTTAACCCCGTCCAAATGGTGAAGCTGCGCCTTTTCTTTTTATTTATCTCAGCGGGGCCCTAGTTTACCTGCTCGACACAGTTTAAGGACTTTTTTTGTAAACGTGCAATACATTTATGATTTTCTGGCAATTAATGATTGGCCTACTCAAAATTCTAAATGGCCTTTCATTTGCAAACTGGTAATGAGGAGATAAATCTGATTATGTGTGTGGTGCTTATATTACCGATAATAACGACTTGCATTACTACAGGAAATCGGTCATCATATGACGATATTTGAAAGATATTTCCCCGTAACGTGTATTAAGTACAAATGTCAAAAATGTAGTGTTGCGCAATTGTAAGTGGGTCTGTTTGCAATCTACAAGTTACAAGTCTTTTTCCGCCATTCTATTTTAGCGTGTTATTTAATTTCTGTGAACTCATATGGGCTATTATACACACTGTAAAGATAACATGACGTTTTCAGTTATTAAATATACCAGTTTTTCAGTATTTTATGAAATATTACGCGTTTGCATAAGTGCAACTTGGTCAAACTATGAAATTGACACTATTGTTGCACTGGCAACATATTTCGATATAGGTTCTTTCCAGAAGCCGAAAAATGTTCAGCCTTCCTATATATGCACCTATGAGAACCCACATAAACCAAACCCTGTTGCAAGTTTTCCAGCTTCCGTTGCATAGGCGTATAGAATAGTACAGTAGTCCTATAAATCAGGCGGTGTAACAGTATTACTTATCCCCAAAGCATATTGGATTACATTTACGGTTATTGTAACAAAAATGTATCTTTTCCGATTTCTCCGCCAGTGAACTGCAAAATCAATAGCGTTCATTTAGCAGTCGGTGTGTTTATCAGTTCTTCGGGTATGAGATAAACACTCCCCCTATCTTATCAGGTGATTTCGGTGTTTCACTGGCATAGCATAGTCCTCCATTTCACAGCAGCCCAGCTTTGAAAATGTACTATATAAATAAACCGATTAGATATTTTTCATGCATGATCAACTTTCCAGTTATACTTCATTTCATTTTTATCTCTATAGATCTAGTCAGAGTTCCCATACAGGTAATTAAAAATATGAAATGTCAGTTTATTATAGTTCTTTATACTTAGCCATGTGTAATTTAAAGGTTTGGGCTTTGGTCGTAATTTTGAGATGTTTCATTACCGAGTTTTTTTGTTTTTGTTGTTTTCAGTATTGCCAAACTAGGAAGCATTCCTCGGACTTCGAAGATAGCAGAATTATCGATTTTGGTATTAAATGTAAAGATGGAATATCGAGCAATAGCGTACATAAACTATAAAATATAAATAAATTAATATAAAGTATTATGATATTTTGAATTGACTAATTGTAAATAATAGAGAGCCACTTTTAAAAACACCATTTTTAAAAATGGATCCTGGCGCCATCTCTTGGTCAAACTATGTCACTGCACTACTTCAGGCTTGCGGCAGCGTGCAAAGCATGAAGCCAAGCAACCCAGATTGTCCTCAGGATACAAGGCAGAAGGTGACTGGGTGGTACAGGGGAAGGCAACCCTGATCCTGGAGTGCTGGAATCCAGCAGGTTGTTTTCCATCCCACCTAGTTTTGCATAAATAGCAACTCATCAGGTAGGATAAAAAACAGCTGGATCCTGGCACTCCTGTTCTGTTATGCATCTCTGGGTATTTATGTGCTCACTGACGCTCTGTGCACTAACTCAGCAACACAGAAAATTCCCCACACTCTTCTGTATCTGTCGTTTAAGCAGCAAAAGAGTTTAAAGTATGTACAGAATCAGCATTATGAGCAAAAAGGGTGGTAAATGAACATATGGTATTTCACCGATTAAGAAACACCACTTTGTCCAGGTGAAAACATTACAAATCACTTTTATATAACGATTTCGGTTTTAATTAAAATTCATTCCATAGCATTAAAAAAAAATTGCTCTGTACAATTAAGCCAAGTGATAGATTAGAGGTTACATGAATACCTGATACCCATCTCACTCCACGGTGTCGTTTGACTAATTTCATAAAGCATTCTCAAGGACGTTGTTTTCAAAATGCATTTTTTTTTGTGGATAATCTGGCTGCATCTTGCATGCACAGGTCACCTTTCTGCAGGGTGGCTGCTCCCTTAAACCCCGCCCCCTCAATCTCATATCGCTAACCTTGGTGAAAAAGGCTAAAGTCTTTGATGCACAGCTGCTAAAACCAGCAACTTTTCAGCTACTTTAGAAATTGTGCAAGACTGAAAATTCAGAAATTTAAAATGTATTAAAAATGGAAAAAATTTCATTTTAAGTTGATCGGAGCTGCATCCACATTTAAGAGCACGTTCACAATTTTAGCTGTGCTGTGGTGCCTGGGACAAGCGTCAGCATCCCATAATTCTGGTCAGGAATAAATGCCTGAAAAATGGATGTGCGGAGAATCACAGTGTTTCTCAACAGCACAATCTGAACCCTAAATGTAAAAACCAGTAGGGATAATTTGAAATCTAGAAGCATGAACCTGTGTCAAACCAGTCTGGGAATTCTTTAAACATTTCATGATGATTGCAGGGGATAATAGCAGCAGGCTTTTTATACTAGACAGATAAACTGCAATCTCACAACCAGTAATGCATTTCCACAGGTTATAAACCAACACTGAATTTATTAAGGCAAATATTTTAAAATTAAAAGATTATAAACTGAGCATTGATATTTTGACCATGCAGCTTTATTTTTCCTGCTTGACATAAACAGTACTGACGTCATTTTAAAATATGGCATTTAAAAGCAGTATAGTGTATGAAAGCCCACAATACCCAGACCCG
Source organism: Mormyrus lacerda (assembly GCA_015163995.2). Taxonomy (NCBI): domain Eukaryota; kingdom Metazoa; phylum Chordata; class Actinopteri; order Osteoglossiformes; family Mormyridae; genus Mormyrus; species Mormyrus lacerda. The sequence continues at coordinate 15,422,267 of JAABNX020000106.1, read as the reverse complement.
TCGTTTGAACCAACCGGAAATGCCTCGCTATCCTGTTGTCAGGTTGTTTCAGAGCAAGGGAAACACAAAATAGAACCCTGATAGACAGCAAGACGGAAAAACAACATAGAAAAGGACAAACCACAGACCATACAGTTGAACAAATACTGATTTGGCCTACCCTGTTGACGAAAATACAAAATAGACCATTCCAACTAATAACCGAAGAGGTCCTGTCATGGGTGCCAAGGTGGCACCCCGCACAACCAAGACACGCCTGGCTGGCAGCTATACACAAATGCTCCCAAGCCAGTCATTCATAGCAGGAAACCAGCTGGTAGAGATTGGCCATGTTGGGGGCAGTAACAGGAAACAACTGAAAATGGTTTGAAATTACCCATGAAAAATGTTTCTTCAATTGGTAACTTGTGAAACTGGTGAAGACCGTTTGACCCCCATCAATACACAAACAGAGCACGGCCAAGCAGTTGTCTCCTGCCATCCCCCATGAGTCCTGCCAATCTTAAAAGACTTTAGTCCCAAGAGTAAAAGAAATACAATGCCAATATCCATAACGTTTTAAAAAAATAATATATATATATATATTTCATACATTTCTTACCATTATGAAAGAAAGACGTTTGGGAGACATTGCTGATACCAGTAACAGATGTATATAAATTCTACTGATTATCCACTTTTATAGCTATAAAAAAAAGAAGTATAGCTTCCTTGATATGCAATGTTTAGTAATGTTTGAAGAGGAAAAAAAAATAACCATGATGTAATAGGCTTCATGCCACCACAAGGTGGTGTAATCAGTGAGTAAAGGACAACAGCTTGAGAAGTGTTCATCGATCCTGTGGGCCAATGGCTCCTGTCTGGTCCTCACATGGGCGAAGCTGCATCAGAGCTGAAGTCCATGTCTAGAGTGAGGGATTCTGGGAAAACAAGACCCAAAGACAGTGGCCCCCGTAGATGACATGCACGGTCAGTTTCACTTGAATACCAATGTCTCACCAACTGACTCAGCAATGTTAGCTTTCCAATGAATGGCAGTAGGATATAACAGTTGGTGCTATGGGGAGTTATGATGGATTGTACATTGTATTTACCTAAATTTAGAGTCTACTAAGAGTTACGCGACAGGCTGGTGATTAATACAGAACACGCAACGATGATTAAACTTTGGTCCTACCCAAGGGGCCGGGGTTGGCTTCAGCCCCCTCATTGTGCATCAGTGAGTCCAGGGTTCGAGGGGACATGGGGAACAGGTCACTTGTGTTTCCCGAGTTTGTACTGCAAAAGACAGAAGGGCAGAAATGAGCTGAAGGGGTAGGACATTCAAAACACATAAAACGCTGATCACTAGAGCTTCTGAATAAATACAGATAAAGGCTAATAGCAACCTAAACACTAAACCAAATGGAAACATTTATGGTGTCTAGAGACCCAGCGTTAAACGGCGCCATCACTATGTTTCTGAAGATTAAAGCAGGCTTTTACCATCTTGGTTGGTTACCTTTACAAACAGGATGAGACACAACGCACACTTGTCCATGGCACGAGAATGGCAAAACTATAAGAATGAACTTCGCCTCATTAGATATATTAATAGCATAAATGATATGCCTTTTTTAATAATAGCAAAAGCTTCCACATAGAATCGGTCAGTTTACAGATATGATTCTCAATTCACTTATGAGCCCAGATGGACCAAAGACCAAAATCTGGCATTTTCCACAAACGATGTTAGCATGAATGTTAATACACTAAACAAAAAATTAATTTTAAAGGATGGTTCATGTTAGTGGCTGGAGCTGCAGGACAAAGAATGTCATCAGAAAACAGCCCTAAGTAAATAAATAATAAAAACTGAAAGGAACCCATAAAGGATTTCACCAGTTTTAAAATAAAATGTAAAAAATTACGAAAATGCAGGGATGATGCCAAAAAAAAAAAATCTGTTGCTTACTTACTTTGAAAATCTAAATAATAATAATAATAATAAAAGAATAGTGAAAAAAAAATCAGTACGCACATTTAAAATATGCAATGTCATATGCCTTGTGCAAAAACACAATATTTATGTCAACTTTATGCATGCACCATATACAAAAACTGCTCTTAGAGAAAAGCACTGGCAGTAGTGTTGCATACTGATATTTTGAACCAAGTATTAACCGTTAAAGCAGGTGTGGCCAGTCTTACCCACAAAGGGCCGGTGTGTTTGCGGGTTTTCGCTGCAACTCCCTCATTATATTACTAATTAGAGGACTGATTGGCTGAAGAGCCCTCACACCTGGGTTTGAACAGCTGACCTACAGGTTACCCCAAAAACCTGCATAAACACTGGTCCTTTGCAGATAAGATTGCCCACCCCTGCTTTAAAGTCCAGTTTAATATCTTGCCACAGTACATGTGTTGTTTTCATCAAGTACTCATTTTTATGGTTTTAATTTTGTTTGATAATATGTACCATGAGTTCAGAGAGGTATGGTCCTTACAGACACAGACTAATACCTGGAGACACCATGTTACAATGCAAAGGTCTTGTGTCAGCTTTGCTTGCTGACTTGCTTTACTTTGGGCCCTCTGAAGACTCCACCCTAACACTCTGTGTATATATGCAGTAAGAGCTTCACTCAGATCCTGATTCCAAAGACACTTCAGTTATAAGTCGTCAAGTAGGCCGCTGCTTTTAGTTCTGGCCATTTCTCAACATGCTTTAACATCAGACGTCTCTGCTCAGAAAATGACCAGGTTTTGGCGCCAGAGACATTGTGGGACATGTTACAGCATTTCACCAATTAGATGGGGGGGGGGGGGTCCTGGAGCCCATAGCAGGCAGCGTATCCAGAAGAGCCTGGATAAGCAGTTGGAATGTGGATAGTTTTCAGTAAATAAAAAATGTATGCAAGAGCAATTCGTAACTTCTAAAAAAAGTCACGTAAAAGTTTCATGTAAATCTATAATGATGAATTCTACATAACTATTATATTATATAGTGAAATAAGATTAGAAATCATAATACCACAATAAACACAGCAGTGATGACAAACAGGTTAATATACCAACATCTTTGTTAATGTGTTAACGCTGAAAGCCCTAACTTATACACATGCATGACCATAAAAACACTTGTTTGGGTGGAGGGGTGATTTTAATCCAAAAAAGTTAAAAATCAGAAAAACACAAAGGTAAACCTGAAGGACTGAGATGAATCCTGCAGCTAGGAGCGAGACACGTATCAGTTTTGCTGCTTATCCACCACCAGTGGGCGCCCAAGAGACACATACCCCTCCCCCTCCACACCACAGCCCTGGCCCACCCTACCCGGGGAATCCATTCGCCAGGAGCTCGCTGTCCGGCAAGTCCATGAACACGGAGGGGCACCTAAGGAGACAGGTCAGGTTCTCACAACGCTCCCACTGCACACCTCCGACCAGCCTCTGCTCCCATTTTCCTCATCCCCCTAAACACGTCTGCATTCTATCACTCATTGGTTCCTACACTCTTTTTCTAAATTAAACACACCCGTATTTGTCCTCCTATGACTGCTTGCACTTTACAGGTTATATGAAAACATTTTGAGTTCAGTTCCTTGCTCATTTATCACTGCTTTCTGCTTCAGTGTGGGGGACAAACAGTCTTTTGACTTCATAACTCTGACTTAAAGTGCATACATTTGAAGGTATAAATGATGTTTGCCATATTTGATGGGCCACAAGGCTCCGAGTTTCAGATCAAATTCACTAAAAAATAAGAAAAAGAGAGAGAGAACATGATTCCAGAGGCTGCACATTAACTAGCTACTTAAAGCAGGTGCCCTTGGTGCGTTTAAATTTTGGTGTGCAGAGGCAACCAGAGAAAACCACAGTGAGATAAAGCTCTGTGTATCCCACTGCCCTGTCTTCAGGGTTTTACCAGTAAGGACAACCATACTAAGCAGCACCGGATCCCTGGTGAAGGAGATTAGACAACTAGTTCTCATCTTTCCCCTGTGGTTGTTTGAGGCACCTAATCAGTAGATTCGCTCTTATCTTCAAAAGAGGCTTTCCCTGAAAACTACTTTATGCAGACACACCGCCAGGGAACTCAAAGCATACTTACGGGGTAACGCAGATGAACTTTGTTTTCAAGTATGGCACAGCACCTATTAAGCAAAAATAAACCCTGTTTCAGCTAAGAATGACTTCTTGCTTTGGCACAGAAAGCCATCTACAGTGTACAGCAGCTTGGTTCTCTTCGGCAAATGTGAACACAAGTTCTTTCAACTAAACAGACACCCCTATTATGCACATTCAGCTGGCATTAAAATAATCCATGGTACTGAGAAGTAACAGTACAAAGTGTAGCTCAACAGAAAGACATGTTAAAAATGGCAGAGATAATTATTATAGGATGCATGGCATTCTTTAAATTTATTCCATACATGATTAAGCTCCCTATATTGTAAACCCTTATAAGCCAGAAGATGTGATTCATTGTATGCACATTTTCATTCATCCCATGGAAAAAAAAAATCAAAACAGACCTGTACTTGCAGCCACACCGAGTCCACAAGGGAAAATCACTGCGGCAAGCAGGAAAATCAACGACTACCTGGGTCAGTCGGGTCGGACTCCGCGGCCTCGGTTCTGCAGTACTTCCCAAATGCCTCTTCCTTAGGGATCTCTGGGTAGAGGTAGACGAGTGGGGAAACCAGGATGCTGGTGGCATCCATGATCTTGTAGCCCATGATGATCTCAGCAAAGGACATGCTGTTGAGCTGCTGTTTGGTGTACGGTTCCACAGACTGTATCTGAGTCTTTCCTGCAGGCCAAGGCAAGGTAGAGGGATCTTATTAAGAGCGGCTACGGCATAAGGCACTTGTCTGGTAGTCCGTAAGTAAGAGACCGGTCCAACTTGAATTGATGCCGTTATAAGAAACCACACACAGTACTCTGCAAAAGTCTTAGGCAGTCAAAAACACTGGAGTGATTTCAGGCAAGGTTTTGAAAGGGCTAAAGCCAACATTAAGTTCATTTAGACATTTGCTTTATTGTGTTACTGTTCATTTGCTTTACGTTCTAATGTTAAATTGTGTTTTTTTTCTTATCAAAACTATCCAAATAAATAGCATTAATCATTTTTCTTTGATTGCACTTAAGTGGAAGACTTTTGCACAGTACTGTACACTTGAATACCAATGTGTTTCAGAGTAATAGTTTCCCATGAAGAATAAATATTTCTTATTTTAAAGGCACTGTGTTGCACTGAATGCCTGTTTGATAAGGAGCATACCTCAACTGAAAGCAGTTAATGCTTTCATTGCTGTTTTATCCGTCAGTCAGCTGCTCTCTAAGGTACCTTCTCTACAAGCGCAGAACACCTGCCCCCAAGCTTATTAAATGATAAACAAATCTTGAGGGAAATACCCCCCGCGACACATATACCAAACCAAATGCTCTGAGGCTAGGGATCTGTCCCAGCAATGGGAAGGCTACTGGTTCGAGTCCCTTGATTGCCGGGAGGGATCCTACTCCACTGGGGCCTTGAGCAAGGCCCTTAACCTGCAGTTGCTTCATCCTGGTTATGATGTTAATCTACATCCAGCCCTATAAGGAGATCCTCTAACTTGCAGGGCAATTTTGGGGGCTGGTGGCAGGATTGGGACTCCAGCCACCATCATCTGCTGCATGGCTGTACTCCGGTTCTCAGGTGGGTTGCCATGTAGTGGGTGTGACAATGTGCTGTAATCAGCGCATGTTCCTTACCTCCTATATTAAAAATGGCCTAGGAATAGGTGTGTAATGGTGCAGGAAATTCGTGAATCAGAACAAACCTGTTTTGAGTTCAGAATTTAATGTAATTTCGGAAAAGCAAGGAAAAGCAGAATTTGTTTCTAAATCACTTATTACTAAAACTGCAATGCCAGTGATCTATTAGGTTGTTTACGGTACAGGTTTGCGTGTTACGTTGTGCACATCTGATCTTCGCTGTGGCTTCTCATCCGGTCTCTGTATTCTTCCCCAAGTCACAGCCCTGTGTCTGTATTATTAAATACTGGTTATCATCTACGGCAGTGTGGCTGTTATTACAACCTCTGGTGCAAACGCAGATAAGAGCAACTTTAAAGCAAAGCCCATGTGCGCGACGTTGACATGTCAGAATAGCAAAACGTAATGGATGCTTAGTTGCGTATGTTAAAAATAAATATGTAAAAATAATTATTTAAAACACATGACTGCAAAATATCAATCATAATAAATCATAATAAACTAAATCCTCCACTACCAAGTTTGATTGCATTGATTTACTGTAAGTGCCTTAAATGCCACAGGAAGACCAGCTTGCAGAGGTTGACTAAAAAACAATGTAGGCCTATGGTGTTGATTAAATAAATGTGAACATTGACTTTTAAATAACATCTGCATATCACGTTGCATTGACTTAAGAGGCCTAATCCATTTCAGGGAAGTTGGTATCATACAGTGTCATTTGGCTAGTACTACTACAATGAGGCATGATGCAATTTCAAGTTTATAATAGTGTATCTTCAATTTGATGTTATACTTAATTTGTAGATGAAATTGTAATTGAAATCAGTTACATATTTCCTATTCTTTATACAGTTGTTGGAAGTGTTAGCTGTTTTGCCAGATGACTCTGGGACGAGTCCGTGCCCGCCATGTCAGTCCTCAACAGCACACAAAAGTTAAGGGAGTCTTTTTTTTGGTCTCAGTCTCGGTCTTGTCTTGACTTTGTCTTGGCCTCGATACCCTCCGATCTTGGTAGTGATTTGGTCTTGGTTTAGGAGGTCTTGACTACAAGTCTACAGTCGGATGACGTCGTCTCAAATGAGTTTCCACCAACACATCCAGGTTCAGTATAACCGAGCCCATAGCTGGAACTGGTTTTATCAACCACATTCTTTCCAGTGTTGGTGTAATTTACTGGAAAACCAAAATGTTCCCAAACTGCCGACTGTGACTGACTGTAACCAGGATTAGTCATAACAAACTCACTGCCACTATTAGCATAATGTAGCATAATGCCTTCTATGTTGAACATCTACTTGTGAATTCAGAAGTATGTATTCAGTACCGTGAGCTGCATCTGCCCCTAGACACCCTGTTCTGCTGCTCACCGTTGATGTCCTTCTCCACCCAGGTGAAGGTGATACCACCTTCCTTGCTGCTCTCACTGAAGCGTAGCAGGAAGGTGCCAGGGGGCTTGGTGCTCAAGATGGCCCGCTCCCGCTCCTTGCTGATGAAGCCCATGATGTACCTGCAGCAAAGAGGCGACACGCCTCAGCACCACGCACACACACAGTCATCCCTTGAGGAAGCTCACTATGACATCTGTGATCCACCTTTGCCGAAGCTGAGGTACCCTGCATATTACAATAGCAGCCTTCCGCTGTACAATACAGACATTTGATTTACCTTCAGAAATCTGTCTAGATTAAGGCCGAGTGGTTTCAGACCATGGAGGCCAAAAGCATATGCAGGCTTACATTTCAGTCTGCATAAATAATTAAATTTGCTGTGCTTGTGCTGCTGCCTGACCTAACTCAGCGATCCAAATCAGACAAAAGTGTTATTCAAACCCACACATTTTAAATGATTGTTCAGCCAAACCAATGAATAACCGAATTCCCTTTATCAATCATAAAATGTTATTTTTAAATTATCCATAATTATTCTTACCATCAAAAGCAACACAAAATTATTAGATCTTTTAATTACGGCAAATTTAAATTTCGTTAAGAATAAAATATCGAGACAATATTATCTAAAACACAATGACACCAGGTGTTTAACACTAGGTATTATGCGACTTAAGAATGATGAACTATCCTGAAGATCATTGGCTCTTGGCTGAACTAAGTGGACCTAAGTGGAAATGAAATGCAGAGTTTCATTGGGCCACTGAAGCCTCTCTAGTCTTGACGGGCAGCTGAATGACCATCTCACCCTTCATTCCACAATACCAGGATGTACTTCTTCACCAAGTCAATGATGTTGTCCAGCCAGACCCAGAAGGAGAAGCCTTTGCCAGCCATGTTTTCCTGAAACATTTTTAAAAGGTGAAATGTATATTAGAGCAGTGTGGGGGGCAAAGTCATTTAATAGGATGGCTTGTCAACAGTTGGTCAGTGATGAGGAGGAGGAACTCACTTTGCAGAACTTTGCCCAGGTTATCTGGCACCCCGAGTAGTTCACACACGGGCCTGCATAAAATAAAGATGAAGGCTTTAAGATCAAAGAGATGAAGATGAGAGCTTTGATGTAAAAACAAAAATGTTGCATGATAAGCATCTGCGAGAACAGGCAAAGTGTAATGTAGACTGAGAGAAGTAGCTGGAGGACTGACATCACATTGCGTGACTCCAGTATTCCACTGGTAAATTTTAGGGGCCCTTCAATCAGCTACGCACTTGCCCCTGCAACACCAGCTGATGCCAGTCGTAGGAATTTACATTAAATAAGCAATTAAGAGATAATGTTAAAAAACATATACCCTGCTATTGTTTTCCCCATCTCTGAAACAATGTTCTAGTGGCTCGCAGTGGCGATAAATACTGATAAAAAATGTTTAAGTATGATAAAACAATTCCCAGAATTTCAGCCCCATACACCGGTCAAACCAGCACAACAAGCCTGACGAAAGGTCTTATGAGAAAAGAACTGAGAAATCTCTTCCTCCTTGACTTCCGTCCAGCCACATTCCCTTCGTTTCACCCTTATTTATCTGTCTGTAAACGAACGCATCTGTGAGTTTCTGTAGACTAAGCAATAAACCATAAATCATCAGGAACCAGGAAACCCTTTATTAATAATATATATACGACCTCTTTTCACCCACAGGCACATGGGTGTCGCCACCATTAAATCTGAGGGGGACGTGTCCCCCCCACATTTCATAATTATTCTTTTGGACCCCCCCCCCCACATTTAACATAAAATATTAGT
>JAABNX020000106.1:15379970-15392796 GCA_015163995.2 Mormyrus lacerda | reverse complement strand
AAATTCAGGTCAAAAGAAAATACAAATTATTTTGTTTTCGGAGGCATTCTACATTATTAGGCAACATAAAAGCTTAAAGCTTTTTTTAAATCAACTGTAATCCGCAGTGGGTGACAAGGTATGAATGATGCCGCTTACATGGGCAGGCAGGTAGCAAAGTAGCCCGACAAATGCTACTGGCTGCTTATATTTTTGCAACTACAGTGAACATCCAGTTGCAATAATAGGTTAAAACGTTTATTTGAATAACAGCATCAGGCTATGCCATTCATAATACGTCCCTTAGACATTCTCTACTTTAGGGAAACTTTCACTGTTGGCTGGATGATAAATAGTATGAAACAGACATGTCGCACTTAGGCCCTGATTCACACTCATTTTAAATACATATTTAATCAAGTACATAAACTAATTATAAGTGTAATTTTTTAAATGCAATACAAAGTTTTCTATCATCTTTGATTAATTACAGAATTCAGCTTTGGTATGACCTTAAATATTTTAAGTATAAAATCTTGCTCTGAATGCATTTAAAATTATTCACTGTTCTTTAATGAATGGTACACGCATCATAAATAAATGTAAGTTCACCAAATAGGTTACCCATCTTTTCAGAGATTTACACTGACAGTCCAGGCTCTGGGTTGCCTACCCCAGACCTAAGTGTTAATCACTAGGTTACTGGGTCCTCGAGCTGGTAGCTTCTAGCATTTACGGTTCAGAGTCAAAAGGCAGTTCTCCATCTGCAAAGAAGTACTGCACTAATAAAACACAGTGACTCTGCTCCTGTTTGAGTGTACAGTGTGGTTCAAGGACCTTTCATGGTGATTCACATTCTACATACATACAATGTATGCATAAAAATCAAACCAAATTAATGCCATTCTATATTTTTCACAAAGTGCTCTTTTTGCTTGGGAAAGCCTTTGAATTCAGTACTGTCTGACTCTGAAATAGCAACTTCGAGTGACAGGAAGGGGAATAACAACTTGGAAATTTTCTAAATAATGACAATGAATGCATGAACAAATGAAACACAATGTTATCCTTTCTGCAGACATTTTTAATTTCATAGCATGTTATCTGCTTCACCACAATTGATTTCATAGCCATAATTTCAGCCACTGCTCCCATCTGCTGGAGCCATTATGCATGTGATGACTTAGAAGACACATTTGTTGTACTGTCCTGACTGATCTTCAGAAAGCAAAAGAAGTAAATGAGGAAATAAATCTTTTTAAGGAATCGCTGATGTGATTTTCAGTAAATGACAGATTTTCACAGCACTTCTGTGGTGACATATTCTTCAGCAGAAGAGTAGTAACACATTTTAGTTTAGCCTTTGTGTATGTGGTGTATAAAGTAAGTCTGTAGTACTCTGAGCAAAGTGTGCCATTTTGTTTAACATATATGAGTGAAAGCAACACAATATTAATACAGCAAAATACCATCACACGTCACATTTAATAGCTTTTGAGTGAAAGTAACTCCCCCCAAAATAATTCCAATTCTCAAAAAGCAATACTGTATTCTTTACTAAAGATCTGTGAAATCTTCTAGGTGGCCAAGAATTCTTAAATTCTTAAAAATCATTAAGAAATTCCTCTGTGGCCTCCACTTTACTACAAACACATTGCTAAATTAGGCTACATGATACACTGTACTCAGAAAATAAAACATTTTTTAAGTAGAACCTATGTGGTTTATTATTAAATGCTTCTGTATGTACTTTGCTTGAAAAATGTCATCCTGATACTTAATAATCTTGAATAAATGTCAATAAAACATTTGAAAATATAAAAATTTAAAGTATATCTGTCACTTTAGATCAGTTTAACCTTTATTAGCAATAAAAGCAAAAAATAAGTATTTTTTTGTTTCAAATAAAACCACGTCTTGACATTGTTTGGAGTTGTGTTTACATAGCATCAGTGAGACAAAAACTGTCGCAATAGATTGTCTGCTTTGTTTATTTTAACGATAAACTCAGATGGTAATTTTTTATCATGTTCATCTATGCTAACAGCTTAAACATATCTTGAACGGTGAGTTTTTTTCAGATTCTCTTTCTCATACGGCCTTCGTTGAGTTGGAATTGTACCTGAGCTCAAGGCTGATGCATTTTTTCCACCAAGAATCCAAAAACATGCTGACATCTGCTGTTCAGGCTGTGTATTTAATTGCGAAACAAAATGGAAATCAGATGCAGTTTTGTCAATAATAAAAAAAGACATAAAAAATAAATCATACAGCGTAATAGATGCAACTATGCTTGTGACAAGGCTGCAAAATATTGACAAAAAAAGTAAAAACAGGAAAAGCGACTGTAAAGATGTCGATTCATTTTTAAAATCTAACATCCTTCCTTATCTAGGCAATGACTAAAGAGAAATTAGTATAAAGAGTTAATGGATTAATGATACTACTACACTACACTGATAATGAAAATACACCTGGGCTTAGTCTGTATCTATCTTTTGTGTTCTGAGTGTTGTCACATTGAATTTTCTTCTATTCAACACCACATCCTATATGTTCTCCTTAATGGGTTTTCTTATTTATTCCATACCCTCAGCCCTCCAAACTAGTCGCTGTCTCTGTCTTGATCCAGCTCCGCTAGTGCCAGCTCTGAGTCCTCCACCATCTCCATCAGGGCCTGAAGCTCTGCGTTGTCCTCAATCTGCAGCTCACCCGACTCCACCTGCTCCTCATCCTCACCAGCTACCTCCACCATTTCGGTGCCTTGGACCTCTACCTGGCCATCCCGAATCTTCTTCACGTGGAAGGTGAAAGGAGGAACCTTGTAAACGGCTGTCTTGGAACGAGCATACACCGTGTGGTCTGGAGTGAAAGATTTCTTCATCTTCTCTCGAGAGGACTTCAGCTTTTCTTTGCGCTCGGGGTTAACTGACATCCGAGTACTTAGCTTGCCCATCTTCTTCTCAATGTTTTGTCGGGTTTTCTCAAGGTTCTCTCGGGTCCTTTGACGGGTCTTCTCCAGGTTCTCCTTGGTCTTCTGCTTGGTCTTCTCTAGGTTTTCCTTGGTCTTCAGCCTGGTCTTCTCCATCTTCTCCTTAGAGAAGACCTTCTTAATGTTGTCTACCCTCTGAAGGCTACTGCGCTTGATGCGCTCAGCCCGTGATTCCTCAATAATCTCCTCAACCTCCACCTCTTCATCAGAAGAAAGGTTACGGTTAGCCTTTTCGCCATCCTCTTCGGTTTCTTCTGCCAACTCTTTCAGCCCCGACTCTGCTTCACCTTCCACACTGTCCGCAACTTTCATGGATTTAGATATTGACAGTCTAGAGGGCATCTTCACATCGTCCTACAAAAAGAAAAAAATTAATAATTACTGATCACACCTGATCAAAAAAATCATCACTGGTGTACATGTAACAAATATATTTAAGGACTTGCAGCTGATTAATTTAATTGTAAAATTAAATTAAAATGTAATTGCTGTATATTTTGCATCCTGAATCATGACATCCATCCTTCAGAAAACCACACACAGGTACTGCAAGAATAGAATCTGAAAATGTTCCACATCCTGAATGTGCTGTGTACTTGTCTTAGCTCAGGTCATAAGCCTTTCTTTCTATTGCTAAGACTTTTCAGTAAATGTACAGTCACGCAAGTCCTGTGTACTTGCCGATGGCAAGTTCCCGAATGTGTGGAAGAGAGAACTGAAGAACTATGCATACATTGAGGGTGTAAATTGGCATGATTCTTTGAATGTCAGTCTTGCAAATGATCCAGGCAAATTTCACTGCATTTTCAAATTCCTGGCCTCCACACCCAAAGAATCAACTGAATTTTATAATCTGTTTTTTTAAAGGACTCCATAACCCTTCTGATTTGAAAAATGAATGAATGAATGAATTTATATAATGCTAATCTGTTTAATACTCCTTTTGATAGTAGTAGCCATGGCACAGTAAGATTCACCTGTATCTGACAGAAGCATATAAAGTTACATGACTGCATTTTTAAAGTTTGCTTTTAACATAGCTCCCTCTTGTGGCAGTGGATGAACACTGATGTGGAAATTATTCGTTCTTAGACTGCTGATCAAATATGTGCAACATACCCTTGGGACTCAATTTGCAAAGCTTGTTTATCATCTACAAGCACATTCTACAGCCTCCACCCTTCCTTAATTTTTTGTACTCTTGCTGCTGAAGTCCGTGTTTCATACACCTATTGTATGCAATGCATCAACATGTTTATGGAAAGAACTCCATTTTTCCACCATCCTGAGAGGTTAAGTCACTCTTTCTGCTACCGGTACAACCTGAGCCCACATTGTGCATTGTTCTTAGGGAGCAGGAACACCCAACCTAACATTATGAAATGCAATGGAAGAAAACACGCTTTCCTTTAACCAGAAGCGACTATTGAAAGTAAACCTGGAGAACCATCTGCTTCTCTCTCTCTGAGGACCTACACACCCAAGCAAGTTATCAAAAACCTGACACATGCTTTATCCACTCTGAAGAGGAGTGTGGTGTGAGATTCTGAAAATACTTGAGCTTAAAAACAAGACCAGCGTCTCCCTACAGATATAATTCAGAGGGCTTATTCAATCTATTCAGCAAAACGGGCGTGCAAACACACAGCTTTTTCTCATGTGTTTCAGGTGGTTCGTGTCTGCTGGCTTCGTTCGTTTTTATATGCAATGCAAATGTGAACTACGTGTGCTGCACCTGAAAGATTATAAAGCCAAGGGATACTATTGTCATTGAAAAATCGCAAGTGTTCAGAGGGGCTCCTGGAGAGATATGCACTAGTGTAGAGTTTCTCAAAACGTTCCTTGGGCACCCCCAGACAATCTATATTTTTGATCCCTCCCAGCTTTCTGGGGTCCTTCAGGACCGGCTTGAAAAACACTACAGTAGTGGATGCAGAATTATAACTGTTTTGCCGATATTTGCACTCTAGTCAATGCTTAGGATACTGTTGACTAAGCTTGATGATTAGAGAAACTGGCAACAGGCCTTTGGTCAGCAATCATTCAGGCTGGAAAATCCCGATGAACAGTCTTTTAATTAAACCAGCCGTAATCTCCATAAAAACAACCAAAAGAGGGTGGAAAGTTCTAGTGTGTTTAGGACCTCTGTGCAGCACATTACTGTGTTGTTAATTAAATGACTCATTTCAGAGGCTCCGGAGATTTTTTTCTTCAGGAAACATGGCATCAGTTTCATTGTACATGCAGTTATTTATTAGGGCAGCTTGATTTATAGACACATGTGGGTCTGTAATAATATATATACATAATATATATGCAATATATATCTTTAGTACCTGAGAAAGAGGAATTCCATAATTCAAAATTAAACTAAAGCTAAACTAAATTAACTTAAAAATTATGATTCAGTTGATGACACCAGTGATCAAAGACAACCTCTGTCTGGTCAGAAAGGGTTGGAAATATGCATTTTTATTATATGGCAAAGTTGTGACTTGCACACTTGAGGAGTCAGGAAAATGGAAATAAGCAGAGATGGGAAAAGGGCCTCTGCCACCATGGCGTGACTGGCTGACGTCGCCGCATTTCCATGACTGTTTTCTTGTTGTTATTGTTTGCGGAGCCACGCAGGAAGGGAAGCTCCGGACTCTCGTCCAGCAGGACATGATGACAGAGATGCGGGGGCACAGGGGAGCACTAAATGCCGAGAGGCAGGAAGTGGCCCAGCGCACAACAACACGATTTTCCGCCCTTTCTCTCACTAATTAGTGCATCCATTAAACCCTTGTTCAAGAGCAGAGCGCCAGACCCTCTTATGCAAAACAAAAAAAAACAAAAAAACCCTAAAATCAAATATAGCAGCAGCAGCAGCAGCAGCAGCAGCGCCGCTCCTTTCTGAGGCGGAACTCTGAATGCAGGAAACCAAAATGGACAGAGGGTTCAGTTATACACCCCCTCAGCTTCTTAAAAAGTTTACAGTATAAAAATATAAACTGCCCATAATTTCTATATAATGATATTTCATTTTGATGTTAATTTATTTACAGTACTACAGCAGCTTATTCCTAATAATGACAGGAACAAACATAATATAAATTAATATATATATAAGAACTATAAAATAATATTCATTTAATAATAGCTAAAATTATTAGAAGCAGCAGTGAATTATACCTATAAAAAGACTTGCTGTCCTTAAAGTTAATGTAACACACTGGCAAGTAATAATGTATAAGATATCAAAATCTGAAACTATAGCCAAACATGTAACAAAACTCCGATCAAAGCAGGTGCACAGAGAAAAAGGTGAAACTTCCTTAATAGACTGAGTGAGCAGAAGTCACTATACAAGAAAGTATGATTTCTGCCTAGTTGAAGCCGGTGGGGGTCACTGTGTGTGCTTAATTCGGCCTGGTCTTTCCTCCTCTGCTAAGCCTCCCTGGCCATCAGCCACCATTACACTCCCTTCCTGGTATAGTAACCACTACACAGAGCTCCCTGTCACCTATGGAAACCATCAGTCTTTCTCTACCACAACCCACCCTCTTTCCAGTTCTGAAAATATACTGGCATCAAAGTCACACGGTGACAGTGTACTTGTCACTGGGGTTGTATCCTCAAGAGTCTGCCAGTTGTACCCTAGCTGTAGGTAAATGTAACTTTTAGTCTAGTTTAAGGTACAGAAATGAACTCTGAGGAACATTTTTGTACCACCTGGGAACAAAACTGTACCAGGGCTGCACCCTTTTTGTCTGACAGTGCCGAGGATTTAGGGATGGCGATTAACCTAACTGCATGTCTTTGTGCTGCAGGAGGGAATCTCCATTCATGTAGCAGAGGTGGAGCTCGAACCCCCAACCCTTGCTCTGTGTAAAGTAAATTCTGACTTTCTATATCATCAATGGTTTGATAGTTGTTGTTCTGCATTCACAGATTTTTGTGAGGACCTGAAAAACCTGTTTTTTATTACATTGTCAGGGATATTTGGTCCCCATAATATAATATAAACGTAATACGCACACACACACACACACATATATATATATATAGAGAGAGAGAGAGAGAGAGAGAGAGCAAGAGATAGAGAGAGATGTCCGTCTGTTGCCTGACTAGGTTTAAAGTCAGTTTCCTGCCCCCTCACACACTATAAAATTCTCCAGGATACAGAGCTAAATATCACACCCAGCCTTTGTCTTCTTTCATGACAATGCTGAACATGGCATCGACACCGTGCCCTCGCGAGAATCCGTCCCCACGGTTGAAACCCCGTACGCGTCATGGGTCTGTCACAGCGGCAGTGCCACCCCAGGGCGTCAATGGAAGAGGAAAAGGGAGCTGAAATGGTCCAAAGGAAACATCACTGTGCAGTGTGATCTGGGAAAGAATGGGGGCAACACAAATGAAGAAAGAAGGGCAATGTCACATATAAAGGAGAGTCTTATAAAAAGCTGCACTGCACCATCTGAAATGCTTTTACACCATCAGCTTGTCAGTGCTACCAATACAATCAAATGAACATTAATCAGATCAGATATTCCTATGTGTCATGATCCGCTCCGTACGATCCTCCCGTGTACCACGCCTACCTCGTTACCTCGTGTTCCTGCCCTGATTGTGATCACCTGTGTCCTGTTACTTCCTGACCTGCCTGTGTATATTAGTCCACGTCTTCCTGAGTCTTGCGTCGGTCATTGTGTAGTGTTATGGTTGTTCGTTCCTGTCTGCCCGATTAAACCCCGTTTTCCCCGTCTACCCTGGGACTCGTGCCTCCTTACCTGCTCGCCTGCCTCACGAATCGTAACACTATGGCTATTGCATTCCTTTTTATTAACAATCTTTGTTATTTTATTATTTGTAACATCATTATCATCAATAACAACATCAATAACAGCAACAAACAACAACAATAATAATAATAGATACTATTTAAAATAACATAAACTCCATTGGAGTTCAGACCTGACTATCGTGACTCATATCACGATATCATCAACATCTTAATAAAAATCAAATGCATAAACTATAAACAGCTTTATCTGATAATAGAGTCTTTTTCTGTGCTTGTTTAGTTTAATTTACAGCCTTCTCGCCAGGGAGCATCGCTGCTCGTAAAGTCTGTCCATCTCCTTTGCCTGCCCAAAGTGAGGCAGTGAGGCCAGGAGGCGCAGCAGAGAGCATCCGGAGGTTTATGTCCTGGCCCTGGTTTTCTGCCCATCACCAAGGGCGACACGTGGCACCTGAGAAAGCGCCGCTGGAACCTAGTGAGGTGTTTATAGTGCCAGGGGGTCCGGTTTGAGTATGACACCTGGTATGTTTGAATGTGCGTGAGGCTCCCTGGCTGCTGCCAGCAATCATCTGGACGGGCCACGTCTGCAGCACAGACGCCTAGCTAGCGGCTGAGCACCAAATAAGGGAAAGTAAGCACTCACTCTTATCAACACCGGGATTAAGCTTTGACTTCACATATACATAACTGACTAGTGTTGTAGTCACAGAGAGCAGTAAGAAGCAGAAAGGTTTTTTTTGGCACAGAAATAGTTCCTTCTATTCTTTATTTAAACAAATGGTGCCAGTGTAATATAATTTAACAAATAGAAATTAATTATGGTTTCATAAACAAATGACTGTCATGCATGTGTGTGTCTCGTTAGTTCTGAATTTGTCAGCTTTGAATAAATGCCACGTAGGACAAAGTTATATTGTTCGAGAAGTAACTAAAGGGGTGGAAAGTGGTGGTCTGGGGGCGCGGGTCAAAGTGTGAGATGAGCCATGTGTAATGTGCAAAACATCCCCACAGCAGCTTCACTTTTTATGGAGTAGGAGGGCTAGGCCTTCATCATAAAGTAGTGCTTTTGGTTGGAGTACATTCTCTGCAGAACCCAAGTGCTTTTCACCTGAGTCACTGTGTGTGTATCCTTCTAAACCAGAGCCCCGTTGCTACAACAAAACAAACATACAGCCCCTTGCTCCAGACCCAGGGGCCTTGGCAGTAAGTCTGAACCAACTCAATTTTCCAATTTCCAACCGCATTCAACATTCCAGAGTTTCCCCGGCAGACACTGGCCTGTCCTTCAGAAATGTAGCAGCAGCAATGTCATATGAAGCGTCAACCACACCTGACACAAATAGCCACCATCACCATCAATGAAACTACTATTTGATTTCTATGGATGATACCAATGACTTGTGCTCTGTTGATATCATGTGCTTTGAACTGCCCTTGATAACCATCAATGAGCTACTCCCTACTGTCCCTGCTAAATAAAGGTTCAATTAAATTATTAAAAAGGGCTATAGGAGCCTATGAGCTATATATATATATATATATATATATATAGTGTTTATTACAGTCTGTTTGTATTAATGCTGATTGTTTTGCAATGATAACTGTCCTTTCTTTGTTTTGTTTTATTATTATCCCGTATGTGATTAGTTAAGTTTGCAATTACTCAAAGTTATTCAGGGCGTGTTTATAAAGATGTGCCCACCTTCTTCAGTACTTCACAGTTCAGCAGAGAAAGCTGTAGGCCGGGGTTTCCCAATCCGTTCCTAAGGGACCCACAGCCAGCCCACATTTTTGTTCCCTCCCAGCGCCCAGGAGGAAAAATGTGGAGTGTCTGTGTGTCGTCGAGGTCCGGATTGGGAAACACTGCTGCAGGCTCTTTGGCTTGTGCAGTGTGTGATATTTCATGAGCTGGAACTCGTGAGATTGTGTACGTGCAGCAAATGAACCACACAGCTTCACACTTCTTCACGCACACATGCATACTCGCACAGTTAGCAACAGAAACCGATTAGTGTCTTCTTGTGCATAATAAAAACCAGCTGCAACTAGATATCGCCTCCTTAGACATCTGACTGGACAACCTGCGGCGATTGTCACCTTGACAGAGTGCCAGAGATCCAGTGGGCAGATTTGGAACTTTGCGTAACATTCCATTTGGAACAAAAAGGTGTAAGTAATAATACAAAAAATACAAATAAAACAAAATATGGGACATGCTGATGTAATAAATTCATGCATTTTCCTGGTCAAGCCATTGTAATTGTATTTAATTTAATCACACATTTGCAGAAAATTCCCGGTTATATAATGAGGATAATGACAGTGACTGCTTTATCTGACAAGCTTTTCATGAAGTTGATTGTTCAGCGCTATATTGCAAGGCATCCAAATGCTGAAATGATTCCAAAACCCAGTGTCTGAAAGGCTTTGTAATGAGGACCTAGGTCCCCCTGAAACCTGCAAAGGAATGTTTCCACTGACCAATGGCAATGTTCCTCATTAAGTAATGTTTGGACTCCATTCATCCATTTGTTTACTGTGTGGAGGAATCCCCCAGAACACTTTTGCCCGGTTTCCCAGGCAACGCCTCACCCAATCGTAGGCGAGGTTTCCACTAAAAATATCAAGAGGGAATCCGCATGATTTCTCACATGATTTCTCACTTGATTCTCACATATAGCAAGCCTGGAAAATACAATGGCTTATTTATTGGTTTTAGTTTTCATAATCTTTTTTTTATTTCATTTTTTTGTCTTCAGTAAATGTATTATGTTAATGTTTTTTTTCTATGCACAGGCTGTTTGTGACAAAAGAAACCAACATGTTATAACATATTGTTGAGAAACAAAGGCAGATTTCATCTAACAGCATCCCTGTCCCATGGTATAGCGTTGCAACCAAACTCTGACGTTACCGTTCACATGTGTGCCCACATAGTCCATAGCTATAAGTCCCTCCTTTGTATAATGATGCTCATGCACTGATAGATTTCTGCAGTTTTACGAGCAGCGGCTTAGAGCAGAACTGGAACTCTGTAAATCATAAGTTTGGAAAAGACTCAGTGTGCCTGACTGATTGTTCCAGGGGGACCCAGGGCTTCTTTTGAATATATCCCCTCAATCATCGCCTGGGACACTGGTGCCTGATAAAGTAATGGCACCCCAGAGCCACCGTGTGGGAGCAGTTTCCCACGAACCACATATTTCTAGATCACATGCAGCTCTGGGGGACTGATCCCCTTGAGGGTAAGACACAGTAGACCACAGAGCCTTGGCTCAGTGGCTGATTCTGAGTCATACATCATGGAGAAGGCACTGCAGGGCTAGGTTTTCTGCAAAGTTCCACTTAAGAGGGAACCACACAGACTGCTGAAGGATCTCTGTACAACGTTCAATCTACCCTTCATGACTTTTTTTTTCCACATCTGCCGCTACATGACAGGGCTTGCTGCTTTGAAAAATTAGACTGCTTTTAAAAGAGAAACCAGTCAAGGAGAGTCCGCAAAGGATCCTTTCATTAAACTGGACAGATTACGGTCTAAAACTTAAAACTAACAATGAAAACTAATCAAACAAAAGGCATATCACTGACATGGAATACATTATTAGGTTATATTGTACTGAACAAATCTGACTTTTCTAAGATCTCATCAGAAAACTATATCTCATTTTGAACAAAGCTGCACTTATTTTTCATGCTTGTGTAATCACAGCTCTAGTTGCTATGGCGTCGCTGTGTCACTATTTCCAATAACAAGGAAGGGAGTTCTGCAGATTTTGCTGGAAGATGTATGACCCCAAAGAACACAGGGGCATCCCTTTCCATAGCTCAGTCTATCTGGGTGATTCAACAGGTTAGTAACCTTCTAGGATTTCCATACATCTGTCGTTCAGATATGCCCATTCAACCACACAGGATAACAATGCACGTTTGTAATGGAATGTAATACTGTCGGCAGTCTAAAACCATCTGAGAAAGATATCAGTGGGCACTGGGAATTAGTCTCAGGCAAATGTGATTCTATCGCTTTCCAGAAGTGATTCATGAAATCAAAAAAAAATAAGCGAATGGAATTAGTGCAATCTGTCTTTGAAACCGCTTGTTCTGTGTTGTGCAAAAGACACTGCTTATCTTAATCATCAAGTAATGTCTTGGAAACAATGACTCTCTATAAAGGTAGCACCTGTGTCTGTCTGAAGGGCCTTGTAATGTCTGCAAATGGATATCCTGACGTCTAGAAGTTTGCCTCATTAGCAAAACATTGCTTTAGAGTTCTTCTTTTTATGTCATTTCCACCAAGGTCCAACAAAGTGGCGCCATTTAAACTCCTGGATACAGCCGACACAGGTGTGCTGCCTTCGTTTTTATGCTGTCTGCCTCACATCTAATGTCAGATTTGCCACAAACTCGCCTCTTGGAGAAATGATGTCACTGGCCTTTTCATTAACTCATTTCATTCTACATCATGGCATTTTGCTGCCATGTGTACTGTAGGTTTACATCATCAGCATACTGCTCATGCAGACCGATATGTACAAAACCGCAGCTATGCCAGCATGCTGGACTTTGAGAAGGGCAGCTTGGAAAATCTGTGTAAGTGCATCCTAGTGAACAACTGCGGAAACGTAACCGTGATGGAGCTACGTGTAAATGACAGGATTGTAACAGGAACAGGAGGTAAAACCAAAGAAATGGGCACTGAAAGCCACAGCCCAAACCCTGCAGCATGCAGGACAACAAGGGAAAGACGCAAAGAGTTATTTTAACATAGATGACTTCCACAAAACTCATACTTAAGGGCTAGTGCTATGGAAGGTCTCACGGGAAGATGATCCTATACTATAATTTTCATCTAAAAATAATCAGAAATGTTCCAGTGATGCTGCAGTGATCCAGCTCAATGAATTCTGGGAAGTTTGTATTAAAAATCGCAAAGGCCAGAGCCAATCAGCTTCTTTGTAGATGCCATAGAGTGTTTAAGATAAAAAAAAAAACAAAAAAAAACTATACAGTACCAGATAAAAGTTTGGATATGTTTTTGGATATGTTTTTGGATATGTTTTTGGATA
>JAABNX020000106.1:15355553-15372665 GCA_015163995.2 Mormyrus lacerda | reverse complement strand
ACTTGTCTTATGGAGGGTTTATGAGGGTGCGATGACTATCCTTGAGGCTACAGATACAAGGTAGAGAATAACCATGAACAAGGTTGTCCAGTTCCTTTTTGAACACCACATTATTGCTCCTTTTGTTTCATAATGACATAATTTTTTTTACAGAGGCCCATTGGATAAGTTGAGAAAGGCTTATGAGGTGGATCTGAACTGATACACAGAGTGTCGCTAAAGAATAATGAGATTTGAGGTTCCAGAAGTAATGTGACCCAGGAGCCATAAACAGTAGGGCGATGAAAGGTCTCCTTCAGTTTTCTTTATGGCCAACTTAACCCTTCATGTACTGTGTCTTGCTAAATATACCTGCTTTAATTACAGCATGCATGCCAAATTCTTTAAGTAGTTTCCTAATTTGCAGCACACTATCTTGTAACAAGCAAGGCTTGATGGGTCTACTGGGCAATAAAAATCCTGCCATCCTATACATATACGGAGTGGCTACATGGCTGTATCCAGAGTTCACAACGTTAGGCAGAAATTCAAACACAGACATATTTGGAAAATAGTAGCAGAAACAGATAATGGATTTTAATTCTTGTCTCAACACCTGCTCTGGTAATGCAGGAGACCACAATTCCGTTTGTCTACTGTTAGTATAACCGTCTGCTGATCCATGCATACATGCATCACACATAACTTTCACATAATTTTACATTGTTTTCAGTTACTCACCCAGTAATTACCTAATTGTTTCCATAGTCAAATGACTCCTTCACATTCTGTTTAATTTATGTAATGAATAAGTGGTTGGACGTTAACTGCATTGATAATTAAATGTATAAGGGTAAAATCGCTATAATTTAATATTAAATCATCAGTGACATAACTAAACCCATCTTTTAACATCCTCCTCAGAATATGTCCTGCGTCAACCCTTGCAGATTGACCCGAATACGCTGAAGATGAAGGTATGGGTGGAAAAAAACTGATAATATAGCGGACACCCCCAAAAAAAAATAAAATAACATGTAGTAGTTGATGGTTCAGTCCAGGGTTTCCTCCATAACGCAATTCAGAAACGTGGGGGGGACCGGTCCACCCCTGTACGCGGTGGAATGACGTCACGTTTATGCTGGTGAGCGGAGGCTGAGCGAGCGGTGGGGTCCGGAAGGCTTCTATTACAGTACGCGATTCATTTATTAATAGTTGATTTCAGGATTTAAAATTCTTAAAATGGCTTGCGTTTAACGCGTAAAATAGAACGCCTATTTTCAAGCATGAATTTTTATTACCACTTAATATTCATGCTAAGCCAGCAGGATAGGCAACGAAAATACGATGCAGATTAAGAATCTTTCCAAATCTGATATTTATTAACGTTTTATTGTAACGATGAATAGCATTTGTAAGACCAAATCCGCTGTGCCGCTTTTATTTTCCGGCTATCAGGCTTACAATATCTACCGTGGTTCAATATAGGTATGGATGCAACGGAGAATTAAAGCTACATTAGCCGTCTAACGAGATACATCAATCTGACCGCGTACATAACGTATGATACGGGATTATTAAACTGTTCCAATGTTGTGTTTGCCATGAAAGATTTGTTGTTTCGAGGTTAAAGGTAAAAACGCTAAATTTATATTAACTGCTATATATTGATGATTGATGATGCGGTAATATCCGTAATCTTTGTGTTAATACGCAATACAAATGATGTTAGCATTAATATTTTTCTCAACATTTATTTATTTATCACATTTCAAAGATCTTGCCATACCAATATTAAAACAATATATTCTGAACAATAATTCGAGGACACGTTGAACAATACAACTCAAGATCACTTTTCTCTCTGTAGTATATTTAAAATGTGCAAAGTGTTGCCCATTCAGTAATAAACATTGCTATCCATTTTTGTGCCGCTATTAAAATGTGTTATGTAAGATTTTTTATGTGGCTGACCGGATAAGCCGTTGCAAACAGGGCATCATCATGGCGTCCTTGAAAGGTTAAGGATAGTGCGGCAGATGGTCTTTCAGGCTGGAATTAACTCACACCTGTGATTGTTTTTCTCCG
Organism: Mormyrus lacerda; assembly: GCA_015163995.2. Lineage (NCBI taxonomy): Eukaryota > Metazoa > Chordata > Actinopteri > Osteoglossiformes > Mormyridae > Mormyrus > Mormyrus lacerda. The sequence continues at coordinate 15,370,598 of JAABNX020000106.1, read as the reverse complement.
AAATTGTTTCCATTTTCATTTTTAACAATGAATTCAGGTTTTCTTCTTTTTTTGTATTTAAATATTTCGCGCAAAAAGGTCAAATTTGTCGATATTTTAAGCATTGAAAAGCTTAGGCTATATTTAATCTCCAGTATCCGGGGAATATAAGGATTTAAACGTCGGTGTGTCTGACGTCGGTGTTTTACTTTAAAAACGTAAATTGTAGATTTGGATCATACGGATTTAATATATTGCTGTATATATATATATATATATATATATATATATATATATATACACACACACACACAAATATACATAAAAACGTGACGTGACCATTAAAAATTTTGTATTTGACATCTTATAATGTTACCTGCGAAATGACTATTGCATGAAATGCGCAATAGCTACTGAGTTAAGCAGACCTGCTACTTTCAATTTCAAATACCATTTACGAGCCTTAACTAACAATATTCCTTTAAAAGCATAAAGGATACGATAAAAACATAGATAGTTATTTATGATAACAAGGACTTTTATGAGCAAGAATTTCCCATCAGTATGTTTGAACACTGGATCAACATGCTAATGCGATGTAACATTTCGCTTTGTTTGTTTGTCTCCACAGGGATAAAGAGTATCTTCTAGGCTTGACTTGCCATATTCGCAGCCACCATGGGGGAGCTCTTCAGAAGTGAGGAGATGACACTTGCACAGCTCTTCCTCCAGTCCGAGGCGGCCTACTGCTGCGTCAGTGAGCTGGGAGAGCTGGGGATGGTCCAGTTCCGTGACGTGAGTGACTTAACAGGCATCTTAGTTTTCTCTTGAGTAGAGAAATGTTAACCCTGATAGTTTTCTGCTATTTAAAGTATTGATTTTGCAGTATTGTGCTATTTATAGTAGTTATTAAGTGGCAGATTATGTCAGAGTACTTTGTATTATGTACTTGAAGTGGGGGAAAACGGGTGCTGGAATCCTATTGCTATACAGAACCAAGAGATACTAAGAGGTAGAACAGAGAAGTGCTGGTGCTGTAAGCACTGTGTGTACCAAATCTGATGGGGGGGCATGGGGGGGGCGCGGCCAAATAAGACCTTCCATAGCCTCGTCCCTGGGAAGGGTTAGGCTGTCTCCTTTTAGGATGAAGGCCTCTGTTTAAAAATAACATTTAAATAAAAGGTGGCATTCGGGGGGGATTGGGGGGGGGGAGGCATGGCCCCCGAACGACGTCCACCCCCAATGACCGCGACCCTGCTTTGTATAAATAGTAAAGCATGAACGTGAAATCTAAAGTAACAGATAGTGTAGAAGGATCAGCCTGTAAGATGGGGAGGCATGGAGTGGTCAGCGTGGCGTGAGGTCAGGTGATGTGCCCATTCAGTCAGCTGTGCAGAATTACCGATATAAAACAGACTTCTGTTACGTTGCCTGCAGCAAACCATACAGCCAGACCTCGTTTCCCTTTCCAAGAGCTGATTCACCTTTGCTTTCCAGTGTATCTCCAAATATGGAAGCTGAAATGAGCAAAAATGGCTCTGTTTTATTTACTTTGCTATTTTGGTAAAACTTAACTCCACGTTAAAGTTCTCAGTCCATCCCCTCATTCCTGTGACCGATGTCTCCTTTGGGGCAAATCTTTCACAATCGGGGGTGTGGCTAGAAGCTCTGGTGGTGGGGTCTCCATGGTAACATTTGTAGAGTGGCGGTACAAGGTTACCCAAGCATATAGATTATCATTTTTCCTGTTCAGATGTCCCTATAAAGTGCTGCCCGCCTGAATCTGCCAGGATTTTACGCATGTCCCCCAGCACCCCTGTCAGCAACCCTACATAAGCTGCTTGTCAAACTAAACTAAGACCAGTTACCAAACTGGCAGTGTGGTGGTTCAGCCTACCAATGCCCAAGGTGGACAGAGGACTGATGCTTTAAAAGAATGTGCTGCCACGGTTGAAGATGGCGATGAGATGCTCTCCTTCCCCATGGCAGCTGAACCCTGACGTCAACGTGTTCCAGCGCAAGTTCGTCAACGAGGTGCGACGCTGCGAAGAGATGGACCGCAAGCTCAGTGAGTGTCTGGCACAACCTACCATCACACCAAAAGGAAACACACAGACAACAGAAGGGTTGAGAAGATCTCGGTGGGTCTGTTACTTGCATCATCGGTGAATGAACATGGACACAGTTACCTGCTAGCTGAACTCTTCATAAGAGTATGTCACTAAAACAAATGACTTTGACATACCGAGAGTGTGATACTCTAGTCTAAGCAATTAAAGGTGATATACATTTTGATGTACCCCACATACATCTGTATTCTGCAACAATGCTCTCAAAGGACAAGAGCTCCGGTTACTAAACTAGATGATACTAAAGTTGATGAAGTGTTTTGTGCGCGGGTGTGGTTGTGAAACCTACAACATTTTTAATCAGGCGTTTTATGTTAGACGTGTGAACTACCCATCAACCAATAGATGCATGTCAAAGTGATGTACTAGATAGTTAATTGTGCTGCACTGTGATTGGATATGCTCATGAATGACCTGCTTTTAATGTAACGGTTACATTACTTGTGTAAGGATTTGTGGAGAAGGAGATCAAGAAAGCCAGCATCCCTATTATGGACACAGGGGAGAACCCAGAAGTTCCATTCCCAAGGGATATCATTGATCTGGAGGTATCTTTTTACTTTAATAATGCTATTTAAAGGATTGTTACATGACGTTAACATCTAATTCATTCGTTTAGTAATTTCTAACACATATTCGACTCTGACAGGCTACCTTTGAGAAACTAGAGAATGAGCTGAAAGAGATCAATACCAACCAGGAGGCCCTGAAGAAGAACTTCCTGGAGCTGACGGAGTTGAAACATATCCTGCGTCGCACACAGCAATTCTTCGATGAGGTCAGGCTGCCCTCCCACCTTTCATGCCGTTCTGACTTCTCATTGGCCGCAGCGGCTGTCCGTCACCCTTCTTGGCATAGTTATGGAATGCGGTGTAGGCACTGATTCCAGTGTTATATTCTCAGGCTTTGTTAAGGAGGTGTCATAACTCAAGAACGGCTTCATTTCTTTCTGTGAATGTTTAATCGTATATTTAAAAAGAAAGCTGCAGAAAATGCCCAAATATAGTACATGTCGAGTTCCCGTTTAATGCAGCCCAGATGCTGATTTTTGGGTTACTCTACTAGCTAAATCTGTGTGCAGCAGTTAGTTGAGAAGGTGTGAAAAACAGTCTGAAGTATGAAAATATTATGGGTGCCCAACCCTGGAGGTTCAATTTTAAAATAGTTGAGCATTTTTTAAAGATTAATCTCAGGTTGCAAGGTGTGGTTGTTCTCTGTTCTGCTTTCAAGTAATAAATTATTTCTGGTGCTGTAAAAAATGCTAATTATTCATCCATGTTTAGCAGAAAGTGCCAACAGTGTATTGCCTGTATACAGGCTTTAGTTTATTGTAGTTGTGACTCTTTGGTTATCGCGCTTGGGCGAACTTGATGGCGTCACGTTGCCTAGTACTGTCAGTATGCTTAAGATATAAATATTTGAATGATATCAATTTGAAGATGGTTTCCTCAAAATGGAGGGTTCTTTAAAGCCTTCATTCCTATACTTCTCCTAGGTAAGTGTGTCTGTCATTTCTTGTGTCTTGTCACTGATGGGCAGAGGTGGACATTTTGGGTCCAGACAGTAAAAAAAGAAAAAAAAAAACGGCAATTTGTGTCAACCAACCAGTTGAGTACTCTGTGACTCTTTATATTCAGCTGGTTGGTTCAAACAAGCTGTTGGCATGCAGATGCCTTAAACTTTAAAGTGGTAACTTGCAGATGGAGGACCCCAATCTGCTGGAGGAGTCCTCCTCCCTGCTGGACCCCAGCGAAGCGGGACGTGGAGCCCCTCTGCGTTTGGGGTGAGTCCTGGCATCGGGCTCCCCTTAAACCTTCTCCAAGCAGCCTCTGACCATTAATATTATTTCCTGCTGAACATATTAAACAGCCAGTCCCTTAAGGACTGTAATGATGCAAGCACCCACTTTTAATAACCTTTCTTCCGGTCAGCATCGCATCCCAAGACACACGCTAGTCTATTATAAGCTTCAGAGAGCACAAGCACTCACAAAAATTCATAAGTGCAGAGTTCAAAGCATGAGAGCGTCCTTGGCTGCCCCCCCCCCGCCTTGCCCGTGAGAAATACATTTCCGCTTAAAATAAGCAGCGTGTTAAATGTTGCATTTCGTTTGGGGTGCCCTGGAAAATGTATGATGTAAAAAATGAATATTGTATATTTTCATTGTATTTTAAATGTCCTTTTTTAAAACCTCTTCACTGGGGCATGTAGGAAAAAGCAGTGCATCACATAAGCAGATCAGTAGCCGTTGTCCTAAATTCCGTGCATGATACTGGGATAGAGAGGAGTTGGGAAATTTATAGAGGTTTTACCTTGTAGGTTTGTGGCCGGAGTTATCAACAGGGAGCGTATCCCCACGTTTGAGAGGATGCTGTGGAGGGTCTGCCGTGGAAATGTATTCCTGCGACAGGCCGTGATCGAGGACCCCCTGGAGGACCCCACAACGGTGAGCACTTGTGCTGACGTCATCCTCGGCTCAGTGCGTCGATGTTGTTGATAATGTATGATTATTGACTGTGGGTTATCTGCTTAAATGCGTGCTGATTTTGTGTAACCATACGCACTAATCTCCTACAGAGCACTGCCATAATGGAAAAGGATGATAACCGATTCTGAGTATTTGATTTCAGGGTGGAAATTTTGTTGTCAGCTTAGGAATTGCAGTGTTCCGCATTGGTGAATTTCTGCAGCTCAGTGGAGATGATTTATCTACTTTGAATTTATTTAAATTTATATTTTTTAAATTAAAGTAAGTAGTAGAAGAATACCCATAAGAAGTAAAGTGTTGAATTTCACAAGCGTTTATGCTAACTTTACCCGCCCATCTGGCGAATCACTGCACGATAGGTATCACATAAAATGAAGGGCTATTTCTATACTTTTTTTGGTTGCAGCCAGTATATTAAGTTACAGTAGACAGAAACATTTCTCCCTTTGTGCCATAGTAACTCTTAGTGTCAAACGAAAGCTGTACGTTGACAATCCTCTAGGGGTTGCTTGTGAAAGTATTTAGCGCCATTGCAATCAAAGGATATAATGAAGACGGTAGGGCTTTCATCACAGCAAGAGGTCCGGTTATATCTGAGTGACTGCATTCAAGAACTAATTGGAGAATGTAACTAGACAAGTCTTTTTTGAAGGAGCGAGAGTATTCCAAGAAAGGGATGGAGCAGGGTCCGCACCTGGAGACTAGCTGATCTTCTGTGGTCTACGGGAGAATCTGATTTTTGACTTGGAATTTAGAGATGCTTCGAATATTTGGTACAAGCAGAAAAAAGTAGTCAGTGTTGGTGTGATTCTGGTGAGCAGGCAGGTGTGTGGTCAGCACTGATGCCGTGCGTCACTCCCTACAGGGGGACCAGGTTCACAAGTCGGTGTTCATTATCTTTTTCCAAGGAGACCAGCTGAAAAACAGGGTGAAGAAAATATGTGAGGGGTAAGTTTTCATTACATAGTCAAACACGCATTCGTCCGTCTTGAACACCCTCCTGTAGTTTTATTTCCTTATCGACATTTTGTCCCTATGAAGCAAGAGTTTTTTTTTATTGGACTTATAATGAATGTTGACTTTACAGTGGATTATTTTGTCGTGTCTGGGCTGTTCTTTTGCCCTTCCTCCTGTCCTCAGATTCCGCGCTTCTCTCTACCCGTGCCCTGAGACTCCGCAAGAAAGGAAGGAAATGGCAGCTGGGGTCAACACCCGCATCGATGACCTCCAGATGGTGAGTGTGTGTAAGAACAGCACTGTGTTGAGAGGAGGTACACCAGCCTCCTCTTTGACGTGTATCCTAACTGTGAAATAAAGCACATAGAGCTTAATTTAATGTCATAGCTTAAACTGCCACTAGCTAATAGAGAAATTCAGCGTCAAAGATAACCTTACTGCATTAACTGTAGTATTTATTACTTTCCATTATTTTCTTAAAATCTATTCACTATCACCTTGTTGTGGTTGTTATATACAGAAGGGCTGCCAACTCTCATGCATCTGGCGTCACACACTTTCTGACTCAGGTTTATGTAAGAAAGCTTACGGCAAATCAATATTATTCCATTATAAACCTAGAATTAGCTACATCAAAAGCGTTGGGGTAGTTTGTAAACCCTGCAGACTATTCATAGGGTAATAAAATGCTTGCATACATGTAAATGAGTATACAGGCTAGTCTCAGATTTCAAATCATGCCAGCCAGCTCATGCATTATGCTCATAACGTTTATAGTATCTTTCTTCATTTAGCAAATGTTTTTGTCCAAAGCCATGCGCAGATGAGGAATGCTTGGGCTCTGAGAGCAGAGTCAGTCAGCAGTGACATGATTACTGCTTTTGGCACAGAATTAGAACCAAAATCTTTCCGGATATTACGGCCACAGATCCCTGTAACCTACTGAGCAGTGGCAATAAACAGATTAACACAGTGAGGGATGCAGGTTTATGCTGATATTCCATCAGTGTATTAGCTTACATTTCCCTGCTGTACCTCTTTTACAGCTAACAATCATCTGGTTATTGCACAAAGTAATAAGATACAGCGGACACAAGGGAACATTTTTATGCCTCTCCTTCGGGTCTGGGCAGGCCAGAACCTGCCCTTGGGTTTATCGAAGTGTCGAAGCGAGGTGATCTGGAAAACATGCACTTCAGCTCTGAATTCTCTAGCTGAAGCTAAAGCTGAAGCTGTTTCGAAGGGGCAGAGTCAAACCCATGTTTCTGGCATCCAGCGCTGGCGTTGACTGTTCGGGACCCCGCCTCAGCAGGGATTCATGTGAGCCTCGTTTAGGAATGATGATAATTTTATCGAGCCCCCACATCTGGGCCAGAAAAGCTGAACATCCCGCTGTTTCATTCGGGTGTTATTGTTAAAGTTCAGCCAGCACGGGTACAAAGGCCACCTCCTTTTGTTTTCTCCCAAGGCCTGTGTTCAGTTCCCATGCCAAGCCAAAGGATGCTGCACTTAGTGCCGTCTGAATGCACTTCTCCTCACCTCTTATATTGAATTGTCTTTCATTGAAGATTATTAAATCTTAAAATGCAGTGATTACTGGAATGCAGTGAAGGCAGTGGTAACATCATATTCCTCTCGTGCTAGAGAATGTTTGATGTGTTAACCTAAAATTGATGCCTTAACACTCGTAGCTCTTTAGACTGTCCTGGTTGGTATAACTCGCTGTACTTGGTGTGGTTCGCCCACCCCTGTATGGAGGGTGTCTCCAGCAGCTTTGTACTGCTCCCCCACCCTCCTGGAGTGGGTCAGAGATTCAGCTGCGCCTCGTCTGTGCCTCTGCCAGCTGGATCAGTTTGCAGGCGTGGCAATGGAGCGCCGTCCTGATTCACTTCACAGGCATTCAGAGGTAGCTGGGCTGGGCAGGGGGAGGGGGTCGCGTTCTCTTAGCCCCCACCCCCCCGTCACTCCACTTGGACCAGTGTGTATGCGAGACCAGAGTACTGGCGGTGGCAAGACACAGTCACTTTCCCCAGCTGCTGAGACACAGATGTGGCCTTCATTCGCAGCATCTGCAACTTTGCCGTAAAAACAAAATGCAGTGAAAACAAAATGCACTGAACCCCTCATTAAATTCAGTACAACAACATTAAGTCAGATGAGCTGTTGTTGCTTTCCTGGTGGAATATATGACTCAGTGTAGTTTAAACTTGGATACAGAAATGTGCTCGATTGATACATGCTATAATGTGAGGCAGTTAACATGGTGATTTCCTCCTTTAGTTTTTCCGCATTTTCAGGTCATTCTTACAGATTCCTCTAGCGCACCATGTCCGATTGCTTTGGCACTGACCTCGTCTTTGTCCTTTCAGGTGCTGAATCAGACAGAGGACCACCGTCAGAGGGTCCTGCAGGCCGCCGCCAAGACAATGAGGGTCTGGTTTATCAAAGTTAGGAAGATGAAGGCGATATACCACACCCTGAACCTCTGCAACATTGATGTCACCCAGAAGTGTCTGATTGCTGAGGTGTGGTGTCCCGTTTCTGACCTGGACTCGATCCAGTTTGCCTTGCGACGGGGCACGGTGAGTTCCCTAGCATGCCATGCTGTCTAATGCTGTCTTGGTTACTGCTATAATACACAAGAGCTTTCTTTCATAATTCAATCAAGATGTGAATCTTCAGCCAGGTATGGCAAAATCCTTCAATGGGCTTGTTCTGTGTCCTCAACTCCTGCTCCAAACTTGCAACTCAGAGGAACTCGAAGACTCTGAAATAATATGCAAACGTGAGGCCAATCATAACATAGGCACGGCCATATCTGTAAAGTTCTATTGTGTGATTGTTTCACCAGCCACATGTCGCTTCCTTGTATTATTATGAATATTAGTCATGTTTGGTTGACATCCCACTTCAACAAACTGTTGCCCCCCTTTGCCCAGGGGCACTACAGTGATCTTTCACCCAGGACTTTAAAGTACACAGGAATTACTGCCTTGCCTTTGATCGTCTTGGCTGACTTTTGGGCTCACAATCATTTTTTCCACTGCTAATGGATTTCGGTGCTCGCGAGGATTGTGCTTTGTTTAGTTGCTTCTGTCCGAGAGACAGGGGCTGCCTTTTTGCACATGTGCCATTAGTCACCTGCTTCTTTTCACTATGTGGGCTGCGGGCTTCAGCGAGCAGCCTAACAAACTAGAGTGCTATTAGCTAGATTCCACCCACTGCTTTGGAGGAGCCTAGCTGGCAGTAGAGGTCACTGTAGAGTGACGAGAGAGACAGGATACCCAGCCTCTTAAGCCTGCCTTTTCTGGACTTTGCCTGGCGTGGGTCCGACTACCTGCCGCTTTAAACAGGAAGACCCACAGCTGTCCTGGTTTTTCATGGCTTATTAACTGCTACATTTCCCAGACAATCAGCTTGATCACAGTAGAACAGACCATTTATTGTTTGTAGCAATTTTTAAAGATATATATATATATATATACACACTGCCATATTAGGTGAAAATACGTGATGTAAGTAAAATTATTAAATGACAAATGTGATCACTCAAAACTGTAATTACCCTTAAGTTAACTAACGCTTAGTCAGGGGTATGAATAGCCTATGCGCACAATTACAGTAGGTGTGGAAAACATGTTTTGAAGGGATGATGTACTCTGAATCTAAGTGAGATGAAAGCAGCGATCTGGATGTTTATATGCATTTGAATAGAATTGGGATTCTACTAAAAATGACAGCTCACTGAAATGTACAGCTGTAATGTGTGGGTAGGTTATGGTCCACACCCAGCAGAAGATTATATTCCAGATGCAGAGGAGGCAAAGTGGCATTGATCTCACTGCGTCATTGGTGGAATTCCTTGAGGTCAGCGGTCAGAGTGGGAGCGGAACATTGGAATCTCAGACCGATTGTTTAAATGGCAGCGCATGAGCGTACGGTCTCTGCTGCTCTCTCCTCTCGTTTCGTAACAGACCGTGGGCGGATCGGGCTCCGTCTACTACACGCCTGGTGTGTTATAGCTCATGATAGGTTTCAGGGTATTTCGTATCACCTGTTGTATTTGGAGAGCTTTGTAAGCAGGCTAACTGCCAAACTAGGGAGAAACCCACCTGAAACCACCCTCCACCGTTATCCGGGGGTACCTCAGATTTTTTTACTCAGACATGAGCTATTTGTGTTATAAGTGGTTATGGGGGAAAAAACATGGATATTAAATACCCGTCGAGGTTGTCATCTTCTCATCGGGTACTTTGCCGTTAGATTCTTTGAGCAAGGTGTCTTTACTTATTTAGTAATTGATGCTTCCATCAAGAAGAAATAGAGGATTTGATGAGAAGTGAGGAATCTCCAAGCACGTGGTGTAAAGAGCATGAGGCACTAGCAGCAGCATGGTCCCCTGTCCGCCTGCAGGAGAGGAGCGGCTCTACGGTGCCCTCCATTCTCAACAGGATGCAGACCAAGCAGACTCCACCCACCTTCAACAAGACTACCAAGTTCACCGCTGGCTTCCAGAACATTGTGGATGCCTATGGCATTGGGACATACAGGGAGATCAACCCAGGTAATGAACACTCGTGTTAATCTAAATACAAAAAACATAGGCCTCGCTTGCAGCCTCCCAACACACTCGTGTTCTGTCATGAATAATCCACTGCAGAAATTTCACCTGGAGGCTTTTTTCTTGTATAATGAGAATGTAGTATTATTTTCTATTTTCGTACCTACTGTAATTCAGCACTGAATGTAATGTCCCCATTACTGCACACATCAAACAAATGTTGAGGTAGTGAGCACAGATGAACATTTTCTCAGAGCAATAATAGGGCCTCCAAGAGCAGTAGGATTTTTATTGCAAAATTTTATTAGATACTATTTCTAAGACTTTTCAGACGGAACATTCTATCTCTAGTTGTTGCAGCTGGGCCTAATATAAAACAATGTGGTACTACCTGTCTCATCAGCCCAAGCTTGGAAGGAATGTGACAGTAGCCAAGGCTGAGATGGATAGGAAGTACGAAAGAAGACAACACTGCTAATGACATCAATTAACGTCACAGTCTTTGCAGTCTAGTTGTGTTAATTAACAGTCCTCAACTTTGCTTAAGTGTTAAGTATTGTTCCTGTCAGATGATTAGCTGGACTTGTGATCCAAATGCTTGATTTGATTAGAATGCATATTTCTTATTAGTCGTTGCGCACATTCTGTCGCAAATACTTTCATTCAGGCTCTTGGTTATGGTTCACGACTCATCAAAAGTAATCGGTAAAATGCAGAATTAGGCCTTCAGTCTGAGGTACTGTAGAAAGTACAGCATTGTGACACACAATGAAACGTTAATAATAAGCGTTAAGCCTAGATAATGGAATGGGAATCCTGTTCTCTCTCCTCTGTAACGTCTGTCCTGTAGCCCCATATACCATCATCACCTTCCCCTTCCTCTTTGCGGTCATGTTTGGCGACATGGGCCATGGGTTACTCATGATGTGTGCTGCCCTCTATCTGGTCTTGAGGGAGAGTCGGCTCCTCTCTCAAAAGAGTGACAATGAGGTGAGGACAAATCTTGGAGTCTCATTCTAGTGGTCCTGGAGAGGATGGGATTTTCATTTTTTTAAATATCGAAGATCAAGCACCAATAAGCTTCACCCCAATTTGCATATGCACATTGTTACAAGTATTATGAGATGTCTGATCACTCTTACGTGATTTTGGTACCTGATTCTGGTGTTAAAAGTATGGCATTGAAACACATGTTCATATGATACAGCCACAAAACATAGGAAGCTCAATCAGTTATCATACCTTTGTCAGAGAACTTAAATAATGTCTTTCATGATATCCTTCTCATACAATCCAGATGTTCAATATGGTGTTTGCTGGGCGCTACATCATACTCCTGATGGGAATCTTTTCTGTCTACACTGGAATCATCTACAATGACTGCTTCTCAAAATCGCTTAATATGTTTGGATCGGGCTGGAGTGTGAGACCCATGTTTTCACCCAAGGGAGGCAACTGGTCGTAAGTTATTGGAATTTTTCATTGTCTGCTGATTGCATATTTGTTTGCATAGTAGATATGTTGAATAGTATACTTTATACTTACATCTTTACAATTGTCTCTTTAGAGTGAAAACACTTGAAGATAATGCATTGTTACAGATAGATCCAGCGGTAGAAGGAGTTTTCGGTGGACCTTATCCTTTGGGTATTGACCCGGTAAGAGTTCATACCGTACCTGCAATAGGCTCATGATGCAAATGTGATGGTTTGTTTATTTTTATACGAATGTCTGAATCTAATCTTTTTTGTATATATAGATTTGGAACATTGCCCAAAACAAGCTCACCTTCCTCAACTCTTTTAAGATGAAGATGTCCGTCATTCTGGGTGTGATCCACATGCTGTTTGGGGTCACCCTCAGCTTGTTCAATCATCTGTAGGTTCCAAGTTATTTTTCAGAAAAATTGTTGTTTTTATAATTACAGAAAAGTTATAATTCAGACACAGTGTTGAGATCAAAGAAGTGTGATAAGATATTTTTAAGCCATGTTGTAGCTTAATTCTTTGTCCTGTGATTTCAAAGGTACTTCAAGAAGCCTCTGAACATCTTCCTTGGTTTCATTCCTGAGATAGTCTTCATGAGCAGCCTCTTTGGATATCTGGTCCTTCTTATCTTCTACAAGTGGGGTGCATATAATGCAGCCACCTCCAAGGATGCCCCAAGCCTGCTCATTGCCTTCATCAATATGTGTCTCTTCAACTACAGTGACCCCACAAACAAGGCCCTCTACAGTGGACAGGTGACGGTCCCTGTCTGTCCGTTGGACCCATGGAATTAAGTGTCAGAAGAAATGGAGCCTAGTGCCTTCCACTGGGTGTGCAACCTAACTCCTTTCTGTTTGAATCTATAGATGGGGATCCAGTCTTTGTTGGTGGTGATTGCCCTTGCATGTGTTCCCTGTATGCTGGTTGTGAAAACAATGGTGCTTCGTCGTCAGTACCTGTGGAAGAAACACCTGGTATGTCAATCTGTATCATAAATACAGTACTGTGCAAAACTCTTGGGCTGCCCCAAGAGAGTTATATTTAAATCATGTTCGTGTTGGTGTAAAATGGAATATCATGTGAATAAATTGGTGTTACCTTACTCATTTCCAAACCTCTTCTGATGTCACCCCAGTTTTTGCAATAATCATCTAATATACTTATGGATTTGTTGACTTGACCGCTAGCAGATCTTGTTTGGCTAATGAACACATCATTGAATTATTTAACTGATAAAGTAAATTAAGTGAGCAACTAGTTAAGTTTAGTGAAGTGGCTGGGGAGAGGAGTGGTTTGGGAATTGAAGTGATGTTATTCTAGCCACCCAACAAGATATCAGTAACCATTTGGAGAACAGAAGAAATTATTTTTTCTGTCTAACTCTTCTGTTGTTAAGGTATTATTTGCCTCACTTGTAGGTCACTTTGGACAAAAGCATCTGTTAAATACGTCTAAACATGCATCTTATTTGCATGCATTTTAATGTTGTATTGTGTTTTTGTTGGAGCAGACTTGCAACCCAGACAAACGTTTTCTTTGACGGCCTAAGACTTTTGCAGAGCACTGTATGTCTAACAATCTTATCTTTCAAAAGTGGCTTTAGGAGTCTTCAAAGGTTGCCCTAAGCATGACTTTTTGTTGGGTTTGTTTAAATGCTTGAAGTATCTCTTGGGTAGACTGTGACTAAATCCAAGTTCTTTGGTGTAACATTTCGCCAAACATTTTGTAAATCTAGTTTACAATTATTTATTATTTATGTGTGCCACTTTTATTTCATTTATAGTATAAAACATAATGAAATTAATAGCTTTTTTTATTCATAGATATTCATTGGCAAGTCAAAGTATTCAAAATTTTCACTTGTGCATGTAAGTGTCTGGTACATACCCAGAAAAGTAAACCCAAGGCAATGCTTCAAGCCAAAAGAAGACTTTTGGATTTTGTATCTAGTCACAGAAGAGGGAAGAAAGCCCTGCTGAGAATCTAGAATCTTTAGAACAAACAGGTGTGTCCTCATCATGCACGGGACTCACTCAACAGGGCACTCAGAAATTTGGTGGGGTCCGGGTTGGTAACGGACCCACAGAAGATGAAGCAGAGATCATTGAGCACGACCAGCTGTCCCAGCACTCTGAGGATGATGAGGTAAGTGTCACACTCTGTGGAGCTATGGCTCTTTGACCCATGTCTTCACCGCATCTGCATCCCCAGATGACTGTCTCCAAAGTCCAAACCTACTCCCGCATGGCAGATTTTTTGCTTTAGCAAAGCAAATGTACCTCTTACTAAAAGTAATATCTGCATCACTGAGCTTTGAGATCTAAAGTGTGGCCCTGCAGGCTAAGAACAAACCTTGTTAGGATGCTACTTTGAAATGGAAACTGGATACTTTTCAGCTTGTATCTTATAACAGGCCTACTACCTAAGACAAAGCTCCTGAAATTCAGCGTACCGTTTTGCTGATGGGTCATATCAAGATGATTAAGCTATGATATCAAAATTTCAAGTCCTCTACCACAAAAGAAAAACAACGTAGGCTTTCTTACCTACGTGACACAAACTGGGGTTAATCAAGAATGACAATATGATCCTAATCTTTCCGTAAGGCTTCTCTCGCTAAGCATTCTTGTTTAGAACAGGTTTCTGCTGAATGTTTTGAAACAGAATGATCATCTTTAATTCAAATCTGAAACACTGTGATCTCAAATGACAGCTAGGTTGTAAGCTTGGCTGATGTGGGGAAGTTCACATCTCTAGAGCTGAGTCATACAGACCTAGACCTGGAAGGATCGTAAGTGGGGGTACACTTTTAATCTAGAATTTTTCCCATTATATGTTTAATGAGAACAGGAAAATCTGATGATTGTGGCCTTCCAAGACCAGATTTGGAGACTCCTGCTCTAGAGCACCCATCTTAATACATACTCAATGTGTCATTCTACATCAGCACTGACCTCCAGAAGGTAGTCTTTGCTAAAATTAACTTGTGTGTGTTGTGACTCTGCAAATAAACATAATCTGCAATTATTTTCAAGCACGCAGAAGAGGAAGTGGTAAGAGAACATTGCATGTTACTGGCTTGTGTCTCCAAGTCTCCCACTTGCTCTGTCTGTCATCTACTGCATTATCCTCGTCTTTGACATTCACTGTCTTGCAAGCACTGTTTGTTGTTTTGGCTTCCATGTGTTCATGTGAATACTAATGGCAAAAATCTATAACTGTTCTGGGGAAACTGGAGAGAGAGATCTTAATGGTTTGAACAGATGGGGTCTTCTATAGTGGTAGACTGATTTAGCGGAGATGAGGTAAACTCCTGTCGTATTCTCTGAAACGGTTGGGGAAACATCTTAAAAACACCTGTCTCATTTTAATCTGATTTCGAGTCCTAATACTCTCTCTACCCCCATTTCATAAATATTTGATAAAAAGTGACAGCTAATAGTA
>JAABNX020000106.1:15330037-15341541 GCA_015163995.2 Mormyrus lacerda | reverse complement strand
GAGTTCACTGGGTCTGTATGATCATTTTAGCCAATGGACATATTTTTCCTATAATGATAAGGTGGTCTGAGTTCCCCAGGGTTAAACTTAACTTATACAAGCACATTATAATTGTTGATTTTACCTAGTCAAACAAAAAGTTGAGGGCTTAGACATAGAAATCTAATAAAATTGCAGGATGGCCCTGTCAAAAAACAGAAAAATTCCTTATAACAGTCATACAGTAACACTAATGTATATGACGCTTTATTTACCACGTCCACGAGTACATTGGCGTGTTTCTCTTTGCATGTGCCATCTTGCTCTCCTTTAAGACATACACTCACATACAGGTAGGGACGAAGTTTGATGTCAGTCATATATATTTTAAATGGCTGTAGCCGTGTCCCAATTCAGGGGCTGCATCCTTTGTACAGTAGGATGTGGTCTACATAGTCTTTGTAGGCTGTGGTCTACATTGTCTTTGTCTAAAACAGCAACAACAAGCTCTGTCCTTGTAAACATAACTAATCTCAAATGTCAGACACTTCTGTCTACTCCAAACTTCTCTCCAGAAAGAAAGACATAGAAGAAACATTCACTGGTATTTCTACTATAAATAGCCAATAATATTACAACTGTAAAGTGATATATAAACATTCAAATAGCAAACATTTAATAATAGTTGAAGTGTGCAATAAACAACATGTTTGCCATCCCCAACTCTGAATGCTGCACAAGGCTGTATGTTTACTTGCAGAGGAGGGTCTCTGTAGGAGGTAAATATCTCTTCATAAGAAAGCAAGTTGATACAATACTGCTTACTGAGATGTACATATTCTGCCATAAAGTTACTTTTTATAGGTATTGCCTCAGATATTAAAATGACTGAAAAAGAGACCTTGAGATGCCTTTGGCTTGGCGCACGAACTAGTGGCTTCCTATTAAATTGATCACCCTAAATCAAGGAGATTTGTGGAAACAAATCTTGCAGAGATGCAATATACTAAGCTGATGTTTGTGTGAACGGCTGACCTGAACATTACACACTTTGACGGGAGCATGACATCGGCTTGAGAACGGGACTGTACTGTGGGTGTGTGGTTCCAGTGTGTAACACCATTCCACCTTGCTGAAGGATGCCATCGATTTAATGACACCTGGACAAAGTAAAAGTGAAGTTGGCATTTTGTTCCAGCAATTTATTTGCATTGCTGTTGCATGCTGGACTGATTGCATTGTCAGCACTATTACAGGGGCTTCAGCTTGGGGTGAACGCATTTCTCAGCAGTGCACCTGGGATTGACTTTCATAAGCAGAAGACAACAAGAGTAACAAAATAAAATTATGAATACATGCAAACTAATTCTACCTACTGTACTAATCTAGAGAATTCACATTCCTCAGGCAACATTTAGCTCGATTTCGTTTCATAATATTGATGTTAGATATTTATAGTGGCTGGTTAGTTTTTACCCCAAACTTAGTTATTAATGATTCAAAAATTTTAGCAATATCCATATAGAGCAGAAATAATCATCTTTATCATATCAGTCTATCTAAATGTCCATGATTGCTCCATTATACTCAAAATTTCCATTGACTAAAGATTTATGAGCTGATGAACATCCTGTGTTTTATTTTACTTGCCAAAGTTCTGTTGTTTGCTCTGGCAAATGTTAAGTGGCACTCACGTTGGCTCAAGCATGTTCTCATGCTTCGTCATGTTCTCTTAGTGTCTGTTTAGGTTTCCTCTCGCTCGTCCACAAGATAAAAACACAGTGATTTGGTGTCTGAGTGAACGAGGTGGAAATTTCTGATCCAGAAATGTAAAATCCAGGCCAAGATTTTGATTCAACCAACCAGCTGAGTACTCCGTGACTCCGTGTCATTCTACTTAGCTGGTTGGTTGAAACAAAATCACGGTCTGAAATTTCCACCTCGGCCCCATGGTGTCCTCTGCCTTGTGCTCTATACCTAATGGCATACACTCCTGAATCACTGTGACCTTCTTCTAGATGAGAACAGATGCTGATGCTACATTTTGCTGGCGAGCACGGAACAGCCATAATTACAGCAAAATATTGATCAGTCGTGCTAAACCTTTGAGTTTTTTATATGTATGAACTTTGAAATCAGCCCAATATCTAGCAGGAAGCCACTGAAGGCAGGGACTATACTTTACTTTATGTTCATACTTTCTGCTCCTAGTAACAGTTCTAGCTGCAGCATGTTGAATATGCTGTATGGTACCTAATGTGTAGTGTGGATAGGCTAACCTGCTGCATTCAAAAGCAGATATCCGTTTTCTAGTATTTTGAATAGTGATAAACTCAGCGTCTTAGTTTGGTGTTTCACAACTGAAGGAGGCACACCTTCAAACTGCATCAATAGTGACATCTTGTGGATAACCTAAGGGTCTCCAGGGGACCCTTCAATCAGGGTTGCCAATTCTCACACATCTGGCGCGACACTCATGCTTTCAGACTCTCACGCTCACACAAGAAATCTATATTATTTCATTATAAACCTACAATTTGTTACATCAAAAGCGTTGGGGCAGTTTGCAAACCCTACAGACAATTTACAAGGTAATATAACTATTACATACAGCCTCAGAAAATATTAAGAGACCACAGCACAATTTTTTGTTTCACTCATTTCTCAATTTATGGATGTGCATCTCTGAATTATTTATAAAAATATATGAGAGAGCAAACTGCAATGAAGGGCTTCTTCCTTGCTTCTTTCCTTTGCTTCTAGGAGCCTGATGCAAACTATCCTAGCAGTGCACTTCACACCTGCACTTAATGTTTCCCATTGTTTTTGAAAGTCACTTGATGTCATCCTTTGATTCATGAGAAACTGAGAGGTAAATTGACAGTCATCTCTGGCATTGGAATGTCGCTTCCACCCTTTTCCTGGGTGGTTTCTGATTGTTCCCAGTATCTCCTGCTTCACCTTATTCTTGTGTACTGCTTCTTGTGACTGCTTTGAGTAGCCTTCTGCCAGACTGCTAAAAATACAGATTTGTTTAAAAATACAGAGTTGTTTCTTAATCTTTTCCACGGCTGTATATGTAATTGTGTGTGAATATGTGTGCAGACTGTCTCAAACTGAAAATCTCACTCCAGCCAGCTGAGAAAACCCTGCTTCAATAGTTGTAAATATTTGGATTCTTTTCTAGGAACTAGGAAATGAGAAGCTTGAATGGAAAGACAAGAAACCATATGGATTGACCAGTTAATAGATTATATTCATCAAGTTATTTACAGTAGGTTTTTTTTTACAGTAGGGAGGAAGGAGTGTCTTATTGTCATTATCCTGGTACAGCTTTTTATGTTTTTATTATTATTATTAATAATAATAATAATAATCATAATCATAATAATAATAAACACCTGACTTATTAACTTGTCATTCAGATTTTACTTTAAAGCCCTTGGAAATAATATGATACTGTTGATCAAAAACACAAGCAGCAGATCTTCTTCAGACTATTCGGCACATGTGCATCTTGCTGGATACCAGGCCTGTCATTGTTGGCATCAGGTGGTTGATAGATAGCAAATATACTTTACCGAAAGAAGTTTCTTTCAAAAATTAATTATGGATAAGAAGCTTTTTTAAAATAAATAAATAGGTTTGAGGACGTGCAGGAAGAGTTATCTCCTGTTGCCATAGCAGCTTCATCTGTAGGTTCAGGTTGGTGAAGAAGAGGGCTCGCTGACTAGCTAGCTAGTGTAGCTCAGTGCTTCTCAAGTATTTATGAAACAAGGCTCACCATTTATGAAAACAAGTATTTCCAAGGCACACCTCCACATGTAAAATATCGCAAGACTAATTCCAAAACACACCTGGCCAGATCCCCAGGCAGAGCAGTGTGTGATGGCGTAATTTGAGAACCACTGGTCTAGCTAGAAGGGATACACCAGAATGCAAATGAATTATTCAGAAATGCTCAAATAATGCATTGTAAACAAATCTTTTTTCAATCCAGAAGTTTCACGATATTATTCATAAAAATTCAACTCCATGACTTCTTTCAAATCGATTCATATCAGTGTGGATGGGCATTCGGAGACACGGGAGGGAGGAGGCGTCACGTGCGGATGTCACGCTTTGGTAGAGTGTCTCACATCATATATTCATTTTACTCTGAAATGACTTGAAAATGGTGCATTTTTCAGGTGAAAATCTAAAGATTTCTTGACTGCCCCAGATGTTTCAAGACCCTACGATGCTCCTATCCCCAAGCAGAAACAACTATTTATAATGTTTTGGGCAAAAGCCATAAAGTCAAGCATGTAAGTCTCATGCATTGTCAGACACCCGCTGAAATGGTTGTGGAGTTGTGGATTTAGCAGTCTAGATAGTTCTAAACCTCACATTCTTGGTGTAGCCGGACACTCCGGAAAGAGCATACGGTAGGTAGGGTTGCCACCCCAGTCCCGTAAAATCCTGGACACCCAGTCATTCCCTTTGTCTGCGAGCAGAAACAAAAGCATTTACATACAATGGCATGCTAAACGAAAGAGTGGTTCCTTTAACGTGAATTTGGAACACCAAGAGCATTCTGTTTTATGGTGATACATGAATTACGCAGATATTACATTCCTGCTGGGGCTAACAGGCATGCAAATTGAAACTCAGGCAGGGAGGGGGGGGGGGTATGTTTTGTTAAGAATGTGTTCCTACCATTTTTATAAAGGAATTTGAAAGCTGTGTTAGTAATGGTTTTACGTACATTGGCACTGTGTGAAGAAAAACATGATCAAGAAAAATAACGGTGAGGGATGGAGACATTAACTTGACATATTCACACATTCAAACAAGCTTGCAACAGAAAAGCCAGTCTAATTTTAAATCAAAGATGCTTCTGGATACTGACCTCAGGTTAAAAAAACGGGGAAAATTCCTAAGTCACAAAGAGGACCCATTGTGAGGCCCAGGCACCTTTTGAAAATATATTAACCATGAAATGTGATTGAAGGGCCTGGTACAATGAAATTGTGTTCGCTGACCTCCTTACACTTAAAAACTATGGCAATAAAACCTCCTTTTCATATTTGCATTTTAGAAGAAAATGCATCTAAACATTTCATTACCAAATTGCTCATCCCATGGGGTGTATCCATACTGTGGGTTATTACACTTTGCCCTGGATCTGATGGGCCCTTTAGTAAGGTCCTATACCCATTTACCCCCAGCATTGGCTGACCCTGCTCTTGATTGGATGGCACTATGGGTAAAAGCGACTTAAATAAATGCTATGTAATGATGGGGTAGGCTCCAGGCCCCTCGCACCTTTGGGCCCCTTGAACCTCTGGGCCCCTCGCACCTTTGGGCCCCTCGCATCTTCAGGCCCTTTGAACCTCTGGGCCTCTTGCACCTCCGGGCCGGAAAAGTATTTGGAAGACAGATGAATGAAATTTCACAATTGCTGTTTCCAGGCATGAGTAACAAAAATCAAGAAATGCTGAACTGGAATGTGAGCAAAAACGTCTTCATTAAGGGGTCATTCTTGGCCGGAGACTAAGAAAGTAAAGTCACAGTCCTGTCAGAGTGCCCATGCTAACTCTAGCGTCAAAAGCAGCTTCGGTGGGCCTGAGATTGCCGGAACTGGACCGCAGATCACCAGAAGGTGGTCACCCTGTCCGATCAATGGATTGCTGTTGAATCATTTGGACAGCCAGATCGAGCGTCTGAGGGAAGTGTCGGAACAAGTAGCGCAATTTGTGGCTGTGTAGCTCTATACGCAGCAGGGCTCAATACACTGTGACCATCGATTAAATGATCTGCCATTCGTGCTATATTAGCTCTTTCACTACCATATTCTATTATGATGTTTTGGCTCTGTGCGTGCGTGTGTGTTTACCATTCATAGCACAGTTAGGGCTAATTAATTGACTACATAGACTTGGTACTGGGAACCTTCCTGGTAGCCTTCAGGCACGCATGTATGAATCAGAGCACATCCCACAAGCCTGGACTGCAGGCAATAAAAGTAGGACCAAGTCTCCGAAGCCAAGTGTGCAGCATCACACCACATCAGACATCAAAGTGCAATGGATGGTCCCCACATGCAGGAGAGCAAGCCGGCAGCTCAGCTCCAGATAGCGATCAGTCTGTGGGAAGACAGGGGACCCACATCACCACACTGGTTTAGTGGAACAAACAAACAAGAAAGATGACAACTTAATACAGCACTTTATACATTATATATACACACGAATTTAAAAAAAATCAAATTGACAACAGAAAAAGAAAAATTAAGGAGGCTATTAACCTAAAACCTAAATAGACAAATATACACATTTCAGTCCTCTGTATGAATATTTTGATTTAATGCTTGTTCTGGAAATTTCTCTGTATATAAAACTTCAAGGCATTACTACTGCAGCCAGCTTTGAGACGCTAAACATGATGCTGTATTTCAGATTTTCCTTTCAAGAACTTTTACTCGGTTTGGAAGAGTCAAGGAAATGAGGCAGAAAACTTCAAAACAACAAAATCCATGTTAATCTGAATAACACAATTTTAGCAGCAATGACTGGGCATTTATATGGAATTAAAAACAAAACTCAGTTGTGAAAAACATGCAGTAAAATGTTCCAGAATAACAAATTAAGATTTTTGGCCGCCATGAGATATCAGTCCATATTCTGACAAAGTGCTTGGACGTTGGTCAATCCAACTAAAGAGGGCAATAAACAATACTTTCCTTTATTATTCCCGTTTAATTCAGGTACCTGGTTATCTTGTTTTGAGGACTTGTGGGGTGATGCAACCACAGAGAACCAAATACAAGCAAAAATCATGTGAAAATTATGAACTTCAGCACTGCTCTGTCACTCCTTGAAACTTCAAAAATAAAAAGTACCAAGCAAGCTAATGGTTGCTGTATATAACCTTCATAGTACAACACATTCAGGCTTTTTACTTATGCCCATAAAATAAAATTAAAGGGGAAAACAAAAATATAGAGGAGAAAAAAATTCACAACTGTTACTTCAACCCATTTCTAGGTTAGTATATATTCCCTGAAGGAGGCAGACTCTAGATACAAGCCATCTTAACGGAGATAAGGAGAAAAGTTCAACACAGAAAACAAAAGAAAAACTGACATAGATACCTTTACCGCACTATGACGGACATCTATAGCAGGTTTGTTTTAAATTAAGGAGAAAGAAATGGTGGAAACAAGAATCCACATAATGGCTTGGAGATAATGCGTGGCGGTTTTTACATTCCTTCTTCAAAGCATGGTTGCAGACTCCTTGACAGCATGTCAAAGCACCACACTCAGACATGGCCATTGCACAACCTCAAAGTGCCTTAAAACAACAACACAATAACGATAGTGAGAACCACGGGAGCTAAGTGACTGTCCACAGCCAAGCAGGCTCAGCAGCTCAGCAGACACACTTCTGCGAGATCTCGGGGAGGCTGGGGAAGGGCTCGTCAAAAGAGTAGGTGCCCCGAACAGACTTCATCTCACGCTGGCTGGAGCAGATGGCGTAGGGCTTTATGAAGAACAGATCCCGGGTGGGCTCCACACTCTCTGGTTCTGGGTCCGATTCTGACTGGCTGGCCTCAGGCTCAGCTTGGCCGGACAGCAGGGTGGAGTGGAGGTGGGTGGGCGGCTTAGACCCCTCCATCAGCCAGGGGTGAGCCAGACAGTCCTCAGCAGAGGCTCTCTTTCTGCAATTGGAGGCGGGAATGTAAGCACTTATAACCAAATTTCAGAAATCAGAAGTTATCCAGCAAGATCAATGGTCTGTTCATTTTGTCCCATATTTTGACTTAGTAAATCTTTGCACTTTTAACTGATACTGACATCCTAGGCCTGTCACACAGTACACCTTAAATTGCAATGACACATGTAATCCACAAGAGGGTGCACTAGGCTTTTTTTCCCCCAGAGGGAAAAAAAAAACACAAGTGAATGTTCAGGATATCTTACAGAGGCATGAATCGAAGCACACGACAGAACTGGCTGACCTAGGATCTTGGACAAGGAGGGTTTTGATGAAGTCGATGGCTAGGGAAGACACTCCCTCAAAGACATCCTGGGTGTAGTCTACATTGACCTGCGAGATGTTCAGGAAGGTCTGCTGATTGTCATCACCCCGGAATGGGGACAATCCTGTCAGCATGACATAGGTCAGGACACCAATGCTCCTGAAAGGAGAAAAAAGAAAAAAGTTGATGCTCAAGGCTGCTCATTTAGGAGATTATAAAAGCACAAGAAGGTGACAGCGCTCAGTAAAAACTGCCCAAACCGTGGAGGCTTTAGTCATACCTGGTACTGGCTTTAACCTGACATTGCAGCCCCTGAATAAATATTTCAGCAATTTGGAAACTCCCCCCCCCCCCCAAAAAAAAACACACATACCTTAAAACACCAAAGTAAGCGAAAGTAGATCATGTATCTGAGCATGACTCAAAACAAGTTAACACTCACCACATATCTGTGGATGTTCTTAAGGGCTCATAGTTGAGGACTTCAGGGGCTGAAAGAAAATTAGACAAAGGTCTAGGAGTTAAAACAGAGGCAAAATTAGTAGATCATTTTCAGGAATTGCTTAGCTTCTCTTTGGTACGTTCCAGACGTTTCATAATTCTTGGTGACTCACCCACATACTCCGGTGTCCCAATTATCTCGCGAATCTCCTTCTTGCTGTCCATGCATCTGGACAGACCAAAGTCCACGATTCTGATGTCACCGAAGGGCTGGGAGCTGGTCAGCAGGATATTCTGAGGCTTGGATGGAGACAGAAGCAGAACTAATTGAATATTAGCCAACTGTAAATCAGTGGTCGCCAACATGTTTACTTTGTACTACAAAGAACATCACGTGGGTGGTGTTTGTTGATGGTGAAATTAATCCTATTTGTAACATGTGTTATGTGGGCTACTGATTGGCTCCCTGTGAGCTTCTAGTAGGTAATGGTCAATGCGTTGCTGACCGCTGGTTTAGTGATATTTATCTGTACTTATTCGTTACCAGGCATTTTTACTTGTGCTTATTACTGACCTTCAGATCCATGTGTACTACGTTGTTACGGTGTAGACAAGCAACGCCCATTAAGATCTGCCGGGTGAGTCTGATGACATCCTGCTCTTTGAAGGTCTCGTCCGCTACACACTGGTCAAAAAGCTCCCCACCGGCTGCACTAAAGAAGGGAGAGCAAAAAAACCTTCAGTATGAAACAGGACAGTCAAACATGAAACTAGACACATCAATGGAAAACTTACTCATCGGATTGTAAAACACTTCATCATTTACATTCTTTAAATTTACTCATAGGCTCACACCCAGACATAAAAGGGCACCGATCTCCAACTTTGGCTCATAACGTTCATTAGTAGAACGTGAAAAATGCATGCAAAGTGCTTCACTTATTTAAAAATTGACTTATATTGGAATCCATGTCATGACAAGTGTTGAACAGTAGCAGAGCAAAAAAAAAAAAAAAACAAAAGTATTTAAAGTATATGGAATTTCTTGCATTTCTTTGGTCGACTTCCAAAGGGGGAAGAAAAAAAAAAAATAAATAAAAAAAAAGAAAATCACTGAATGTTTTCCCTGGAACATTGATGGTTGTGTTAATGGGGAATTTCCCCACCCTTACGTTTACTAGATATTATACTGGAGGAACCAAATTAAACCACAGAGGAATGTGAAGAACTCCCACGTGAGAAGCACGTGAGATTTGTGCTTCATGCACACGGCTCGCCTGCATTCTTAGTGCGGTGGGTGCAGTCATGCAACTTCACGTCCACCCTCATTTATTGCTCTTGCCCTCGAGTCCTGGTAGTAAATCAGGCCTCGTGAGAAATCTTCTTCAGAATGGGGATGAAGACACTGAAGCGGGTTGTAGTCTAACTACTAATACACACAATATATTGTCCATTTAACAATCATAAGACACCTAATCTAGGAGGTCTGCATAGTGTTGAAGGTTACAAGAGCAAAAAGGAACTCGGCACAGTGCATCACCTCCTCAAGCTGATAAGCCAGAAGACACCAGGAAACACAACAACAGACTCAGCCTTACTTTCAAAGACAAGAGGCAAATGTTAAGGAGTTTTAATAACCTTGTGAGAAGAGAACTTGGGCTTTGGCCAACGGATAAATGGAGACGATAAGGAGGGATTTTTTTGTAAGTCCGAAAAGAAAGCAAGTGTATGTTGGAATCACCATCATGTTGTAGGAGAACGAACAAAAATCTTACAATTATTTTTGTAGCTCACTTTCTCTGTATGGTGTGACAAAAGGATGCATGCAGAATTTCAGCAAAAGTAAAGCACGATTTTCACAAACACAGGACTGGCGTATTTAATTGGTCTAATGAAGCACGGGAGGTTTGAGGAAGATTAACTCAGGAATATTCAAGCTTTTTGCAAAGCCACTTTCAATAACCTGAAGCAGACTGAAGACTGATTAATCATCTGTGAAAATGTTCAGGTACAGCTGCTGTGAATTTAGCTTCAGTTGTGGTCGGTTTAGGGTTTCAGGCAGAGTTGTTAGACCAACTCAACACAAACCATTTGCATCAGAGCAGTACTGATCTGCATTACGGTTTAAAGGCTTTTTGAAGTACCAGTGAGAAATGCATCAGTATTCCATATTCCATGTTACATAACCAGCCTTTATAACTTTATAGCTATAAAAGGAATTACCCAACAACGAAAAATGCTTACAAGCAGTGAATTATAAAAGGCAAAGCACAAGATTACTCTCCTATTAAAACACAAACTCAGGAATGTCACCGTTATCCAGACATCTAGTGATATACAAGCAATCTCATGGACTGAATGTGCCATTGGCCACAGGGAACAGGAAGGTTTTAACAACGTAGTATTTTGAAAAACAAGGTTGTTGTTCCAGTCTTCAACCCAAAAAGAACCTAGACCAAGTTTAGCACTGGTTTAGGATGTGGTAACGACAGCTGCGATGTACATTTGATTTTTAAATGCTCCCCACAGCTAGAGCTAAAACTAACGGAAATGGAAAAAAAAAAGAAAAGAAAAAAACGCTCAGTATGCCGGGTTTGCAAAGAAACGCAGCGGCGTAGGTGAGATGAGCTGTGAAAGCCGCTGTGCGGTCGAACGTGCTGCAGATGCTGAGAGGGGAAAAAAAGGCTCGATGCGAATCATTTCTCAGAAGACGGCTTGAGAAACCTCACTCTGTCACAAAGGATGTGAATTAAAGGCCCAATGTAGCAGGGCCAAGGGAGATGAGAAAACAAGGCAGCACTGCTTAAGAGAAAGCAAGGCATTTAGGGGTAAATGTAGTAAATGGGAATATTTGGGCTATTACGCCCAGCATGACTCTGGGTAACTCTGCCCAAACTCCGGCGGTTTCGGTGATGAGTCTGGAAAAGCTAAGGGCACAAAGTCCTCTTCCGAAAAAGATGCCCATTGTATAGCTTCAACTCTGGGCCTCGATTCCAAATCCAGGCCTTGTTTTCAGTTCTCCCAGGTAGTTAGTTTAATAATTACTGATTCTGATTGGT
>JAABNX020000106.1:15307192-15326022 GCA_015163995.2 Mormyrus lacerda | reverse complement strand
ATGGATGGATGGATGGATGGATGGAAGAATATAGAAGACACTGTGCTATCTTGCATGTTATTTGTGCTTGCAGATACCTATGTTCTCTGAGCAAGCTGCACCACCCTGAAGCATAGAATTGAGGTTTGTGTAACAGTTCCATGAGGAACATCCAGCATACATGGATTCATCCATCCATGAATTTTCCAGGTTGCTCTTCTAGCACAGGATCAAAATGAGAATGGTGTGGCAGGGGGCACCCTGGACAGAATGCCAGGGCATAGCCCCACACAAAGGGCAGCTAAAAGAAACCAATTCACTTGGACTGCTGGAGGAAACAGAAATACCTCTACAAACCCATACAAGAGCCCAGAGAACATGAAAACTACTCAACAGGCTCTACTCAGTCAGTTGGTTTCAGCTGAGAGAATGTGTTAAATATAAACACATTGACAATGTTGTGGAAAATAATCTGAGGTCACATGTCTCCTTATCTAGCTTAGCCCCTTCTTCCTACATTGTTCGGCCAGAGATCTCTGTGCACCATGCTAATAACAAGCATTTTTATGTTATCCTTGGGGCAGTAGTTCAAAGCAGCAGTACTTTTGCAAAGTAAAATTTCAGGAATTCATAGACCTTCCCTAGAGCTTTAGAAACTCATTAGTGATTCTGGCTATTCTTCTTAGCACTCTTTGGAAAAAAAAAGAAATTATAGTCAGCTTCCACATTTGAACTTAATCCCAAGTTATTAAAACATTGCTATACATTATATTAAAACCTTCCATCACTTGTGTCCCAACATACAAGACCTCCTGGCTCTTCACGGTTGTCCCTCCAGATGGTTTTCACAGTTTCGACCTACACATTCCCTGCATAGATATTCTTGCTGACCAAATGATGGTATGTTCTATAGACTTGGCATGTGCTGCCTGAAGGGACAGCAGGCTTTGAATGGAATAAGATGTTCATTCATCGTCACATGAGGCCCAGGGTTACGCATGATGGGCGTGAACTCAATCAGGTACTCAACCCAAATGAAGAAAAGTAACTGAATTATATATAAAACCAGGAGAATTTAGTAATACTGTCATGTGCAAACATAGGATACTTCACATTTTCCTCACTCACTAACAAACACACACTCTCATAGATATGTACCAGAAAATAGAAAGAACAGTTAGAATTTCTAAAGATCACTACACATTCTATATAGGAAATTCACAATTACATCTCTCCTTAATCTCATTTCAATTACCTATTTTAGGGAACCATATAGGAGTATAATAACGTAACATAGAGTCTGGAAACTATTTTGACAATTGTAAATCAGTTGTTTTTCACAACAGGGTCAATTCGTTCACCACATTAATAGAAATAAATGCTATTACATCTAGTCATTTGTGACAACACCCTCTTGGTCATTAGTCAGGTAAAACACTGACATTCCTGTCTCTGTATTAGGAACCAACATGCCCTTTTATCGAAACTGAGTGATTAAGATGGTGAAAGGAGCTGAAAGGACATGATCAGTTTTGCGGTGCAGATGTAGCAATGTGGCTCCACCTTATAGCTGAAAAACAATCTCATTTCATATGCTAATGTACTGAACAATAATGAAAGTATGCATTCCAGGTGGGTTTATCCAGGTGAAAATGAAAGCCACTCAATTATCATGCTCTCTAGATAAATCTCTAGTCTAGTTAAATCCAAATTATGACAAGGTACTTTTGCTGAATAGTGACTGTAAAGAAAGTTTGACAGAACATTACGATTGTGTTTGCGTAGCATCGAGCGGAAGAGCTTCTAGTGCTGGTTCTCTAAAGCCTGATGCTTACCGTAGATTTCAAACAAAAATAAGACAAGGAAGAAAAGGAAAAACTTGAAATTACTGGTGCTGAAGACCACAAGGTAGCGAACCTGTTATTTGAGCACTTTAAGAAAATGCAACACACTCTGTGGTAAAAACTCAACTCCTGGTGGAACGTCTACGTAGAAATAATATGTTACAAAGGATCTATCATGAGTTTCTTGTTTTTTCCTTTCCTTTAGTGTGTTTTGTAGCTTCATGTGCATACAAACGGCCTGTAATATCTCAAGGTCCACAGTTCACACCAAAGGGAGTAACTCTCACCACAGAAACCACTCTACAGTATGCTAATCTGCCTGAAATGCCTCGTTGGAATTCCAGCCGTTACTTCCATGACATGCTGAAGCCACCTCATACCACTATCCTTATTGGCCGCCTGCCTGCAAGGATCTGTCTGCAGACTGCAAGACACGGGCAGAATGTATGAGGCAAGCTCACCAATTCACGGAGCAATTCTTCTTCTGAAGTAGACCCCAAAAATAAAATTATGAAGTAAAAATGAGCATAGTAGGGCCACATTATTAGTATTTGTATGGCATAGGTATTATGAAAAAAAGTTATTTCTCAAAATTGGATGTGCTTTCAGTTTATATAATAAATTATATTGAATTTTCAAGAAAAAATGTGTTCTAATATGTTGGTGATGGTGAAAAGCTTTTTGGCCTTTTTTCAACAATATTTAAGGCCAATAACGGTGATCTGTCCCAAACAAATCTTGAGAATACTTCACTTTTCCCCTAAATGCATTACAATTACCACATACACAGTTCTACTGCATAAGTTTGAAAAATGGAATTTATTTACCATAAACATGCAAAATGCTCAAAATACTATTAAGGAAAATCTGAAAAAGATTAAAGACAGCATTATTTGAGTATTTGGATTTTGCAGTTGCAGATTATGTAATGTTTACTTTGGCCAATGGATTTATCCTTTGGTGTCCTGCTTGGAAGAACAATTACAAAAAAGCTTTTACATTAATTTAACTTAAAAATAATTCAAGTAATTAATGAATAAATAATCGTTAATAGATCAAAACATCTGAATGGTGTGTCGGCACACATAATCTGTTCAAATCGCATAATTCAATCAAGACCTCAGTCATGCCTGAACAGACACCACTGAGGCAAAACCTGCATGCAGAGGAGTCAACAGAATTTCAATGAGCAGAATTTAAATGAGAAGCACTGCTTTTGGGCAACAGGATCTGTTTTTTGTAACTCTTTTTCCAGATCTCACATGGGGTGACTCATGCTGCTTGTTTTACGAAGCTGAAAAGAGACTCCGTGGTTTAAAAGACGCGCCATGAAAATCTGCTTAACCCTCTTCCGGTTATGGATTAACCGAATCTTTCTCTTGGTGATCTGAATTTACAATAAAATGGGAGTACTAAGAGAACTTCTCCATGTATAAAGCAGTATATCTCTATTGTGACAAATAAGGTTCGCAAGATAAATGGAAATACTAATTTATTATGACCTAACAATTTACCCAGGCATTACACAACGTCATTTATTTAAAACTGTCTTTAGACCAATTTGTTGTGCTTGGAAGAGGGCTGTAGATGTGAATGTGGGGAGCAACTCTGAAGCAGATGGCGGCAGAAATCAGAAAGGGGACAAGAAGTCGCTGAACGCCTTTCATGGCCACAGCCTTGTAGGATACTCTTACCCCATGATGTCCACCATCATCAACAAATCAACGAAGGACTGAAAGTCAGGTGGAAGGATGGATCTATCTGTCCATCTTCCATCCCCGTATTTTTGTCAAGTGAGTGGTACAGCATAGTCAGGATGCTCTGTCTGTGACAGGGTACATACCAATCAGCCTAACCGCCATAATCCCACACGGAGCAGGTAACAGTGGTACTCACTGAGCTACTGTACGGCCCAAATGAGGAACAGAGCTGTGTTATTTCTGTACTGCATAGGAGAATCCAGTCTTCAGACATACCACTTTTCTTCCTGGGTGTATGAATTACTGTGTTAGATGTAATTATGGTTTAAATGGCAGTACAACATTTTCATTTAAAGAAGGAATGCTGTTACGGTGAAACATACATTCTGATATGTGATGAGAAAATGATTTACCAAGAGGGTCTTGTCTCCAGCTTGCCTCAAGAAAAGCATTGATTTATTTTGTCTTAATTAGCTACATATATGATAATAAGATAAATGCTTTATCGTCTTTGGAAGTACAGTGAGATTTAGTTTGCAACACGCCAGCAGATGCACAGTATATTTACAAAGAAATATATTCGAGGCATAAGTAGAATGGGAGAGTATGTAAAGTCACTACATTTGTATAAGATAAATATACAATAAGATGCTTGTAAGTAAGTTCACAGAGGAGAGTTTTCAGGTGGACTAAATGCTGATGCGGTGTCCTGCTTGACAATGTTTGAGATGAGTGCTGCAAGTTCAGAAGTGTGATGGATGTGGGGTAAAAACTGTTCCTCAGCCGGGTTGTGCGTGTGAACAGGGTTCTGTAGCGTCTACCAGGTGGCAGAGGTGTAAAGAATTTGTGTCCAGGGTGAGAAGAGTCCTTGATTATTTTTCCAGCTCTGCGGCTGCACTGGGTGCAGTGGATTTCTTCCAGTGATGGCAGCTGGGTGCCATTGATCCACTGGGCTGTCTTAATGATGCACTGCAGGGTCTTCCTGTTCTCCGAGGTGCATCCAGAGTACCACGCAGTGATGCGGTATGTGATCACTGACTCTATGGTGCACCTGTAGAACTTCACCAGGAGCTGCTGTGGAAGACGTGCTTTCTTCAGGCTCCGCAGGAAGTGGAGCCTCTGAAGTCCTTTTTTTGGCTATGGCTGAAGTGTTTGTGGTCCATGACAGGTCACAGCTGATCTGAACCCTGAGGAATCGAAAGCTCTGAACCACCTCCACCTTCTCACCACCGATGCTGATGGGTGGTGGCCCCCGTACTTCCGTCTCCTAAAGTCCAGGATCATTTCTTTTGTCTTTTTTGAGTTCAGGGTGAGGTTGTTGTCCTGGCTCCAGCGCTCCAGGTTCTCGACCTCTTTCCTGTAGGCTGACTCATTGTTGCACAGACCCAGACCCAGTTGCACAGGTGTGTGTTGAGTCCAAGGTTGTGCAGTTTGATGGCCAGCTCGGTGGGGGGGATGGTGTTAAAGGCACAGCTGTAGTCAGCTGAGGATGCCAGTGTAGTGGCATCCTCAGCTGACCTGTTTGACCAGTAGGCCCATGGTGTTGGTCCAGGGAGGGAGGTATGTTCTTCTTGATGTGTGCCAAGACCAGCCACTCAAAACACTTCATAACAATGGGGGTCGTTCCGGGTCCTGACCGCCGCCTGTTTAGGGACAGGGATGATGGTGGCAGACTTGAGGCAGGTGGGTATGTGGTCTGTTTCAGGGAGATGTTGGAACAGGCTGGTGAAGACTGCAGACAGCTCACTTGCGCAGTGTTTCAGCACTCGTCCAGGGGCACTGTCAGGTCCAGCTGCTTTGTTGGGATTGATGTGCCTGTGGGCTTTTCTGACCTCATGTGGGCTGAACACCAGGCTATTCAGGGGGGGCTCCTGCACAGTCAGCCTGTTACGATGGTGGTTGGTGTCCTTCTCAAACTGTATGAAGGAGTGTTTCAAATCGTCAGGTAGGGATGAGGTCGCTGTGCTGGTTGGACAAGTGTAGCTGCTTTTAAAGTCTGTAATGGACCCGATTCCCTGCCACATGCGCCAGGGGTCAGAGTTCTTGTTTTAATGCTCCTCAATTCTATCTTTGTAGGAGCGATTCGCCTCCCTGATGCCTCTCCTCAGGTTTGACCTGGATATTGAATAGACTTCTTGTTGAATAGATTTCTTGTAACTTTTGCTTGCAATGTTTTCCTTTTCATCCCGTTAGAATTAACACAGTAAAATATATATTTACATATATTATTGTATATATTACTCAATAAAACCTGTCTTAAAATATTGTTATTCAGCAAGTTTATCTTGCATCCAGAGAATGTCACTGATTTCCAAATTTTCTGTGATCATATCAGTCTCCACAGCCTTGCTAAACGTACGTGAAGCAATCTGATCGTGTTGCAGCTGCTCTCACAGTTCACAAGCTCTCTTCCCTTGAAAACAGGAAGAGGTTTTCTTATGCAGAAGCTGTGTGTGAGTCTGCTACATGATACCTATCAGTCATCAGCATGAAAGAAAATACTAGGACACGGTGTAGTGGGTGGTTAGACAGATGGCCACATCCTCCTCAATTCATCATCTGGGCCTGGAAACACTTTGTATTGAGAGTCAAAAGACAAATTGTTTCTGAGAAATCTTATTGGTCCTACTATTCAGCACATGTGATAAGATGCACAAACAGCGATTGACATTCATGCGATTATTTATTTATAATTTACAGTAATGCTGACCTTATGAGCACTAAGCCTTAACGCTATATCTCTTATTTATATACTTTAAATCTCTTATAAAACCTCTGGAGACCAGGTTGTCCGTATGCAAATGTATATCTTGATTATGTTCTTGTTTTTCTTTTTTTGTAATATTATGTAAAACTCTGCACTGCCATTGTGTTGCTGCTACCTTGGCCAGGTCTCTCTTGCAAAAGAGATCTGTGATCTCAGTGGGACACACCTGGCTCACAGGTAAAGGAAGGCTGTAAAACAACCAGCAGTGCTCGGACCTCGAGGACCGTGATTTGAATAATAGCGCTCTATGTATTGCTTCGAAGAAGCACTAACATTTACGTTCCAGAACATTTAGCTTTGAAGCAAAGCACCAGTATTTCCCCACTGTAAGCACGTTTTATCAAGCATCAACCTTTTGACTCTAGCCTGATGTAAATCCATTTTCTCCAAATTGCATCTGTTGTCTGCATAGCCTGTGACAAACTCAACTTGCACTTGGTGCTCTGTAATTAAATTAGTGCTCAGACTGACGTGAGAGTAGACAGTGACTTTGAAGTGTGCGTGCTTTTCTGTTGACCAGAGTAGTTACTTTGACTACAGAGCACTCCTTGCTGTCAGTTTCATTATAGTCTAACCACATTTGATATATATGATGCTTTTGAATCAGGAACCTGATCACAGTCTAATTTAATTCACACAGAATTCAATTTTCTTGTTGACAGGCAGAATTGATTTTGCATTGTAATTTTGTACTCTAAGCAAAGTTTAGCTTCAGCAAATGATCAGGTCAGAACTACAGCTAATGAATGTAAACCTATTTTTTTCACTTTAAAATTTAAATTTAATGGTCTGTGCCTTAATAGAGGGGCAGCATGTGGCTCAGTGGGCTAAGCCTGTGTGGCTGTAATCAAACTCAGCCTCAGCATGTCTGCGGGTCCTTGAGCAAGGCCCTTAACCCCCAGCTCCCTGGGCGCCTCTACAGGTGGCTGCCCTTCGCGGACAGCTTGCTCTACAAAAAAGAGCAAGTTGAGGGAGGCGTAAAAATAATTTCCCCACGGGGATCAATAAAGTTCCATTATTAAACAATAGCTGCTTCTGGCCATCATTGGTTCCTAATATACACGATGTCACCACAAGCCGATGGGCTTGAGTCTGCCTCATCCAGCTGGTGACCCCACTAGGCGCATCATAAATATTAACACCTGATGTCCAGGTACTCCCTGGAATATCTCAACACAATGCAGTGCTCAGTGAAGATCAGGTTCCACTGGATTTGTGGTAAAGTGCAAAAGCCACATTTATGCAGGCAGGGCCTGTAACTGTCTGGGATGTTTATTTGCATGTTCACTGGTTCCTGCTGTTGCTATACTGAGAAAACATTAGGCAGATGCTACGAATGCTAAGAATCTCTGGTGAAAAAATATGTTGTTTACTGTAGGCAAACAATGAAGTGAAGTTTCATGAAATCCTCTTTTCGTTTGCAACATTTTATTTATTATGGTCAATTTACTGTATAGCAGTTAGGCCGCGTTGCATGGAACTGGAACTAAAATAAATTTTGAATATTTACACTAGGGGAACTTCAGGTCTGTGGCTGCTTGGTAATCAAAACATACCATGAGAAACAGGACCTGGAGTTTAAGGAAGATGAGCAACACTTAAAAGAATGACTAGAATGCACATGAACGTAAAGCATCAGTGATGGCATTTTTCATTAACATAAGCACATTGAGGAGGGTTTTGAAGTATATTTTGTCAAGAAATAAAACTACCAGTGGTTTGAGAAATGTTTAATGAATCAATAAATGACATTTAATTCAACGAATTGTGAAGGCTCCAACATTTTCTGTCAGAAAAACTACTAGATTGTGTACGGTCCTGCTCAAGTATAGAGAAGAGAGCTATTGGACTGATGAGTGTTTGGGATGCTTGTGTTTGTATAAAAAAAGACCTGCTTCAGCTAACTGGTGGCAGCACAATGGCCTCCTTAGGCTTTCAAACCCAAATCTATTTGCAGATCTACAGAGTGTTGGCCCACTGTCAACCTGTGATTTATAACAAAATCAGTAGCCTCTGCTTGATTGCTTTTTAGGTGTTGAGGATTAAACATCTCGTGTCTTTTCAATAAATCTCACTGGCGTTCTTTTACTCTGTAATCTGCTTCAGTGGATCAATCCATTGTGTCATTGTTGAGTATCCATCCTGTGCTGGTGCAGTCAGCATCTTATAGAGTACACAGTTTTTGGACAGCAAGGAATAGTTGTCCTGGTTTTACTGATGGGCAATAGGTTGAGTTCTCTTCTTTGAAAGATACTACGGACATATGTATACATTCATCTGTAATTTTTTTTTAATGTGTTTAATGTTACGGTACATTAAGTGTCCATAGAGTTAAAGCCATTATTACGGAAGGTCCTTGTAAGAACGTAAGCTGTGAGATGCAGGTTTTTCAGGGCCTCTTGTCTTGGAAAGTCCAGAATGGCTCCTTATTTATCTCTTTTATGGACTTCCAGCTTCATGAATGGCAGGGGTGGGAAACCTGATCCATGGAGAGTCAGTGTGGGTGGGTTTTTTTGGGATGATCTCTCAATCAGCCAATAATAAAACAGGGGTTTTCATCTCCAGTCCGGGGGACCCTCTGTTATTGGTTGATTGAGAGGCCATCTCAAAAACCTGCACCCACTCCAGCCCTCCATGGAACAGATTCCCACCCCTGATGTATGGCGTTTTCCCAAACATGTGGCCTTTGTTTTCCTCAGAGCTTCAGACTGATTCAAGCAGGCATCTGTTCAGACCCCTTTCTTATGTAGCACGTAGCATAAAGGGGCTGTGGAGCCCTTATTTTCTGGTCTTTAATGGCCAATCTCTGTAATGTGGGAGGACAAAGGGTCACCGGATATACGCAAAAATGCACAGTCCACTCCTCCATTTTCCAGTGTGATAATCACCTAGGATTGAGACAACAGTCCATTCGAAGGGGGTGGCATGTTGATGTTTAATGAATGCCGAATGAATGAAAGAAATTTTCCTTACCTCTGTCCAGGCAAAAATGAAGAAAAACTGTCTTAGAATGTACCAGCGCTAGGAATGATAGGCTATGTTTTTAATATTTAATGATAATTACAACTTTATTGATCCCTGTGGGGAAATTCTTTTTTACACCTCTGTCAACTTGCTCTTTGTAGAGCAAGCTGTCCGCAAAGGGCAGCCACCTGTTGGGGCGCCCAGGGAGCTGGGGGTTAAGGGCCTCGCTCAAGGACCTGCAGAGGCTGGGTTTGAAGGCTTAGCCCACTGAGCCACACGCTGCCTCCAAATTTACTGAACTGTTTCACTATCTGGCTGCCTCTCTGGTGCAGTGAAGGGTCATTCGTCTGGTGGATTGAACTGTTATGCTTGATCGTATCCAAAGTACAGTTGTATGCTGTGAAAGACAGTGAGAAGTAACAGACAGCTGACACATTTCATTTCATACAATATGTTGCGTTAACCTGCAAGCTCAAGAAATGTGTAGTGTGACAGATGTGACTGATTGTGTGAATTATCTCATAGGGAACAGTGATGTATTCATATCCATTTTTCAGTGTGATAGCAATATAGAAAATGAAGAATAAAGCATTTTAAAACATAAAAAAATGACCTCTGTATTTCCAAAGCTTAGCTGTACCCCTCCCATTGAAGTAGAATGTTCTTTAGGATTTGGGATGAGCGCGCATAGCGTCACTAGTATCTTTATTCTGTCATCAGAGATGAATTAAAAGTTAGAGCAACTATGAGATAATTCTCCACCTCCTTACATTCCAGTGACACCCCAATGAGAAATTACTGGCTAATAATGATTCTAGTGAACAGCCCGTTTGCTGACGCTGAGCCTATTGAATGCTGGTGCTCTCTGGTGATCCTGGTTGTCCTTCATGTCGTGTGGTGTCCCTGCCTCTTCCACGATCCCTTGCAACCTGTTGAACGTGTCTGCACTGGCACTCCAGCGATTCTCAGTGGAGCTGTAGGAGCACAGTTGATGGTGTGTAAAACGCTAGGACATGAATGGATTTAGAACTTCTGTCTATGTGATCATACTAGGTACTTCCAAAACAGGTTGAAGGTTTCCTGAAACAGGCATCTTCAGTCTTCTCCTCAACATACAAACTTTTTGCCAATGAAGCCAAACAAGTTTTTCGGTTACCTCAGAATACACCGTTTCTTCTGCTTTGATATGGACTTTTGCTATATTACGCTTTTCAAGACCACCCACACTATGACCATAGTGGCTGGGCAGCTTCTCCCTGCTTCTGGCCTGTGTTCATGGGCATGTTTGACGGCACATGTAGAACACCGCCAGCCCTTTGCAGATGCATGCCACGTTGGTGGTTGACTCATGAATATATCTGCATTTCCAATGAATCGCTTACCTTCAGTGACGAATGCCTTACTAAGAAGCTAATTCTTTTCAGTATGCATTTTTTCCTTTCTTTTTCAATTCCACACCCGTCTTTTATGGAAGTTATGTATGTAGTTGTTGATCTCACCACATTCAAAGTACCGGAGGGCATGATTCCATTAGCCTTTCCAGTTTAACTGGTCTTAAGCTGAGGAGAGTTTCAATACAGTATTATCTACTCTGCTTTGGAGGCTGTGACCAACCCTTCCTGTCTGAGGTAGAGGGGTGCTTTACATATTTATCATACATAACTTTTGATTCCTGCATATCCTCATAGACACAAGGCTTCCTGTGGAATAATCAGGGTGTTGCAGTACCTGACTTATTTGCAGTCCAGCTAGGTATGCAGCCATGCCTATGTCTACATTACAGGTAGAGCTACGTTATCTGTTATGAGTAAACATGTCTTTACATATTTGCATCACATTTGGTTCCCGTTTGTAATCAGCACTGGTTGTATTCCTTCCCCATCTATTTACGTGCAAACATTTATTTGTCTCTTAGAAGGTCTAAAATTAGGAGGTATTGTGAACAAATTAATTTAACTCAGATTTATATTAAATCTGAAAAGATCACATTGTCATATTCTTTTCCTTGTAATTTTAGAAAAGTTTGTTATTATAGAGCCAATTAAAAT
The DNA here is from genome assembly GCA_015163995.2 of Mormyrus lacerda. NCBI lineage: Eukaryota > Metazoa > Chordata > Actinopteri > Osteoglossiformes > Mormyridae > Mormyrus > Mormyrus lacerda. The sequence continues at coordinate 15,314,720 of JAABNX020000106.1, read as the reverse complement.
AACTGTATATACTATGTTTTTGTATTAAAAAAATTGTTTTTCTTTTCCTGGTTAAAATCATTTTTCTATTTTACAAAATGCTTTGCTATGAGTAATAAGAAAAGGTAGTGACATGTTGGCGCAATTTTAGGTGGAGGAACATATTGCAAAACCACAATACATTTCATGATGAACAAAAAGGCCTCTCCATGTTCAAAATTCACTGCAGGTTGTGAAATATCAATATCGTAGTTGCACTGCAATCGTGCTTGAATGTAGATATTTGGAAGGGATATAGCTAATATAAAGTTCTCCTTTATGCATCGACTTCCAAAGATGTGAAATTCAAAACCATTTCAGTATTTACAGGTAATTTTTCCCATAAATCTGCACCTGTGGATCATATCAAAGTGTGAAGTACAAATAGATTAAGCAGACCATCATATTATTAATTTTTTTAAAGCTGTACAGTTCTTGGATAGTGGCTACCTCAGTTCAGCTGTATTAAATTAGTGGCTTATTTATGAAAAACAGACAGGCAGCACTGTGACCTCACACAAGCAGCATTGTGACCTCACGCGGGCAGCATTGTGATGTCATACAGGCAGCATTGTGACCTCACGCATACAGGGTTTCAGGTTCTGTTCCTGCCTATAGCTCTTTTGGCGTTATTTAACTGTTCTGCCCATATTGAGTTATTCCATGTATTCCACAAGGAAATTCTGTGTTTGATATAACTACATGTTTTTCAGCTTTTCGATGCTCAAAGAGGTCTCAAGCCCCCCCCCCCCCCAGCTCACCATGGATAGACCGAATAGGGAGTTAAAGTTTTTTAAAAATACTTAGCTCACAAATGTAACGAGACCAACATGCAGATATACTTCATAGTCAACTTTCCTTTGTCCTTTGTACACTGTGCATCAGTGTAACATATTCATATAAAGCAGTCATATATATATCCATGTATGTAAAAGTTATCCATAAAGAGTGGCATATGAACTGGGCAGAATAGCCCTGTCTTATGTACGATAATAATACTTTAATATCAATTATCTATGTACTGTATATTTATCTCCAGATTTATGTGCGAGTGTGTCTGCATGAATAATTCCCCGCAAATCTAGTAAATCCAAGTTACACACAGAAGTGAAAAAGTGACTGAACTGGATGCCCCAATGATGCATGGGGTTCTGTTAAGTTCTAACACTTGAAGACCATTGGATCTGGGCCAGGAGGAAACTGCAACATGATGCAGTACACTTGGGATGCACATGTACAGTATGCGTGCGACTTCGCTCGGGGAACGCTGTGTCTGGGAAGTTTGCCCTGTGCTTCTTCTGACTGATCCCAGCTCTCCGTTACCCTCTACTGGAGAAGGTCACTGGATCATCATGCATTTTCACTGCTTTAAGGACTGACATCTTTGGACAAACTGTCTATTTAGTCATGGCTACTCATACTGCCAGCGGAACATCCAGTGATCCACTTTCTATCACTGCTTATCGCGAGGCAAAGGACAGCCAGAGGATGGGATGCTAGTCAATCACAAGGCAAACACTCACACGCAGATACCAACTCACCTAATTGCATGGAAACCAATGTAAACACAGGGCAATCATGCAAGCTTCACACGCAGCTGAACGCTCTCAGCACTACCCAGCGAGCCGCCGGTCCAGCCCATCCACAGAATAATTTAAAGAGCTTTTTGAAAAAACACTTATTTCACAAACTACAGTTTTTTTATTTTATTTTACACTCTAAAGACCTATTATACATATTTCCACTTCTTTCTTATTACTTTACACTGAAACACAACACAATAGTAATATATACCATATAAATAGGAGAAATAAAATACAACTGTACAGCAACTGTACACATATCAGAACAAGCAAGTTTACCTAGATGTGAAATTCATTTCCTTATATCCTTTCAAAAGCAATTCAGTAGCAGCACCTCAACCGTACTTTGATAAATAAGCCAAGTGACGTCTCAGAATACCTTTTTTTTCCTCTATACGTACAGAAAACTGGAAGCAGATAAAGTATTTCATATATAATAACAGATGTTTACCCCAAAGAGCTGGTGTAAACAGATCAAAAGGCTATGCCAGAGAGTGTGGAGAATGTGCCAGGGATAATTGCATTCAAATTAATCTTGACATTTAGACCTAGAGTCCTTGAGCCAGTCATCTAATGGATAATTACATCATGACATTTCTTGCAGGTCGAATTCTCACAGCTATAATTTGCTGATGCCAAGAGGACTTTGGTATTGGGTGTTTCTACAGACACACGTTGTACCTGTGTGAGAGTGAAACAGGCAAAACAATGTGTCATCACACAGCTTAGCCTCTCTGTGTGACTCACAGGGAAAATATGTGCCCCATCACTAATAAACTGTACGTTTATCTGGGAAATTCCCACATGCTTAAACTATTAGCTAACTCAGCTGTCAAAGCACATAGATGGTTTGCGTAGTTGGGACATAGCGATTCTTACATATAACCATGGGAAGATTTTTTATTAACTGATTTTTGTAAAACATGTTCTGTTTCAATGTTTAATTTTTTTGTGTTTAATTAGTTCCGTCAGGCCCTCTGTTGTGCTTTTTCGAGCTCGATGAAGCTTTTGTTCTTTCTGTTATTGTACTCCGTCCTAGACAAATTTAAGATGTAATCATTTGAGCAATGTTGATCTGCAGAAACGGGATGTGACAGAGATAGGGATTTCCTGACACTGTAACGGTGTGCTCAGATGAGGCCTGCAGCATTTTCAGCCCAAACTTATCCATGACATGCCCTAGGAGAAATTTAGCACCATATGGTATCATTTGAATAGCAACTGGATGCAAGGAATAACTAAAAAAAATATAATGATTTCAACACAAATAGATATCTGTGGTTTAAATATGCCACATTTCATTTATTGTTCTTATTTATGAATAACTCATAGTCATACACCAAGACTTAGACATACCCTCTAAGTTAGTCACTAGTATTTCCCTCTCTAAAACCACAGGAGAGAGAGTGTGAACATTTTTTGTGCTGTTTTAAAAGACAGTTATTTACAATGTAATTTAAATATTACCAGGTGGAGTACAATCACAGTAAGGCTATTATACGATTGTCAATGAGATTAAGACAAGAAAAACAGACCTGGGAGAAAGAATAACAGCAAAAGCTTAATTGTATTTTGATAAAAGTGTGTGCCGGGCAGGTGCCATCTGTCTAGGAAGCTAGAGTCAGGTGATAAATGTTACTGGGGGCAGCTCTGCTTACTCGCCTCAGTCTGGTGTATAGATAACTTGGTGTAATTTCTTGTACGGCCCCCATTACCCAGACGAGCTGTTCCCTAGCCAAATCACGCCATTGTTTTTAATGAACGGCTCAGGGGGCTAAGTTTAAGTCCCTGTGCCCATGATCGGAGGGTTGCCAGTTTGAGTCCCGGCCTCAGTAGAACAATCACACATCTGTGGGCCCCAGCTCCGGGGGCGCGGCATGAAGGCTGACCCTGTGCTGTGACCCCTGAGGTATGAAGAGGTCGGCAAGGGGACGGATCCCTGTGTACCTGTACTCATACCAGTGCAATGGCCAATAAAGGGTTATACTTACAATGTTTTGCTAGAATGCCCCACCATGCGCCATCATCAGGGCTCAACACCATCACAAATCTGATTTTGATAAAAATGCGATTTTTTTTTATCTGGGACAAGCAATTTAAAATCACACCCTACATAGTTTGTCATCCTCAATGAAAACATTTCACCGCTAACAAAGGCACGTTTGTACATATATATGGACGTGCTGTGAGTCCCTGTCCATCAACCCAGAAAATAAAGACCAGTACTCAAAAACCAAGTTGTTCATGGGTTACGCCTAATTGTGAATTAGTTAGATATCGCCTTGCAACAGGCAAATAAATACTGAATCAGGGCTTTTGAAGCTCACTCACAGGTTCACATTAAATGATTCTGGCCAAACGGGCACCCTCACTTGTGCCTGTATTGGACTATATTAAGATTACACACTTGGATTACATACGTGCTCCGTTACAGCAAACCATTCAATACAGAAAACAGGTGCCATATTTACTGTCCTGAAAAACGGTGAAACTCGTTTGCGTGTAAAAGAAGCATCGCGTGCAGACACCTGCAACCTCAGCAGCCACAGGATCTCTACTGATGTTTCATTTCTGCAAAGCATAAACTGTGACATCCTGTATGTGTGCCAGCACATCACCGTCTCTCTGCTGCGGGGGGGGGGTAGCAGTCACTGTTCAGCTGTTAATAATTCAGCTTAATTTATTCAATGTTACATGTTCTAAACTGCACTAGAATATCATCCCTCCATCCCTCCATCCAGCACTCACCGGCAGGGTACGCTAACATTAGTCTGCTTCAAAATTCACTAATAATCAGTATCAGATTCAGGGAGCCATTTTGCAGGGGCCCAGAATATAGCAATGGGAACCTGTTCTGCAAGATCTACCAAGGGGAACCTCCACCCACCCAGCCTAGGGCCAGAAAAATCTACCAAGCAGTTGGAGGCCCCAAGGTGACATTTGGCTAAGTCTAGATATGTCCCCAATAATAATACATAATATTTTAAAAAATGCAGAGGAAGAAGAGCAAACAGGATCTTAGTGGGCTTATCATAGACTTTGATAGTGCTGTCTGAGAGACTATTCAGATAATTACTGCAATTTCTGCAGAGAATAAAAAGTGGCTGAACATTCAGCATTAATCGTTTGTGCGTGTAGGTCCAGTCCTGCCTTAGGCTGTTCTGTGAAATTCTAAAGTGAAGCATAGAGAAGTGAAGTGAAGTATGTGACATATCACTATATAGTGGAATGAAACAACATTCCTCCAGTAACATGGTGCAAAATACTTACAGTACAAGGCAGGCTTACACAAGACTACATATGGTGCAATAAATAATAAAAAAAAAAAAAAAAAAAAAAAAAAAAGTGTGAGAATGAAATAAATGCTGAGAATATAATTTAAACAATCTGTAAACATGGGGATTTGTAAAACGCCCAAAAACGTGATGGAGGAAGGTGCGGGGCAGGAGAGTCTGACGGCCAGGGGAACGCAGCCGCTGCAGGGTCTGACGGCTAAGGGAAAGGCGTCGAGCTAACTAGTCTGACATAGAAGCAGTTCTATTCATCCATCCATTTCCTGAGACCACTTATCGTATTCAGAGTGGTGGGGGTTCCGGAGCCCATACTGGAGGCTACAGGCACGAAGCAGGGAACAACCCAGGAAGGGGCACCAGCCCATCACAGGGCGCACACACACTCACACACACACACCTATGGGCAATGTGGTAATTCCAGTCAACCTCGGACTGGGGGGGGGGGGAGCGCAAAGGCTTTTTGTGTTGCAGTGATCCTACTGAAATGGTACAGGAGTCCGTCTGTTGCGTTCAGCATGCACACAGCTTGGGGACGACGCCGTTTGCCAGTGTGGCGGATCGGCACTGCATGCTCCCGTAATGTGTGACAGGTGGGGGGAGGGCAGCAGTTCATGGCAGGGGGGCATGTTGTCCTTGAGGACCCACTGCGCCGTCTTCAGACCTCTCCATTTACTGGTGACACTGATGCTTGGGAGCACTGTACCATTGCTGTAGAGGTTTTTAGTCATTGCTGTAAAGTCTTGTGGTTACCTGCTCTGACCCAGATCAGAACTATGAACGGTCCATAGACTTTAGGATTCCAAATTTTCATTTAGAAATTTTCTTGGTATTCCATAACCCCCTTCTGAAGTTCTGTTGCTAGTGCTTGTTTTATATATGTATTTAAACAGGAACATTAGTCTTGAATAACAAGGAAAGATGCATCGTACCAGGTTTTTACCAACTATCGCTACTTCCCGCCCACAGTCCCTGAGCAGGTAAATGCAACAATAAATTAGTCAAAGTAAGATGTAAACGATGTACAATACAGGTCATAAAACCATCCTGCCATTTCAACTCTGTATCCTATAATCGATAATGAAAAGTACAGGTCACAAATTAACATTGTAACACACACACGCTCATTATTGCGTGCTTGCCTTGGTAATACCCACCTCTTTGTTAAACTAGAATAAGATACAAAATTTGTAAATGACATAAGCTCAGTTGGTCATTTATTCCATTGATTTATAGTTGAAAGAGAGAAAGATTAATTTACCAAAAAGGGTTTTATGTTGTGGAAAATACCGCATTGTTATTTTTTCAGGGCAGAGCAACACATTTTCTTAAAGGAGACATTGTTGGCATTGAAGTCACCTGCGACCTCAAGATGTCTGCAAAACATTTACAGCCTGCTTTATGAAGGACTCAAGATTATCATCAATGCTTCACAAGTACTCAAAAACTCTACATTTTCATGAACTAGCTGGAGATCCAGCTGAGAACTTGGTCTAAGTGGTTTCCCAGGCAACTATCTGCTGTCCTCAAAGGTCACAGAAGGTGGAAAAAAAGGAACAAGCAATTTGCCAAACTGCTGATTAAAGAGATGTGGCTTCGTGCTGCTCATTAAGAAAGTGAGAAAAATCTTTAAACACACAAAGGCATAAAATGAGCTGATATTAAACATTTGCAGCTCATCGTAAATGACCATTCACAAAAATACAAGTAACATTACGATTTTCTACTTATTCATCAGCTGCATCATAAACAACTATGAAACAAAAGAGAAGATGGTCAGAGCATTTTATAAGCCAGCCTCCCCCCATTCTGGTCCAGAATCCAAAACAGTTTACACAGATTGCCCTACTCAAGGATCATAAACTGCCAATTGACAGGTTTAAGTTGGTCTGAGCAGAGAAATCTGAAAACTGCGTTGCAAACTGACCATCTAGGACGGAAATTAGAGAACCCTGTTACTAACAATCCTCTTCTTTCCTGGACTCGCGCAAATCCTTTGGAGGCACCGCAAGTATTTGATGACACCTAGTGGACACTTGGGGTTTTTTTTTTTTTTTTTTTTTTTTTTTTTAGAAAGGTGGGTGTCAGCATTCAAGCATAAAATACTTCGTAACGCGTCGTAAAGATTTGCTTATACAGCCAACAAGTCAACTTACTGAAAGGTACAAAATGATTTTCCCATTAGGTAGAAATATACATTTAAAATACTACAACTTTAACGTGGGACTGATGTTGGGCGTTTCAGAAAATTTTTTTTCTCAATGCGTGAGACTTGAGAACCTTGCCAATGAATTATACTCACGTACACGGACCTTCCACCTTGTCTGCACTTCATTTGTGTACGCATCCATTTAATAACGAGTTTGTAGCGGGACCACGTGCAACTTATTTTGGAAAAGAACAAATGCTATTTTCTGATTGGCTGGTAGCTGGGCTATTAACTGACACGAACCCGGCAGAAAACGCGCATCCGCTCGCCTGTCCCTCGATCGTCTCTTAATAACGGGACACCGTAGTGGGCGTCATCTTTTAATACTTCTCAGCAAACCCAAGGTGTAGCGTGTGACCTTGGGTAAATTGCGTGTGTCTCACGATCAATGCGTGAGACGTGAGGGCCCTGTGAGTCTTACAGGAATA
>JAABNX020000106.1:15288285-15299379 GCA_015163995.2 Mormyrus lacerda | reverse complement strand
CCCCCAGGACTGGGTTGGGAAACACTGTGCTAGAGGCCGTTTATGTTTCTGAAGACATGTCACTGGTTAATTTTTAATTATATGTAAATCTTTTTTATTGAAATTTGTTAAACTGTATCTGATATGTTTCTTGGCTGGACCAATGGACCATTATTCAGGCAATGTTGCCTTAAACTATTGATCTATTTATTTTTCTATTCATAAATGCCTTACCATCACTAGCTTTGATTTTCCTACTTGACTTTTTGCAGTTTTCAGCGAATAATGCATCGAGATGTTTTTGATGAATCCTATCCACTGGGGCGGGGGGGCATTATTGCTGTCCAAACAACTGTCATACAGCAGTTGGAATCAACAAATACACAACCAAATAACACAGAATTATTTTTAATTGTGGCAAAAATAAAATATTGTTGTACTGCTACTATATCATTTCATTTCTGTGGGCAGTTGAACATTTCCACATTTCTGTCATGTGACCCACACTTAGCCAGCTTCTCAGCCAATGCCTGTAGCGACATGTGGTGCAGCTTTAGTTACTATGGTGACATGCCACCTAATCAAGGAGAGCGGTAGGCTGGGTCACCCCTGAAAGTTACTCTAGCTGTGATATTCGCTCATACATCCTACTGGAATTCTGGGGAATGCAGTTCTCAGTTGTGTAACTGACTGCTAAACTCATTTCCTTGTATGTAGTTTTTGTACCAAAACAATAACAGAGAAAAGGGTTGGATACAACTATGAGGTGAAAGAAGAGATAATAAAGAAAATGTTCATTTTTCTCTTGTTTATTTTGGTTTTTATGTGCAGTCTTTAGAGCATTCACACAAAGCATTTTACATTTCAAACATATATAAATTACTGTGCATTACAAGTAAACAGAAATTGCAGGATGTAGGTACATTTGACATGGCTAAAGTGAAAGGAGCCTTTTCTGATCACTTTTTTGCTGTCATTTCACTAAATAATGTATACCTGGGACTGCTGGCAATAGACTGAGAAAACACACAGGAGATGACTCTGAAGTCCATGGTTCCCTGCTCTCATTGGTCCTCCCGGAAGCTCTTGATGCTCATTGGTGCAGCGTGGGCCTGCTGGCTCTTGTCGGGGAGAGTGAAGAAGTCTGGAGCGTTACGGTCCACATGCAGGCCTTTCTCACTGAAGTAGGACTGTAGCGCTCGCAGAAACTGCAGAGGGATATAAGGTGGAGTTTACAGGCAGCCCCAGAGGGACTAAAACCGCAAGTGATTATAATTCCAAAAGCAAACAGGTCACCCATGCTTAACAAAATAGTTAAAAAAGTTTAAAAACAGAACAATAAAATGAATACAAAAGCTTTTGTATCTGCTTTTAACTCTTTAAAGTCCACTGATACAGGCGTTCTGTAATCCCCGCCCCCCCAAGGCAGAAGGTGTGGATCCTCAGACTGACCAGCTCCCTGTTCTTGGCTAAATCCAACGACCACAGCTTCCTCTCCTGATAGGGCCGGCCCCAGGCGCCCATTAGCAAGCAGCTGATCCATAACACAGGCAGGATGTGTGTCCTCAACTTCATCATGGACACCTTCCGAGATGTTCAAAACACGTCATGGGCAAATCTTATTCATATCACTACTTTACTGTGACATATTTTACATACATATCTTATAGTTTGCTTTTGGTCGAGGTAATATTTTGAAAATACTACAATGTCCTAACAATAATACAGGTAGTTATTCAAAGTAAAAAATGTTCAAAAGAGTATTTAAAATATTTAGAAATGAAAAACTCAGTACAAATTTCCACTGTTCACTATATCACACGCATTCATCTTGTCGTGAAAGTTCTCCTACCTCCAATTTTTCGGTCTTATGCTCAAAAGGATGAGAAGCCAATGAAGGACATGAGATCAGAGAAGGCTGTGGCGATCTATTTATAGTCAGGCTACGGCCATGAAAATATTTAAATCCAAACTATTCCTCCCATTTTATGCCATATATTGTTAAAAGCTGCAAATGCCGGTTTTTTTTTTTTGTCAAAAACTCAAAGTGTAAAGTGTGTGTTTATATTTATAGAAATATACGTTTCAAAATGACAATGCATACTGCTAAATTGTAGTTTAATACTTGTATTTTTTAATGACCAGTTTTATGTTTATATAATATATTTATATTTTAGTTACATAAAACATTTATGATTATTACGCCTTTGGTAATATTTCTATACGGATGCGCACGGTCACTTTGTACGCAGCGTTGTAGCTACACACCTTCAAGTTTTGGGGGTTTAATCAATAGGCTGTCATGTTGTCCGGAGTTCCGCAAGTTATTCCTGTTTGCTCCCGCAGTTATAAGAATTTAAGTTATTGAGTTGATGTCTCTAAATTACCCATATTCAATAATTTTTGGTGCATTTATCTACCCTGGGATGGACTGGTATCCGGTCCAAGGGATTCTCCCGTCCATTGTTAGAAAACAGCTACCTGTACGTTAAACATATGCCATCATGGAACTCTTTTTCCATATCAGAAAATTAATCATCTGATGTTGCAGTGCGAATCCACCCATCACATTTCCATAACTGCGGTCCCACTGACAGATGATATTAATGCAATTTTCACAAATTTGAAAAGCTGCACTTTTCAAATTTCCTGCGAGAAATAATAAGACTCTGGAAATATAAAGACGCATTTCATTGTATATATAAAAATAAAAGTTTTAATTTTGTTTACTGTTTAAAAATTAATAACACAAAGGTACACTCGGTTCTATCGCACGGCGTTCACATACATCACAATCACAGAGTCCTCTATCGATGGAAATTTGGAGTCACGAAGTCAACCAGACTTTTGATATAAAATCTACACAAACACTGGGTAGCCATGCATCTCAAACGACGGATATTTAGACATGGTCCTAAATAATAATAACCATCACATCGCAAGACACTACATTTCCCGAAAGTATCTGCATTGTCACGTGGTACAGCATATAGACCAATGAATAGGCAGGACGTAGCCCGATGGTTGGTAGTTGGTAGTTCAGTCTGTTCGCACTCCCGACCAGCAGGTGGCGATGTGCGCCCGTGAGCTTCGCCGTTGACCGCCATCGAGTGCATGGTAGAAGAAGACGGTGTGTCAGTCGTTAGAAGTAGTGCGAGAGACGGTGGTAGTGTAAAGAATTGACGTTTTAAACATCCTGTTAGTTATGTTGTACGTTTAATTGTTTCTGGTATGCACTCTATGGTGTGGTAGCATAGCATTGGGGCTTTTAACGCATTGAATAGTTTTTTTGTTTCTTAATAAGCTAGCTATTTAGCTCTTTAGCTAGCTAGATGACTAGGCTGGATCTCAAGAGATCGAAGAACACTGCCCAGTTAAATACTTAATAAAAAAGGTAGTTACCTAAAACATTTGGGTTTCCCGAGGTTCGATTTTCATAAAACACGTTGTGAAGTGTGAAATTCATGTTATTTTTGTTGAACAGTAAAGCTTTTAGGTTTCTTTTTAAAAGAACCTCGGAGTTCCTGAAGGACTAAGTGTAAAAACAGATGAGGATTGACACCTGAAAATGCCTGAAAATTTTGTATATTACAAATTAATCAATCGCCAAATCACTTCCAATTAACAATGTTAATTTAAGGCTCTTCTGTTTTTCCCCTTTGTTTTACTGAACATAACACAAAGTTGAAACCAAAAATAATGTATACACTGTGACTGGTATATATGTTACAGGTAACCTTTGTAAATTGGCTATTTGGTCCTGAACTATTTATATGCCCGTACTGTGTTTGGCAGTTGTTGCATTATGATAAAGTTTATTTTGCGTGATTGAAAACTGCACAATGTTGGACTAAGATTCAGTTGAAGTTGTGCTGGTTTTTTGTCCCTGATCTCCAGGCAGCTACGCTGTTGACACCGGCAGACCAGCATGTCTGTGTTCAGCACTGGCATCCTTGTGCTTACCACTCCGCTTCACACCTTGCCACTACGCATTGCGCCCGTCCTAAGCTTGGCTGCTCAGGTGGTGGAGCGCATCCTCTATGTGCATCTGCATCCGGGGCTCAACCTGGGTAGCGTGAGTCAAGCCAGGCCAGCCTATATTCCTGCTGTGGCAGATGTGTCGAGCCTCATCACAAGACTCTACAGCAATGCAGCGGACGTTTGTGGACATCTGGATGTTCGAGTGCTGCTGACAAACATTAGGGCCCAGCAATGTCTGTTAGGACCAGGGGGAGCCAGTAACCCCTTCCCTTCACCGCAGACCCTCTCCCACTCCCCAGAGGTGGTGTTGACTGATTTTGCCTTACAGGACCCGGGCCAGTCCCCAGTGGTGGCTCAGTGCCTGCAGAAGTATGCAGGACACTGCTATACCTGCAGCCCAGGGCTGGCTTCCGTGCTCCTGCACTCCCAGCTGGAGCCTCTGGTGAATGAAGTGGAGCAGGAAGGCATTGTGACGGCTCAGGCTGAGCTCCTGCAGACCTACAGCGACGTGGTGGTGGGAGGCACCTTCGACCGGCTGCACGGGGCACACAGGACGCTGCTCAATGTCTCTTGCCTGTTGACCAATAGGCGCTTCTTGATTGGGGTGTGTGACCAGGACCTGCTGAAAAGTAAGTGTCATGATGGTGCACATGGAGATAAGCGCTATTCTCTAAATGGTCATCATTGTGACTGCATTGCTAAATTAGACATACGAATAGTGGAAATGAGTAAAGGTGTATATTGTCTTTGTATTTTAATTTAGGTCAAACCCTATAGTTTCAGATCTCGAGGGTTCATTAGTGCCACTTCATCTATTGTTCCTGAGTCTTTTTTGCTCCTTTATGTGATTTCAGCTGTTTTGCAGTTACTTGGACTAAAGCACTTTGCTTATGCGTCCTGCCACACCCCTGGGACCTTGATTTAAAAAAAAAAAAAAACAAAACTCATGTTACAAGTCTGTGTCCTTATGGTCCCAGACAAAAGGGAAATAGGTCTAACTGTCATTTCCAGAGCATGTGATATTACTGGTTAAGGTCTCACTATTATCAGACTCATACAAGTTACAAATTAGCAAAGTGTGGAGAGTCACCCTGTAATAATCTGTGTTCCAGACAAGGTGTTGAAGGAGTTGATCGAGCCCTATTCCCTGCGAATTCAGAGGCTCCGCGAGTTCCTACGGGATATCAAGCCCTCGCTGCAGTATGAAATTGTGCCCCTCTCTGACCCGTTCGGGCCCTCTGTCACTGACCCCCAGCTTCAGTGCATCGTGGTGAGTGAGGAGACCAGGAAAGGGGGAGATGCTGTGAACAAGAAGCGTCAGGAGAACGTGAGTAATGACTGACGGCGTAGCGGCCGGCCCCAATAACTGAGGTTTTTTTCAAATTTTGTAAGCTCAAAGCACTTCTAGTTAGGACTAAATAAACTACCAGTTAAAAATGTTTTGCGCACACTGAGATTTTCTACATTTGCGTGTTACTTGCTTTACATTTACTAAAAATACACTCTATTCTTTGCTAACAAACACATTTACAGCATGTTCACCATTTGAGTACCTTTATCAGCAGGATAATGTCATTCCTTTGATTCGTCAAAGTAACCTCCAGTTATGACGACAGAAAATTTGAGGCATTCTTTCTACAAGGGTCATTAAATAGTGCATTTAAAATCAAAGGACAGCCTAGAATATGCCATCGCCACACACCCAGGTAATAGGATGTCAGACATAGAGTTACATACTCCATGTTATAAAGGAAACCTTTGTTTTATTTGACTTGTATTTTCAACTTTCCAGCGCTTAACGATAATAAAAAATCTGCAGTTTATGAAATAAATGTAAAAGTGGTAAAAACCTGTGGCGTACAAAAGCTTTTGACTGGTCGTGTGTTTTAGTTTGAAACAAAATCACTGGCTACCTTCATAAGCTGTAATAATACTCATGCTTTCCTATATTGTCTGATTTTGCTGTTCTGTGACTTTCTGATTTTAGCCCAGTTTGTAGCATATAGAACAGTCTAGTTTGTTAGTTCCTTTGTGATGCTTGTTATCTTGATGCTGATGTAGTTCTCTGCATGTGGTTGATGTTCCAGGGTCTCCCCACTTTGGTGCTGCACGAGATTCAGCTGCTCAAAGATGCTCACCACAGCGAGATAGAGGAGGAGAAAATCAGCTCGTCCAGCTTGCGTTGTCGTCTACTGGGCACTGTCCTTAACTCACCTGAGGTACTAACAACTTATGTAAACAGATAGAGGCTGGCTGAATTATCAATATTTAAAAATGTAATTTTAGTTTGTTGTCAGATGTTTACTGTGTGAAGAGCCTCACAAACAGCTTTTAAATTCCATCCATCCATCCATCCATCCATCCATTATCCTCCACTTATCCGAGATCGGTTCGCGGGGGCAGCAGTCTCAGCAGGGAAACCCAGACTTCCCTCTCTCCAGCCACTTCATCCAGCTCCTCTGGGGGAATCCCGAGGCATTCCCAGGCCAGGCCGAGGCTGCCTCTGGAGTCCCACAGGCAAAAATGGCCCAATAGGACTCCTCCTTCAGCTTGACGGCATCCCTCAAAACCGGTGTCCACCAGCGGGTTCGGGGATTGCCACGGCAACAAGCACTGTCCACCTTATGGCCACGGCTCCGGTCAACCGCTTCCACAATGGAGTTACGGAACATGGCCCATTCGGACTCAATGTTCAGATTGCGGGGGCGATCCTCTCAATCCTGCCCCTCCAGGTCTCACTGTCATTGCCCACGTGAGCATTGAAGTCCCCCAGCAGAACAAGTGTCCCCAAGAGGAGTGCTCTCCAACACAGGTGGTGAGCCCACTGGAGGGGGGACCCACGTACCTTCAGGCTTTGCCCAACCAGGCCCCATGGGTGCAGGCCTGGCACCAGGTGCTCACCATTGAGCCCCATCTCCCGGTCTGGCTCCAGGGGGGGACCCGGTGACCCGCGTCCGAGCAAGGGAAATCGCGGATCCATAATTTTTCTCATTATAAGGGGTCTTGTGAGCCGCACTTCTTCTGATTCCACACCCAAGACCTGTTTGCCTTGGGTGACCCTAACAGGGTCATAAAGCCCTGGGCAACTTAGCAGCTTTTAAATTGTGGAAGTTATATTCTGATTGCAGAATGTATAAACTATAACCGTAAGTTAAGCTTTCAGCTTTGCTTTTTTTTTTTCTTTTGAAGAAACCTTTGGCTTGTTTCTGAAGAAACAGTATACAGGAAAAAGTGCGTACATGTCGGGGGGTGTAGTTTGGAGCAGAATGGTGGGGCAGCAGTCCTAGTTTGCGTGTGTTGAAGTGGAGAACAGTCCACAGCTGTTTCAGAAGTTGATGATTTCATCAGCGGGACAAAACCAGCCCAAGGCGGAGAAAGATGGACTTAGATGGTAGAGACTGACTGGTACCTTGCAGATTTTGGATTGTCAAGTTGAACATTAAAGTAGCCACTCTAGCAGCTATTAACTAGCTATTAAGGAACTTTGGTTCCTTTGGGTACAATGGAAGATTTTTCATAGCCTTCAAAAGAAGAAAGGCAAGAAGGTGAGATGACTTATTTTTGCAGAGGAAATAAGTGAGTCTACACCAAGGATAAGGCCAGTGTGTAGGAGGATAAGTGGATAAGAGAGGAAGTGAAGAGAACAAGGAGGAGACGCAGGCTGGAAAGGTCATGGCGGCGTCTCAAAAGGATTTCTGGTGCAAAGGGCATGTTCCAGTATAGACTCTGCTGGACTGATATTCACATACAATGCGGAGTTAAGACTTTTAAGACCTGTGGAATATTTCTGTATATCACTTCATGAGGGCTCAGACTTAAAATTCCCTCTATGTTAGATATTCCAAATCACCAGAAATATGTTCCAAGTTACCAGAAACATACATAACTGAAAAGAATAACTTTTATTATATGATTCCACTGATCACTGATAGTTTTCGATACTGTACAGGTATACTCATCGAATCCTTCAACTCTTTTTGAATGGCATTGCTTGCTTCAGTTAAACACTGTGTACTGTAAACATGTTTATTGAAGAAACTGTAATGTCATTCACCCAATTCTAAGATAAATAACCTTAGGAAAAGAACAGCCCCCCCGCCTCCTCTTCCT
This sequence comes from Mormyrus lacerda, assembly GCA_015163995.2. NCBI lineage: Eukaryota > Metazoa > Chordata > Actinopteri > Osteoglossiformes > Mormyridae > Mormyrus > Mormyrus lacerda. The sequence goes on along the minus strand of JAABNX020000106.1, from coordinate 15,291,309 downwards.
CACTTTGTTTCTTGATGGAGAAGGAGCTTTCATCTGGGTTCTGTTTTCCTTCCTTGAAGAACCTGTGCTTTCTATTCTCCTTGCAGTGAGCCGGAAGGGCGGTCAAGGCACGCCATGACCTTTTGTTTGTCGCTGGAAGTGTGCGTGCATCACACCATCAGCCATTCACATATCGTCAATGGGGCAGCATCACATGCTTTTTTAAAATCAGATTCTCCTGGTTCTTCAAGGCCACAGTTACCTCCTGTTTCTGGACGAGTTGGAGAACACAGATGCTGGCTGTAACGTAATAGATTCAGTTCTCACTTAAGAAGAGTCCATTTAAGAAATGAATTCAGCTGCCTCATATCCTTTGCGGTACAGCGGTTACTATGCAGCATACTCAGCTTAGTTCTGGACAGTTGGGATTTAGCTAAAGGTTCCGTTGATGAAAAATAACTGCGGATTGTCTTAAGTTCAGCCCTTTATCTTGCGTTGCCTTGTGATTCATGCCAACTGTACATATGGCCACTGTTCGTCTCTCATGTTGCATTGTGGGCCCACAGGAACATCACCTACATATTTTTATGGATAGTATGACAGTAAATCCCCATCTGACTTTAAAAGGCCCATTAATAACGGCAAACTTATAACACTTCACCTGTTCCCTTAAGTAAAGCTAAACTGGCCTGAACTGAAGGAGACCTGTCAGTTAGATTCTGAATAATCCTATTAAGGCATGTAAGGCACTAAGTGCAGGTCACTTGGGGTTTATGAACTTGTTGGCCCAGTGCTGGTGGATGAGTATCATCACCCAACACCCTCTGCCGCCTGTCAACTCAAAAAATTCAGGCGGTTCCAGAAGTATTTGAACAGTGGCCACTCTGACCCAAAGGCACAAGTTATTTGCACAGATTATTTAAACATTTATATTAATGCTGCACGAGTGTCGCGGTCACTTTGAGTGTCAAAGTAGCTTTCTGAGATTCTATCTTGTATATTTTGACTTGAAAACACTCTGGGGTCATTTTCTTTTTCCTTTCCCATTCCCCTTGTTCTCTTGAAGGACAAGCCATACCTTCCTCCCAACCCCTACATAATTGGGCTGACAGGGGGCAGTGGCAGTGGAAAGAGCTCCATCGCCAGGCGTCTGGAGGCACTGGGCGCTGTCCGCATCGATAGCGACCAGTTGGGCCACGAGACCTACTGCCCCGGGACAGCAGCCTACCAGAAGGTGGTGATGGAGTTTGGGACAGGTGCACGGAATTCTTTGACGTCTTTATGAGCAAATCAGTATATGCATGTTTATGGTCCATTTCATAAGGTATAACTAACTTATTGCTTTTGGGTCACTGGGAGTACAAGTGTTTCAAAGGGAACTATGATGCTCAAATGTTTTGGCTTTTATGCATTTTGGTAATTTTTGCTCTGTGTCCCCATTATAATACTTAATGACGGAATGCTTTTCCCTGTTTTAGATATTCTCAATGAAGATAAAACCATCAATAGGCGATGCCTTGGCAGGAAGGTCTTTGGAAACAAGGTAGTTGATTGGCCTTTTATGATGTTTAAATTCTACTGATGTGATTATCTGGCCTCCATCTGATAAAATGTTGGTGTTACAGGACCGACTGAAAGCCCTCACTGACATTGTGTGGCCTGAGATAGCGCTTCTGGTGAAGCAGAAGATCCAGCAGGCTAGAGTGGAGGGTGAGTACATGGCTGTTTTTTCCACACACGCGTACTTGTTGGTGTTCTGGGTAGGCAAGCTTGCGTTCTGCCTGCCCACTTGATGTTTTCCCCCAGGTAAGCAGGTGTGTGTGGTGGATGCCGCAGTGCTGCTGGAGGCTGGCTGGACAGACATGGTACATGAGGTCTGGGTGGCCATGATCCCTGAGGAGGAGGTACCTACTGAGCTTATTTCGATCTGCCATGTTGTTGGATATTTGTGCAAAGTGAGATTTAGAAGCCTAGTAGACGAATGCAGAAGCCGTGTACCATCATACTTACAGAGGGGAGTTTGTCCTGGCCCATCTCTGCTGCTTGTCATTGTCGCTGAATTCTACCTCAGGCAGTGTCTAGGATCACAGCACGGGACAGAGTGAGCGTGGAGGATGCCCGCCGGCGGCTGCAGAGCCAATGGCCGACCGCCCAGCAAGTGGCGCATGCCAATGTTGTGCTGTGTACCCTCTGGGAGCCTGACATCACGCAAAAGCAGGTGGGCAAACCCTGATGTTGCTTTGTGTTCTCATTGCCGCACGTACATTTCGCTGATATATTTTCCTGAATATTGTGAAATGTTGTTTAACTGTGGGGTAACAATGTTGAATTCCGTCCCTGTGTACTTGTGGCTACTTGGGGCAGACAGAAATGTAGAAAGGAAGGTAAATTGTAAAGTACTGTAACCTCTTTATCACAGGGTATAAACCAGAAATAGTCTCATCTTTAATTAAGATGAATGGAAGTGTGCAGGGCAGCCCCTAGAATTTAGTGGCTGTACATTGATGTTAGTCTGAATTGATTGGTGCCTTTTGAGCCCATGTTTTCAGGGGTTAATCTTTCATAGGTCCAGAAGGCCTGGGACCTCCTCCAGGAACGCCTCAGCCGGAGAGGCAAAGTGCGCCCTACACCCCCGGCGCAGTGAATTCATCCTGATTGAATCCAGCCCCGTTTCTTGAGCCCGGTCACATGTTGATGACAACTCGGTGTATATTGAACAGCATGAGGACCACGTGTGACTTCTGCATCAGTGCTGTCTGCCACGTCGCGTCACGCGTTTGTGTTCCTTCCTGTAACAATTCCTGATTTTCTTAGCAGGATTTGGACGTTACACATGTTGGAAGTCTTGAACCTTGATTTAAGGCAGGTTAAGAGCCCCAAGTCTTCTGCTCGCCGCATCAGCTCTCCATCAAGCTGCAGCCCGAATGGCTTGTGACAATGTGCCTGAACTTCAAAAGAGCTGATTACGGTTTTCCTCCTTTTAATCGATGACCTGGAGGGTTACTGTGCTTCAGGTTCACCATTGTTGTTCCGTTGTATTTTGTT
>JAABNX020000106.1:15253353-15268478 GCA_015163995.2 Mormyrus lacerda | reverse complement strand
AGCAGTTGCTTATTTTTCCACTGGATTGAAATTTGTACTGAACATCCAAGAAACCTTCAGGATAATTTGCAACATCCATCTAAGTACATAGTTGTTCTCTAATGTTTTAACCAAATTGATAAACATCACTGGAATGAAGAACTTTTAATTTTCAAAAAATTATATCCCCACAGGTTTTCACTGTCTTGTAACCAGACTCTGTGATAGTATTATATAGATCTGTCACATCCAGAAGCTTTTTGGTGCTGCATTAAAAACTGTGCCACAGATCTTGATAAATATTGGAGTAAAAAAATATGAATGGATAACATCCTTTAATTTTTGATGAATATTAATTTCCGTTAAAAAAAATACAAAAATTAGAGTAATCCTTCTTGGGAAAATATATAGAAATTGCAGATCTGGCACCTGGAAGGTCTCGCCACCAGAAATGTCCTACGAGACAGCAGAAAATTTAGACATGTATATGGGGTCTAATCAGACCTCATATCAGCAGATCCTGGTGTGCCTGACATTTTCATTATAACTGGTGCTCTCGTTAGAATAAGCAAATTCAAACAATTACCAATTTTAGCCGTTTAACTGACAGTCAAACAACTAATTTTGCTGGATCAGTTCGGGATATATGTATCTTGCTCACAGTCACTTCAAAAGTTAAAGCTTACATGCTGAGTTACGTGGTTTTGCGTCACATTGCATACCGGAAAGACCACGACACAAGAACTTATCAGAAGAAACAGCTGTTTAGAAATACAAAACAGGAAGACATTCAGAACAGGGGGAAAATGTAAAAAAAAAAAAGCGGGTTAAAGCAAAGCAGTGAAATGCTGCTGTTCCTCAAGGAACAAGTTCCTCAAGTCATGGTATGTACTGCACTACTCTGCTAGTGCAGTCCTATTTCTAACAGGAAAAGCAATCATTGCCCACCACTGATCACATATTACGCTGATAATTACCCTGAAAACACTGAAACAGCCCACACAGCTTTGGGCAGGCATAAGGCAAAGCGCTTTGAGACAATGTAATGCTGTGAAAATGCGCTGTACAAAGTAAAATTGATTGACTGACAGCCAGAAATTATGCAACGCGGTTACTTCAAATCAAGTTCCTCGCCTGAAGGATCAAATTTGAACTAAAAGCGATTATTTATGGTTCATGGCTGTAACCATTATACATCGAGTATTCAAAAGAATGCAAGCGTTTAATTGAAGGTACGTATAAATGCTGAGAAAATAACAGACTTATTACGCATATGAAGTATCGTAATTCACAAATTATCAGAGAATTAGAAATATTACCGGCATATTGGTATCCTCATTACACGGCCAACTGGTGGCAGATTGAACGTTTCTGCTAAATTATGAATCATTCGTTGAATTAACCCATGTAAAATCCACTTTTAAATTAAGCACTGGATCAAAGTATTTGAAAAGATAACGTTCATACTTGTATTAAAACATCAGTTCACAAGTTATTTCCGGTTTATAAAAAAAACATTTTAATCCTATATACACCTATTTCGCTTCCCATGCAGTGTATGAACTCACTTCTACGGAAAGAAGCTCCATCTTGCTTTTGCGTTGGGTCACAATCCCAAGTTAATTGCATTCGATCAACACTTTTATTTTATAATTGGGGCAATTACATATGATTCTGCAAAAGATTGTACTTCAGAATGTATTGAAGTAGTATAATGGGTCAGATTGCATATACTTAGGTAGCTCTCAAACCCTAAAATTTGGTTTACCTTTGCTTGAATTTTTATTATTCAAGATTAACTCTTTAAATTACATTTAACCGAATAGTTATTTGGAAACAGCTATGCGTGCATCTTCTTATTAAGGCATATGTATTTTCCGTACACTGCAAACTACGTAATTAAGAAGCCAACTGAAACGAAATCGATATTTACTTGTTTTTCGGTAAAGGGGAAATCTCTTGCTGCTGTTCCTGATCGGTTTCCAGATAAAAGGTGATTCATCTGCTTAGAATAAACCCAGGAGAAAGTCAGCTGTCCCGGTGCCCTGAGACAGTACCCATAGCTGGGGCGCCGTAAAGGGACGGGGTGGGGGTAGGACGATTCCAAGTGCCCCTGAGTGACAGGGGCCCTAAAACATTCCAAACATAATTGAATTGGTCTGGGATGGGAGTCCAATATGATATGCTTTCATGGGGTCCAAAATATATGCTCACAATACAATGGAAAAGGCTGAATCACCCATTAGGCCACCCCAGTGCATAGTCTTAGTTATGGGATATGTTAGTCATAGTAACAAAACAGTAACATTGTTATTATTTTAATCTTTGTTTACATTACATTTGCCAAAAGTAGATGAATACTCGTATAGGATTTCTATACATGTTTCACATTTAAAATAATATTTTTAAGTGCAAGTAAACTTATTTTGTGCCATAGCGGGGTCTGACTGCTTTATACACATTGAAGTTTGTTTACAAATGTTCAATTTTGAAGAAGCTAATGATTTAAGCTTTTCTGTAAATTGGTTATCAGAACTGGTTAACCACCAATATAATATGTCAACCTTCACACAATGTTTTGATTGTAGTTTTAATAGGTCACATTATCTGTTGTTAACAATGGTGGGGAAAAAATACTGTCTGTACTGGCCAAATATATTCAGATTTTAAAGGAAAAATATATTGGGTAGAAAATGTATTCTTTACTTTTACCATGGTGAAACTCATGTCAGTCCTTAATTTTCTTCAGACAATATTGTATTTAATCTGTAAACAACATTCCAGTATTGTGAGATCGATGTTTAATTTGTGACTTGATGTTTGGTGATCTTGGTGAATTTGTGGTTATAAAATATGTAGGCTTGACCTTCTTTGCCTATAGCGAACATGTCTGGGTCCAAAATACTTGATGAATTACTAGATGGGCTTTGTGTATTCTTGTTCCTTGTTAAACATGCTCGAGGAACATTTTGTAATGACATTATCAGATTTCTTTGTCCAGGCCTGTATTCCAGCCTTGAACACTATAAACACAACCTCTTCAGTGGTCAAGTAAGCAATTTTTATGAACGAGTGGCAGAAGAGCTGGATAGCGTAACTATTGGAAATGTTTATTTTTATTTTTTTGTCATACTGGCGGTAGATGGGTTTTCAAAGCTGCTGGTTGAAATCCCTTGTTCAGCTAGGCGATTACACTGTTGGGTCCTTGAGTAAGACCCTTAAAACCCAGTTCCAGGGATAGTTTGACCCTGGTGTCTCACTTTAGATGAAAACATCAATAAAATGTAGAACATATGACTGCAGAATCACATCTTGTCACAGTGAATTTATCTTCCACCACAGGAAAGCTTCAAGTTATGAGGTACAAAGGACAAAAGATAAAGCTGTGGTGGGTCATCTCAAAGCTTCAAGTCTCCCATGGCACCTTTCAAAGAAGTAAGAATATTTGTCAGTATACAAAGTGCTCTTCCAGTCTCATTTCAGAGAAATTCCCCCGAAAGTACAGAAGCAATATGCTGCATTGATTAACTGTTTGTATTACTACCATTCATGGATAGCAACCCATGAATATTCCAGTTACATATCTATTCATATCCGCCATTCTACCTGCTTCCTTACAACACACAAAATACCCAAGCAAACCTTTAAATAAAACGTCTACAAAACCCATAAATATACCAAAAAATATACCAATACACTTCATACGCATTGTGCATTTTTGTTGCATAAAATGCATTTTTATCAGATTTTAAAAATTACTTAAATTACTTGATGTTTTAAAATGTGTAATCGTTTAATTTTTTTCTTGGGAAAAAAACACTTCCACAAAGGTAGTGATTCCCCATTAAAATCAAATGATTTGCACGGAATCAGTACCCAGATATATTACTTTTGAGAAATGTGACATCTGTAACATTACATTCACATCCTTCTACACTGACCACTTTTTAGGCGTTTACATTTCTTGTCCTTGTGCCTTGCGCTTAATGGGATCGTCTGGAAATGGAACATAAATGAAAGAATGGATTTACATTTGCCATACCAACTAACCTTCTACTATTATACTATGAATAGATCTGTTGCTGAGATAAAGGCAGCACCTGACTCACTTGCCAAATATACCCTTTCCACTCTTGACAGGTGCCATTGTAAAGAGATAATTGATGTTCAGTTTTAATGTTATGGCTGATTGATTGGGCCTTTACATGGCTAATACTGTGGAAGACACTGACACCTTGAGGCCAAACATCAAGAATCCAACACTGAGATATGGTTGGGGGTTTACGTACTGCAACTACAAAACTACAAATCCCATAGATACTTGGACTGACGGAAGCAATTCACTTCCGGTAAAAACGTGAGTTCGCGTGAAAGAGACTCGCACGTTAAATTACAAGGTGAGTAAATGTTGTTTTATATAGAGTATATTTAATTTGTTAATGGTATATACGTCTAAGGAGCAAGAACGGAGAAGGGTAAGTGGAAGCAAAGTGTTTCAAAGCCTCCTTGTAAGTTTTTTTCCATTGTAGTAATTTGAGTTTTGGTGGCCAAACATTATTAGATACCTTTCTTGCAGTATGTTCAAAATCAACAGATATTTCATTAAACTTGATAGGAGGAAAATGCTTAGAGAAGGATTTCCTCAGTCATCTGTTTCTGTTCTCAAAGGCTTTGCAGACTTCGTTTTAGGACGGTGTTCAGGCTCCGGTTATTCGATTTATCATAACTTTCTTTTTTTTTATTATTATTATTTATTTACCTGCCTACCTTTTTTTGTTGTTTACTATTGATTTTATTCAGTCGAGTAGGTTTATAAATAGTCCTTGTCTGCCGGTCCCGGTGTTATTGCATATAGGTTTCCTGACACCGTATGACCGGATTTGCACGTGCTGTGCCATTAATGTGCGCATACTTAACAATCCCTTTTATAGTCCAAACATGACGGATGCTTTACTGCAGCAAATAAGAGACCTGGAAGAAGAAGTCAAAAGCTTAAAGACACAGCTAAGACAGGAGACTTGTCTCAAGGCTGAGACAGAGGCAGCAGAATCGGTACCTGGAGGAAAGAATATCTGCGGCCAGGAAGGCAAGAGAAAGGGGAAGAAAGCTAGCCAGGCCCGGGAATTTGATTTCTCTGTGCATCCCCGACGCCATGTGGCCCTGCGGTTGGCCTACCTTGGCTGGGACTACCAAGGCTTTGCTGTGCAGGAGAACACGGACAACACAGTGGAGGCCAGGCTGTTTGAGGCTCTGCTCAAGACCCGGTTGATTCAGGACCGCCAGAGCTCCAACTATCATCGCTGTGGACGCACCGATAAGGGAGTCAGTGCTTTCACACAGGTCTGCCCCTCGATTTCTACTTCAAATCTTGTATCTTTGAACTTTGTATATGAAACACCAAACTCGTTGTCCTGAAAGTGCACTCCTGTGTCATTCCTGTGGTCCAGGTAATTATGATTTCTCTGGCCACAAGGGTCCTAATCATATTACTTTGCAGTGCATATTTTCACCTTTTCCTACAAGTTAGTGATTTTAACTGCATGGTCTACTGTCCAGGCTAACTCTTGTGGCACATTCACAAATGCTGAAACTTGGAGTGGTATCATTTGAGTTCAGTTAGGAAGACCTCTAATGTGTGTGAAGACAAAAGTCCTATATGGAAAAATATCACCTCCTATTTTGTATGTGTAACATCTTTGGCAGCCAGGTTAAATGGTTAATCTTTATTCACGTGTTCTGTAGGAAGACCTACCCAGGTGTCGAAGCTTCATTTTGTTTTCATTTCGATTCCCTTTCTCATTAGACACGTCTTTGTTCATGCTGCCCTTAAGAGCCCTCGTCTTTTTTCCAGGTTATTACAATTGACTTGCGCTCCACGCAGATTTGTGGGGGCATGGGGGTGATCCTTCCTGCCCAGGCCAGCAGCAAACAGAAGCCCAGCACCGCAGAGCTACCCTACGTAAAGATGCTAAACAGAGTTCTGCCCCCAGACATCAGAGTGCTGGACTGGGCTGCGGCGGAGACGGGCTTCAGCGCACGCTTCGACTGCCGGTTCAGAACCTACCGGTACTACTTTCCGCGTGGTGATCTGGACGTGGAGCTCATGGCCAAAGCCGCGAAACGGTAACGCTGTGTTGAATAAGATTAATAAACTGTGAAGCAGATCAGAGATTGTTGGAGAGCGAATAGGGTTGTTTTGTCCGGTGTGAAACTTCTGACAGCTGGGAAATGATACTGGTCATTGAAAGACCTGTAATCATATTGTGTCCTGCGTATCACTGCAGGTATGAAGGTACCCATGACTTTCGCAACCTTTGCAAAATGGATGTAGGTAACGGGGTCCTCCAGTTCCAAAGGACCATCTTGTCAGCCTCGATCCAGCCGGCTCAGCCCTCTGGAGCAGTATCCAGTGACCCGTATGACATCCTCTTTTTTGAGGTCAAAGGGCTAGCCTTCCTGTATCACCAGGTTGGTAGGTGTTGCTTGGAAACACATTGTCACCCAGGCACATGACACAACCCGCTCCTTCAAATATGAAATAATGTGATGACTGTACTGCGTGGTTTCGCAGGTACGGTGTATGATGGCTGTCCTGCTTCTGATTGGACAAAAGCTAGAGACACCTGAAGTGATCGACCAGCTATTGGATGTTGACAGACATCCCAGGAAACCCCAGTACAGGTAGGTTCAACATGGCATATCTGGAACAGGTATGCAGCTGTTCCGTATTGTTAAGCTGATTCTGTTTTGGGATGTATTGGACTCCATCTTCAAATGGAGATTCCAGAATCAGAATCAGAAAAACTTTATTGATCCCGGAGGAAAGTGCTGCATGTCTTAATGATACAAGAGGGATGTGCCCATTCATCCCTGTGCTTCTTTAAGAGGTTAATTTTACTTTTCCAGCATGGCTGTGGACTTCCCGCTGGTGTTGTATGGCTGCCACTTTGAGGGGCTGAACTGGCAGAGAGATCCTGATGAAATGAGTCACGTTCTCACCACGCTGCAGCAGCATTGGACCCAGATGGCTGTCAAGACCCACGTCATACGGGGCATGATCCAGGGCCTCCAGAGTGCAGGTATTTGAGCAGGATAGAGGATCTTAAACTTGTGTCTGCTGATTCCTGAATTTGCCCGTACTGTCTGCACTTTATGTTCTGCACAATGTGTCCATTTGTGTACACTTCACACACCTTGCTGCTGTATGCACAAGAATTTCCTCCTGGGATCAGTAAAATTTCTTGTCTTAATGTTGCACAGAGTTGGAGGCAAACGGTGAAATATACATAACTTAGACTCTTCAGCTGAGCACATTTTAACAGTCTAGGGTAGTCTGATATTTCATATGTATGTACACTGAATTCAGAAGACGGTTTTGTTTCGGGTGCCTTGTCTAACAGTCAGAGCCCTGCATTCAGGCTGGCAGATGGTTGAGGGAGTCCCCTGTATCCAGAGGCTAGTTTGAAATGGCGCATTAGAGTGGAACACTGTCGGGGACATAGCCCTGTAACAACACTGTCGGGGACATAGCCCTGTAACAACACTATGGGTGTTTGAGCCTCCCTCAATTTGTCAGACCGTTCAGTTAATATCTGGCTATGGGTCTGAGCACTATTTTCTGTTATTTCAGTTACAGCAAATTCATCTCCGACCTGGCTTCTCATGGAAGGAACCAAGCAGCGCAGTTATCGCCCCCTTCTGGAGAGACCGTGCTGTGAAAGCTTAGAGTCCAGGATAGAGCACTTTGTCAAAAGAGGGAGGCTTGAACGTGACATGGACGAGGATGGGGAAGGGTTCGTGCACAGGGGTAAAAAGACAAAACTCCAGGACACTTCCTCTGGTCAGGCCAACACAGCCAATATGTCTGACCTTTGACCTCCGATTGCCGAGGGACTGCCTAGGATTATGCAAACCACATATTGACCTTTAGTCCTGTTTCCAGGACACATTTGTAATTTTTTATTTTTTTTTTAATGCAGAAAATGTATATATTTACCTGCTTTGACTGTGTAAACAAATCTTTGTGCTAGAGCGCTACATGTGATGTTCCATTTAATTCCAATAAACCAGTGGAGTCTGGAATTGGATGATTGAACGCTAATGGAACGTCCATATGTATTAAGTGTGGACAGTGTACATAGTTTCACTGAAAGGAGATGAAATGGGGGACTTTAGATTTTAAAAAGATTAAGAATAGAAAAGTGTTTTTAAAGGACATAAACCTTGTCAAATATGTAAAAGTACAATAACTTGGATTAGGCGTCTTTAAATAACACACAATTTTATAACTGCTGTGTTGTACTGAATAGGTCATGCTTCTATTTTCACAATTATAGGTTAACATTTACAATACCCAGTGTTTACATTTAATCATTAAGCTAACATAAATTATTGAACCTTTGATTGCTTCCCGGTCCATGAACTCTACTTGTGTTTGGTTTTCAGTTCAACAGAGCTCTTAATTAGGTTTGATTTAATTAAACCAGCTACTTGGCAGCCTAATCATTTTCCTAATCGCTATTACCAGGTCTCTGCTTTAACACGGCTGTAAAATGATTGTGTGTGGTCTAGCGTGAGCTCTAGTGAACGGCCTAAGCATACATTAACCATGTGAACCACCTTTGAACTCTTATGGAAAAGAAAAGCTCCTGCCAGTTAAATGCAACATTCTTTTTCCACTATATAGCTGAACTTTGTGAATGACTATTTTATCATCATCATCACCACAAATATTGTTACTGAAAGGAAATGGTGTGATTAGCCTCTAAGTTTAACTGAAATTACAGAGAACTGCAGAAGGTTGAGAGGTTTTAACAGGTTTTAACACTTTGCACAGGAGAACACCAGAAAAACGTAGAACTTCACCCTGGAATTCACGGGTCTTGCTAAGGCATTCATCACTATCAGTTTAGTAATGATGACTGATGCAAATCATGGCAAGCAGAGATGGCAGCATCTGCCTTTTTTAAACGTCAAAGATAACGAGTTTTATAAAAATTACAACCGTTTCTAGCAACTGGATTGCGCGGCAGCTAGAATTGTAGCGTTAGCTGTCATTTAAACCAGGACAAATGAGCCACAGCGCAAATTTAATTTAAAGTCAGTTGAAGACTTTTGGTATCAATTGAGATGAAATACCCTGCATCACCAATCAGTTTGCAGATGAACTTATTTAAAGCCAGACGAAATATTCAATGGAATCCGTACTTTGAAACCGACATTTCAAAATGTATTTGAGAAATAGTTGTCACAGTACCAGTGTTGCCAACGTTGATCTTGTGGCTGGCGTGAGATTTTTTAAATTCGAGATATGTCTGCACACACATGCAAACGTATTTATTTTTATGAAACAGTTTTATTACCTTGTAAATAGTCTGTATGGTTTGCAAACTGTCCCAGCTAATTTTAGGCTTACAATGAAATATAGATTTGCCGTAAGATTTTCTTAATTGGCATGCATGAGAGTCAGAAAAGAAAGCGTGATTGTCACGCCAGGTGCGTGACAGTTGGCAACCCTGCGGTACGCCGTAGAATCATGTATGCACCTTAAAACAATATTCCTTTCATCATTATGGTGTAATACTGTACTGTCACAAGTAATAGCGAAAGCCATCTTTTAGTGCTCGCCAAGCGGACCGATTCTAGCGCTGCCAGCAGCGGACGCCGCCATGTTGGCTCCATGACGAGAAGCTGTCCTAATCGGGCGCCGCCATGTTGGCTCCAAGAAGGGAAAGGTGTCAGCAGTGACTGCAAGAGCGACTTCCGGTGGAACTAAACGCAGTTTTCGCAGGGAAGCGGACCATATGAAAGTAAGTACGAGGTGCCTAGGTATCTAAATAAAATAATAATATAGAATGCAAGCAGTTTAGCTCTCGCAGTTCATTAATAAATGCAATTTAATACAGTCCAGAAAATGATCTCAAATTTACGTATTAATTAGGGGTGATTTTGATGGTTGATTTGATACTTCAACATCTATTAGGTAGCTAAATAGCTCAGTTAAACCTGTTGAATTATGGAGCCAGTAATTATTACAAATCCGTAGTAAATTAATAGTTCCGTTCAGCTCTGGGTCTGATAGCACGTACCACACTCATTTTGTCAGTGCCTAAACTAAAAAGCTGCACATCCGAACCTTCAGCCCCATAACCTTGGGAGAAATCAGATGCTCTGTGATGATTTTAAAGTACAGCACCGACATGCATTTAAATGCTTCATATGGCTTGACACTCGCTTCCTCTTCAAATAAACGCAGCCTCACGTTTCGGGGGATCGAGGGTCCTGGTGGCTAATACGGCATTATACAGTAGGAGGAAGAGTTATGTGGGTTTCAGTAAAAAGAGACAGATCGGGAAAGCTTAGATAGCTAGCAAGGACATCATAGGGTGTGCGTGAATTTTTTTTTTCCACGTTTTGCATTACTTTAAATGTGTGTAAATAGAACATTTTTACATAGCATGTATACTTTCTAAGGCGCCCCGCCCCTCACGCGTGCCACTCTCAACTTGCATTGATGAAGTATAAGTAATATTCCGATGATTCGGGGAAATCATTTAACTTACTAGTGTATAATACCTTACCATATTTTTTCCCGAGCGTTGTAACACACGAGATGAAACAACAACAATCTGTGCAGCAGGGAAGTACAGGCGATAGATGGGGTGGGGGAGTGTCTCAGTACCTGCTCCCTTTTCCCGAACGATTGAAACTGCCCTTTTCGATCCCCAGCGATCATGCAAAATGTAAAGAGGATCCTCCAGCCTAGCAAATTATACCATCGTGATTTCTGTGATCTGCCCCACTAAAACGCTCGCCTGCCATTTTCAATGCTACCTAAATTTGTAAAGCAGTTTGGTGATATTTGCTTTATTCCTGAGATATTCTGACTGTGACACACAATATCCAAAGGTTTGTAAAGTCTGCTTATAAAAATCAGTACCTATGGTGGACAGTCAACCCATACAAAGGGGGTCTTCTGCCTTGGACCTTGTACTTTCTACTTTCTGGTAAGCTATAGACCTCAGGCCCAACAAAACTCTGTACTTATTTGCAGAAAAAGGATGGATGTGTATTGACCAGTGTGCCTGTCCAATTGGTTGGGCAAAGCAAATGTCTTGGTGATCCGATAGCTTTTTAATTTTTTTTATTTTCTCCTTCCTATCTACTTATAAATAAAAATAAATTATAATATGACACTATTTTGGAAGAACAGTAACCATATGTAAAAGAGATTCTTCTCACAAGAGAGAGCTTTACCAGAAACTTTAGACCACACCTGCAAGTAACTTTAGCTGACAGAGAAATAGGTGAGTCAGGTAGCTTAACATTATGTTCCAGGCGCCTCTGATGGCATTATGAGGACGCAGTGAGTGTGAATGTGTGTGTGCTGCAGGATGTTTCTGGTGGGGCTGACGGGCGGAATAGCTTCGGGGAAGAGCACGGTGTCCACGACACTGCGTGACCTTGGCTGTCCCATCATTGACGCCGACGTGGTGGCCCGACAAGGTGAGCCGCCGGTTGACCTCGGTGCGGTTCGGCGGGGACTGACCGGCGTGGCGTTTGCCTGACCTTCTCCGCTCTGTCGTCCATCAGTGGTACAGCCCGACAGCCCGGCCTACCGCAGGATCGTGCTGCATTTCGGCCCAGAGATCTTGCTCCCCAATGGCGAGATCGACCGGCAGAAACTGGCCCAGATCGTCTTCTCTAGTGTGGAGAAGCGACGCATCCTCAACGCCATCACACACCCAGAGATCCACAAGGCCATGCTGAAGCGCATTTTGTTCTACTTCTTCAGAGGTGACGGGTACCCTCAGTGCTTCCCCAGTATTTTCATTGTTTTAATGGCCCTGGAAGCAGCAGTGCTGACATCCCATCGTCTCCTCACTCCCCCCCAGGGTACCGCTATGTGGTCCTGGACGTGCCACTGCTGTTTGAGACTCGGCGTCTCACACGCTTCCTTAACCACACGGTCGTGGTGTACTGGTAAGAGTCTGACTCCTTGTTTGCTGTGTCGACGCTGGAGTTGTGCTGCATGGCGTCTGCATAATCTGTAAACATATGTGGACACATAATTGGGCAGATAGATTCTGTCCAGCTCAAGTAAGAACTAAGTGATTGGGAAAAAAAATAAACCTGAGCTGTTTATGGTTTAGCTGTGACGTATTGTGACATTTTAGAACATGCTGCGTATTATGTGCACAACAGCTGGTAGGAATAGGAAAATTTAGCATCAGCATTGGGTTTCTGTTTTTAGCAAAGGGATAGGTTTGGGTTTGGATAGCTGGGACATGTCCTACAGTATTGTGGGAGCACCATGTGTGTTTGGGCTGGTTTGGTCCCAACCAAAGTTGGGTAATTCTGGTCCAGAGAGGAAAAAGTCTAGACCAGGATTTTGTTTCAGCCAACCAGTTGCTCTGTGACTGTGACTCTTTATGCTCAGTTGGTCGATTGAAACAAAATCTCGGTCTGGATTTGTACTATTTGGAACTGAATTACCAAACTCTGGTCCTTACCCATATCGAAACCATGGATTTCGGATTTTTTTTTTTCTCCTGTGACCTTTTTCCCTGTAAAATGTAGGACTGACGTGTCCTCATAGCCCGCTGCTGTTATTTCAGCGACCCTGCCACTCAGCTGTCACGCCTCATGGTTAGGGACAGCCTGAGCCAGGAGGAGGCGCAGCAGCGCATCGCGGCCCAGATGCCCCTGAATGAGAAGCGCGGACTGGCTAACCACGTCATCGAGAACTCAGGCAGTCGTGAGGACACCCATAGACAGGTCCTCAAATTGCATACCAAACTAGAGGACTCTATGGAGTTCCTAGTGGTGAGAGGCCTGGCTATTGCTGTTGTAATTGGGCTGTGCAGCTTACTTCTGTATAGCATGAAGCTACTGATATCATAGCATGAAATTATTGTGACAGCAATTGTTTCTTCACATTGCAGTACAGTGGAGTATACGTAATTGTGCAAAATGCACTGAAATGCACCTTTTAATATAGTTTGTAATAAATGTAATGGTTAGATTTTCTATTTTTGATGGACTATTTTTAATCATTGTTTTAACACTATATGGGAAGATAACTTGTCAGATGCTAATAACTGACAAATTCTCGAAACTTACTGTCTATTGTTTTACTTTCTCAAGTTATTTAATGATTTGGGCTGTGCTTCACAAACGTAAATATATTATGTGAGTTGTTTGATATCTTGCATAAACTACTGAATTTACGGGGATATATATGTATATACGATATTTCTTTCTTTGCTGGTGAAACACTACAATAGCCCACTGAAAGCCTGTCACCAATTTTTTGTTAGGGAGTAAAACAAATATTCACCACTAGATGGGAGTATCACAAACCTTTTTCTCTGCATGGCTTCATGTGGTTGGAAAACTGCAGTTGACTAAAATAAAACAGAATAAGTTGAAATAAAATAATATCCTATTTGGGCATGTGTTGACTGCTCCATAACCACGATAATTATATAAAATTTCAGTTAGTACAGTCATTCTCTATCATTTTCTATCTTGAGTTTCTTTCAGTGACAGGGAGACCATCTACTGTAGGTTATGAATTTTTTTTGCCAGTGTTGGAATAAATATTTCATACTTTAAAACATCACAACTTGATTTTGCTAATGTTAGAAGGTACATTAAAGGAGACACATTTTATTTTCATTTACCGATTTGATCTCTTTGAAATATCTGCCGTGTTTTAACGAAACCAATATATTTCTTTTTTCATGTAGTGCAGTATAGTTGTAATTGGCTGCTTGGACGATGTCCTAAATCTGGGGTCTGAACATTATCAGGATTACTGGTTTAATCTAAAAGGTCCCTCTGAAGGGAAACAGAGAGAGGCATTTTATATCACAAAATGTTTTAATTTCTGTTGCAATTTACAGATAAAAAAACAGGATGCAAATTTACATTTGCTTTTCAGCTGTCTTTTTTTGTGCCCGTCTGGTGTACCATCTATTACACAAGCTCATAGTATCTTTGCACTGTTTCACTTTTTGAACTCCACTGGTGCAGTGTATTGTAGACCTACGTATCCGAAATGCACATCAAAGGAAATCAGAAGTGAAGCTCTACTTTAACGTTCAGTCTTCAGCTTGGTACATCACTGTGGTTTTTACTGCCTTGCTTAAATCACGGTGCAGGGATTAAAATCACATGATCCTCCGTGTTCATTAAGCACAAGCGTTTGGCTATGAATATGTAACAGAGCACCTGCACACATTTGCTGTTGCGGCGCCGCTTGATTGTTAATGCGATGCTTTGATACAAATGCACTGATAAAGATCAGCACGAGTTTGTGCTTATTGCTTTATATTAAAGCTGCTCCCCACTTATCAATCATCACCCTTTGTAGAGTCAATTATTCCACTAATCTATGAGAAAATGAGTCATAGCATCAGCCCATCTGATCGCTGTTTAGGCAAATCTTTCTAATGAATCTGATATAATCACATTGTGTAAAGGCTCCCAGTCTATCCCCTAACATTGTCCCATTCCAAATGACTTGCTTGTCATTTATGGGCATCAAATTAGGACAAACTTATACTATGTACTTATAGTATATTAATACCATTTTCACTGTAAAACAGTTTTATTCTGTGTAATTTCATGAGTGGGATTTTTGTGGTATATGTGTGAGTATCTGGCATTAACATGGATTATGTGATATTCACTCATTCTGGGCATCTATGCATATGTGGTTTATTAATAGACTGAAATTCTTTTTCATTTGAAATTGTGATTGTTGCCTCACCCACCTGCCCCCCTGATATGTGTGTTGTGACATTCATTTTATTACGGTGTCTCCTGGTCTCCTGGTTACTAAGGACTGCAGTTCAACAGAGTAATACTTCTCCAGTGGTTCATTTGCTATCCCTTCAATCCTGTTTTCACCCAGATCTTGAATATTTAAGTTGGGTGTTCTTGGTTTAAGCCAGTGAAAATTTATAGGTAAGATGACTATAGTGGGGGCCAGGGGGTAAATGGTGGACCTACTTGTGATCAAAGCACTAGGAGGACCTACGTGTTCCATAAACAGGACAAATATACTTCAGAATAAAAATCTATAACCAAATAAAGACTGGGATAAGGATGGACTGGGAGTCATTTTAAATCCCAAGCTT
>JAABNX020000106.1:15190716-15209619 GCA_015163995.2 Mormyrus lacerda | reverse complement strand
ATTAGTTAAGTTCTCCCCAAGCGAGCTTGATGGGCCGAATGGCCTCCTCTCGTTTGTATAGTTCTTATGTTCTTAAAGGCTTCACACCTGGTTCACAGGTAAAGAAAGGCTGGAAAACCAGCAGTGCTTGGACCTTGAGGACCGTGATTTGAATAGCCCTGCCCTAAAGGACTCTAATATATTTCCCATATTGATTTTTTTTTGTTCATTGTTTTTGGTGTCTTTGTGTTGTGTCTCATATAAGCTGTGTGGTGTGGAGAAAAAAAAAATTAAATGCAGCGTTTGTAATTTTTCTTTTTTGGTTTAAATAAAAAGACAAGGTCATTAGATTAATGTTTCCTCCCGTTTTCTTTATGCCTGTTCTTATCATGACTGAAATATATGTCATAGAACAGAACACAAAATCTTGGTCATCGGACACTACGAATGCGACATCCATCCTCTTTCCAGCTTTGTTATTCCCAGTGGTCTCCTGTGTCATTGTGTCATTGTCAAGGGGCTGCTGAAATCCAACCCCATGTGCGGCCCGCGACAGCTGGGGTAGCGTACCCCTGGATCTGGGATGGCATGAGTCCCACTGTAGCACGCTCACCTGACACCTCGAATAGATGTGGCTCACTGTCAACACTGTTTGGACTGCAGTAAAAGTGCCCGTCACCAAGATGTTGCGTATGTCATAAATCAGTGAGATCATGGCCGACTTCTGACATTCTGAACTGACCCTAGATAAGGAGCATATGTCAGTTTTCGCATAACTTTTGTATTATTGCATTTATTTTGGTTAATGCATCTGTGTGCATTAATTTATTTATTAGTTAAGATATTGACATGTAATCATACATTACTTTGGACAAAAGCATATGATATGAATAAGATGTAAAGATACAATGTATCATTTTATTTTGTGCAATATTTGAGCAGAGGATCCTACCTTTACCCCAACCAAGGCTGCTTGTCACTTTAATGTCATGTACGGTGACTAAACTTTGGCGACTGTACTTCTCAGGAGATGTGTATGATATGTTCACCTATACTCATCTTTCCCTTTACTCATTTAGCTTCCATATTAAAGGTGGTCTGAAATGTGAAGTTAAATACAGCTAAACATAAATCTCAACAACTCAAGCCTTATAAATTCAAGCTGAGTTTATTTCTATAGCACTTTTCAGACGACCAGAGTTGACACAAAGTGCTGTACAAATCGAAAGAGCAAAGAGGACATACAGCATCATGACACTAGACAGCTCCTACGCCGAATTAAAAGCCGAAGAATGAAAATGAGTTTTTAACAGAGCTTTAAAGTAGGACAGTGCTGCAGAATATGCAGGGGCAAATTGTTCCACAATATTGGCCCGTAACCCTGAACGCACGCTTTCACCAAGGCATATGTTAGTGACCTTAGCATCTAGGGTTAAGGATCAACGATTTTTATTTGTCACTGCGCATGTACAGTAAAACAAAATTTAGTAGCAGCCTCCATAAATGACATAAATAACAAGCATTCATTCAAATACCCACACATTCTTACATACACAATGCAACATTACTTACAGACTGGTCAGTATAAACACACATCCCAGGTATTTAGGTATTTCACTTCTAACAGATTTATTAGAATAGAATAGAATGGGTCTATTATGGGTATGTTACAATGTACACGGTATGAAGGTATGTTATGAATATGCTATAACTATAAGTATGTACAGGCTGTAGTGAGTGATTTATTGTTCACCTTGTAAAAACTGCATAGTATAAGTATGGCAATATTCTGACGTGTCACATTGTTTATGGCAAATAAAGAATTAAATACCAAGCAACTATAAATTTTAATTGCCTACACAGTGCCGGAGCCGTGTTAATACAATGTTTAGTCTAGACTTTAATACGTGATTTGAAGTTTAAAAACATCAGCAGAGACCTTTGCTCCACTTTTATCAGTAGAAATCATCAGCATTTTTTTTTCTCTTTCAGTCGACTGAAAGCAGAGCTGTGACATCACTAGGGCCCAAATGTTTTGACCTAAGATTCCGGCAAGTGTGTACATTCACAAAGCCCTAAAAAGAAAAGGAGGGGAAAAAATGACAGGAACAGCAGCTGTGGCACACACCTTCACCTCTGCCATGGTTGTCTTGTCACAGAGATGTTTGGTGGTGACCTTTTGCCTCCCTGTCTCCGTCATCTCAGGTGACCATCAGGCAGAGCTCGGAGAGTAGGGGGTATGAGCGTGTCTCACGGCCACGTGCTTCTGACCTCCATTCTCACACATGAAGTGTTAATTAAGCTGATTCAACAAGCTGCTGCTGGAATTAATGACTCCAATATGTGCAGTGCCTGGAACAGTACAAGCACACATTCCGGCATGATGCCGCGAGACCCTTTTTCTGTAATTTGTAAGTCTTTGAAAAATTAAGCTGAGCATTACCATTGATTAGAGTCACCCTTTTCCTCCCTGTTCCATCATTGTTTTATGACCTTTTTGTGGAGTTATAGTGGATTCCAGTCCTAGCTTTGCATTTTTCAGGGGCAGATGATGTGCCTTTGAGCAACCTGAAGATACAGAGAATTTGACCTCCACGCACACAAAGTCCAAAAATAGCGAATGTGAATAAGAAGATATTTTAATGACAGCAATCTGTCAAAAGGTATTGTGGAAGTCCGCAAAAGCCCATGCAGCATAAAATTGCTCTTTAACATATACCAAAACCCCTCTTCTGCCATACTATAAAGTGCTTGGAGATGATTTCTTAAACTTTTCAAATCGTCATCGTCCATTGAGCTTGGGCACTGCAATCCAAGTCAAATCGAGTCAAGTTTCCTTTACTGTCATCTCATCCAAGTATGATGTACAGGGTGAGAGGAGTATTCAGGACCATGGTGCCAACATACAACATGTAGTGTGACAGGACAGTGTACAACATATGCTGCAAATATAGTGCAAAAAAGGTCAGACAGTGCAATAAATTGACATGACAATGGTAGGACACAGTACAGGAGATCAGTTACACTGGACCTATAGCAGCATTATCAGTAGCAGCAATATTAAGATGTGCAACAGAGGCAGATAATAGATATACATCTGGGGTATGGTGACTGTTTGGGACTTGAGCAGTAAAGATTTAAGGTGACAGAGATATGAGGTGCAATGTGCATTTGATGTAAATGGTCCTTCAGGGGTGTTAGTGTAGAGCAGTGGGTTTTGAGGGATGCGAGGGCGTTGAGGAGCTGGATGGCGCGGGGGCACAAGTTATTACACAGTCTGGTTGACCTGGCTCAGATGCTGCGGTACCGTCGGCTGGACGGCAAGCGCACAAAGGGCCCGTGCGCAGGATTCGCGGGGTCGAACACAATGCTGGTCGCCTTGTGGAGGCTGCATGTGCCGTAGGCGACTTGCATGGAGGGAAGAGACACACTGATGATGTCCTCCACTGTCTTAACAATCTTCTGTAGTAACTTGCGGTCAGCAGCACTACAGTTTCCATACCACGCTGTGATGGAGCTGGTCAGCCTACTCTCTATAACGCCTCTGTACAACAGTGTAGAGATGGGAGACTTGCAATTGCACAGCAATCGAACACCACTTACTTTTGTGAGTAGTTCTTTAATTTAAAAAAATGTTACTGTGAGAGAAAACCAACTATTAGTGACTGTTCTGTTCTTTTGTGTCACTCTGTGACAGTGGCAGATTAACAAGTTCACTGGCCCCAAGTCTGCACTTTCACAGACCCCTATTCTGCCTCCAGTCACCAAAAAGATTCAACAATTAACGATAAAACAATTAAGTATGAATAACAACAACAAGCCGGCAAGTTTCCCCCCTTCACATCAGTCATATGCAGCGACCAGAACGAGTGCAGCAGAGACCCCATTGAATAAACGCATCGCAATAGCAGTAACCTTAAAACATTACACTCCGATCCAGTGCGTGTCAACTGCATCAACAATGGGCACTCAAGACACATCTATCATAGATAGCATAGACCGTAAGTAACTTTACAGAGAGAGCAAATTACAAAGGAATATAAAACAAGTTCTAAGTGTTGCACAGTGAGACATTACCAACATTAAATATAGCAATAATAAAGTGTATTGTACATTAATATACAGTACTGCACTCTCGAATGAAAGGGATTCTGATGTGTTAGCCTAATTATATAGCAATGAAAAAACATCATGTATCAAAGGAAAATGGAGTACTGTAAATCATGCTTTTTATACGCCTTTAAAAGGACAAATTAACCATGAAAAAAACATAGGCTACTGTTACACGTTTTACAGCAAAATGTATTCTCTCATTTACCTGTACATAACCGGTAATGAGAAAAATTAATTTGTTTAAAAATATCTTAAGCTATTGTGGGTAAACTCATCATTACACAATCGTGTATGGAATTCTTAATTTTTAATTTTTTTTGTCAGACCATGGTGTAACACTTTTTTTTTTACTTGAGGGGACACAAATATAATTAGCAGTAACTCAGTTACTATTGAAGTCCAAATCATTAACAAATCTAGTAACTGTTTGGGATAAACGATGCATTACGATTCATTAGTGATGAACAGACATGAGATCGGTATTTTTCATGTGTTATTCATTATTTATTCCTTCAGTAGTTCATGAAGGGTTACAGCATTAACAGATATGGTAACAAATGTAGTACTTGAGAGAAAAGATGCATCATGTTTTTTAAATGATGAAAGAACATAAGATCAGTTTGTAATTAACACTTAATTTGTAGTTAATTAATACGTAAGTAACAGCATAATACTGCATAACGTGACCCCTCGAGTCAAACGTTTCCAATCGCGGTAATCTATGGTTAACTGAAACCATGATTACTGAAACTTCAGAAATGGGGGTCCAACTATGTCTAAAGCAGACAGACTATACATGCATATACCAAAAAATGCAGCACAATGTAAAAAGTGCATCAAAAAAGGGATACAAAAATTGGTCACCCCATTCAGTTTTAACCATTCACCAACTTGCAAACAAATAAATGACCAATAAAGGATCATTAAAAAAAAAAAATGAACAAGACAGCCAATAGGGGCCCCGTAATCACTCTGGGTTCCTAGGCTGCAACCTAAGCAAGACCATTCATTAATCCAACCCTGATTAGCAATGCTGTTGCTTCATTTGCCGCCATGACCACTATGTGAATGTGAAACCAGTTTATGCTGGACCAATGTTCAGTATTTCGATATTCCTTATGTTTTTTATGATTAATTATGACTAAGGGGTATAACTTGAGGATCGCCTTGGCTTTTAGGACATGTGGAATTCCAGGTGCTCACAAGGCATTGTTTATCCTTGGCTACCAAAGAACAGAGAGTCTCTGGCATTAGAAGAGTGCTACCATTATCCAAGATCACACACTCATGGATGCCCCCTAGTGTCTGGGCGCAGGAAAGTTTTTCCATTCCTCCCCCCTGCTGCGCAAACTGCTGAGTAAAGAACCTGACCTGACAGATGGCTACTCAGACCTAAAATTTTCCATGGCATTACTCAGTGTTGAACATTCACATCCTCAGCCTTATGATCCAGCATCCTTAGTCCAGTTTGTAAATCAGGAATGCACCTAGGTTTTGCCATCCGATCTTTTAAGATATGAAGTCACACAGGGTCACTGCACTGCTTGTTCTGTTCCGACGCCACGGGTTTGCTGCACGATGTGCTGATTAAATCTTGAAGATTGTCTCAAATGTGCCAGCAAGAAAATAGCATAAAAAGTGTAAGTAAGGAATTTGAAAACAATCACTTATCTTGCAAAATGTCAGCAGTCTTTCCTTAATGCGGCAAAATGTATTTTTCTCTTTTGGCAGCTCTGGTCCCGAGACATAAGCTAACTGTTTTCCAAATGTAACCAAACATTTGAATATTTATGAGTGTCCCTACTGTGTTTATCTGCCTTGTGATTCAATCTGAATCATGCCATGGTTTCTACAGACCTGGACATATTAAAGCTCCATCTGTATACCGACTTTCATCTGCTGCTGTGTTAATCTAAGCTAAATCTATAGACTTACCATTCCACAGACCATGGACATGCTATTTCAGAAACGTGTCAAAAGGTCAATGCAACATGCTCATCCACTATAAGACGATGATTTTCCCACATGATTTAATAAAATTCCTTGCAGAACAAAAACAAGATATTAGTTAACCTTGAGTCAGCCTTGGTAATCATACAATATAAGTATATGGCAAATGACAGATAATTAATGAACAAAGGAGCAGAATGAGGAGAGTAATATATTAGCCACTAACCACAATGTGATAAATTGCAAAAAATCTGGAAAGATTTTATTTTTCAGATTCTTTCATTTTAATGTATCGTTCTCAGGACAACAGCACAAATAACAATATAAATTACTAAACTTTGAAACTAAAATAAAAAAGGAATCAGATCCACTAATCCTCCGTATGATTATTCCTCAAAGGAGTACAGGCCCAAAGCTCTCGTATCTCAACTTTGGTGTGTAATGAGATTTGCATTTGGATTAACGTTCCTTCACACTGATTGTAAGTTCAGACAAGCCACCCACTTCCTTGCAAAGCAGCTGGGGGCCTGTGAGCATCTCCTCAGAGCAGATGCAGGAAGTCTGCAGAGATGTAGAGCAAATTAAACATGTTGTATCGTTATCATTGTCTGTTATCTGCAAATATCTGATGGGGACCCCCCCCGCAGAGAAATAATTATTAATCCCCCCACCCCACCACCCAGCTTTTCCTTCATTAGACAGCTCTGGTCTGTTTTCATTTGGGAGCCCTTGGTTTAAGAAACATTGAAAACCAATGTTCTAAATCAATTCAGTGCTGAGAAACACCAACAGGCACCCTATTCTGTTTATTGTACATTTTACACATATGTTGTGCATTTCTCTACAGAACAAACAGGACTAGGCTGCTAAATTGTTAACAATGATGACTGCCAAATGCAAGAGACAGTTAAACACCGGATTTACTGCAGATGATGTGTCAGAGAAAATTAATGCGGCTGAAGACTGATGAAGTCCCTAAAGCTGTGGCTATGTGAAGCCATCATCAAAATGCATTGTTAAGGAGGATAGTTCTTTCATTTAAAGTGGAGAATATGCAAATCTATAGGTAGCATATATCATTCACCAATGCACTTACATGTAGCCTTATGAGATATGTATCATATGGTATATGCTGTATAATTCACAGGATACTAAAACAGAAACATACAGACTAAGGGTTTCAGACATAAAGATACAACAGTTTCCCACTTCAGTGCAAACAATTTACATAACAGATTGATATATCATATTTTACCCATTTAAACAAGTGAATAATACCCATTGAAATCAATCAGTTGAAGAACGTAGGAATTAATGACTCCAATATGTGCAGTGCCTGGAACGGGAGAGGTGCACTTTCCGGCACGATGCTGTGAGACCCTTTTTCTGTAATTTGTAAGTCTTTGAAATATTAAGCTAAGCATTACCATTGATTAGAGTCACCCTATTCCATCACCGTTTTATGACGTTTTTGTGGATTTATGGTGAATTCCTGTCTTAGCTATGCATTGGTCAGGGGCAGATGATGTGCCTTCAAGCAGCTTGTAGATACGGGGAATCACTGCATGAACACAATGTCCAAAAACAGTAACACGAATGAGAAGATATTTCAATGGCAGTGATCCGTCAGGAGGCATCTAGGCAGAAGCTCAGGCCGGATACATTTTGACTTATTTAAGCATGTGGATGATGCCCATTGACACCAATCACTAAGCTTACAGTGGCAAGAATGGCAGTGGTTGAAAGGCCAGGTAATTAACCACTTTTCGGCATTGTGTGGAATTTTTTGCAGTGGCTCTGTGCCTCAGTTATTTTTAATTGTTTCAAATAGTGCTTTTAGCTGCCTAATTGCAATACCCTCTTTGCAATAAAATTTGTTGGAGAACTGAATCTGACCATTTTTGGCACTCAGCTAATAACAGTTCCTAGGATATTTCTTTTTAAACATTGTTTTTACCACCACAATGCTATTTCCTTGATTGTGTTTACATGTTTATTTTAATAGCCAAAAGGGAGAATAGTTTGAACAGAAAGACAAGGAAACATAGTTACATGCTTCATTTCCAGATATCGAACAAGACACAAATATGACAGTTTGCAATGTTAATTCCAATACCCTAAAAAGCTAAAACCCTGTAGTGTAGTGCAGACATTCTACATTATGGGCTAATGGCTAACTAGCATGCGCTAATTTGAAATTTTGCTTTATGTGCATCGAGACATTGCTATCCAAAATACAATGGCTCAAAATAGCCAGCATCAAACTGAGCAGTTTTATACACCAGTTTTTCTATTTATACAGATAGCCGAACAGTAAACTCAAGTTAGCTCAGACTCCTCTTGTAAGAAAGTTTACAGAGGAGATGGCAGTAGTTTACATCGAGATGCAATGATTAATTTTTTGCTGACTTGACATTGAGAATTATATTTCTCTGTCATTAAATACTTATTTCAGCAGAATGATCAGTGTGGTTATGTTGTCCCTATAATAATAATAATAATAATAATAATAATAATAATAAAAAATAATAATCTTACAAATTGTTAATCCAGGTCAGCATGCAATAGCCAGCAGTCATCTTAATGCCCATTTATTACTCTTAACACACATTTAATACAATCTGCTGATGTGAATGTGCATCACTGAACATGATAAAATCTGATATCTGTCTGCATAACAGTGGAACTTATATCAACTAAGTTAAAGCTAACTAGTATGCTAAGCTAGGCTGCATGTCAGAGAAGTCTCCTAATATTCGCATCCCTGAATATCTGTGACGTATTTAAAAATATGTAATCATGATACTTACCACTGCTATTATAATAAAAGTCTAGTGTATCCCTTGTGCTTGATATGTAACCCAACTGCACTATCGGTGTGATCTACCATCTCCATGCAAAGTGCTGCTGAGACGCATATTCATCCAAACTTCACAAAAACAGACTACCCCTACCCCCCACTAAGAATTCTAGAATAGGTGTCAACCAAGCTGTACAATTGTTGTTAGCTTACTGTGAGAAACATGGTGAATTCATGATTCTGGAATCACATTTTTCATTGCATATATATATATATATATATATCCCATCTAGGGTGTCCCCTGCTTCGTACCCTGTGGTTGGCTGGAATCCCATCCAGGGTGTTCCCTGCCTCGAACCCTGTGATTGGCTGGAATCTCATCCAGGGGGTCTCCTGCCTCGTATTGTGTGCCAACTGGGGTGGGCTCACCACAATCCTGTACTGAATATTAATATGGGGTTAAAAAAAAATCCTGATTCTAATTGATCATTTGCATAATCTAATATTGAGTCGTAATATTTGGAGATCTATTCCGTAATATATGCTACTTACAGTCTATGGCCTTTTCCTGTGGATGTGTAAAGCTTCAGCCCGATTAGTCTCACGTGTCCAGCCTCATGGCCACATGGCACAATGAGATCTAGAGACAAATTCAGGAGCGGGAGGGGCTCCACTGAAGCTGGGACGCCACGATATGTGCCACGCCCCCTCATTCTACGCCCGCGGCACCGCCAGCTGCTGCTGCTTTATAAAACAATAAAGGTTAAATTTACCCAAAATAATCAACTATACCGAAATACAACTTATTATCCACCAATAGAGTCTGTCAAATAAGTTGGCGGTGTTGCCCCGAGTTGTATAAACAGACCCTTTACATAAAGGGTGTAAAAATTTGATATTGACATTTTGGTACTATACGGACGTTTACTCACGCCCACACTTTGGTAAGCAGACTAGCAGCACATATTACGTGTTAATGAGAGGCGTATTCTGATTCTCAAATTTGGTAATCTGTTTAAATTCGGTATATCCTTATGTTTATTAAACATGCTGGATTTTGGTAATTACATGGCAGTTTAACTCAAGGTAGTATGAATACTACAGGGACAGAATAAGACACTTCAGTCGTTTGAGAAATGATTCGGTCCCATGAACTCAAATGTTGAACCTAACATAAATGTCATTCAAATGTGAAGAATAACGCTTCCCAGATCGATGCTTGCTTGATTTAGTTTGATTAAAACTTGAATTATGGCAGGGAGTGCCACATAAGTGTCCATGGAATAAACCTGGTTCCATGTGACACACCTAACACCACTGCTGACTGGCTGACCCATTCAACACAAAGGCCACTGCAGTGCTGCTAATTGGTACCTGGGGGGTGGGGGACCACTGGTCTTGTACTGCCAGAGGCCTTTTACATTCTGTATGTATATTTTTACTGTGTATTGTCCTCTGTTTCTTGAATTTTAACCAGAATCAAAGAACTGCACAATGACGGCTGTTAATAATGCACACATCATCTGAATTGGTTGCTGTATGTGTTTTTATGTCCTTTGTTAAGCACTTTGAGGCAACTGTGATGTTTAGAGTGTTTTAGAAAACTGAATTGTATTGAAAACAGACTGTGATCAAAACAAGCAGTAATGTTGTTGGTTTGAATACAATGAAAACCAGGCTGGCTTACACAAGAAGCTTTAGTATTCATAGAAAATTCATTTATGCCAAGCAAGTATTCAAAGCCATCAAACCACACTGAAAATGGATAAAAATGATCAAATTCTAAAAATGTAAAACAATACATAATTGGAAAACAGAACTATATATATTATATATATAATATTATATAATATTTTTCATTCATTCATTCATTCATTCATTCATTCATTAATTTTCCAACCCGCTTTATCCTATTGGGTCGCGGGGGGTTTATATAATATTTAAACTATTTAAATATTTCAAATAGTTTCAAGCTTTCAAAAATGTATTATTTTCATTAATCGTCCTTTAAAAATATAACTTTTGTAAAATCCAACTCTGAATGGTCTTTGGTAAGTGGTTATAGACCAATCGACCTTAACATTAAACCCACTGACAGGTGAAGTAAATAACAGTGTTGATTATCTTGTTACAATGGCACCTGTCAAGTGTGCCATTATATTTTAAGCAAGTGAACAGTCAGTTCTTGAAGCTGATGTGTTGGACGGAGGAAAAATGGGTAAGTGTAAGGATCTGAGCGAGTCTGACAAGGGCCAAACTGTGATGCCTAGATGAATGGGTGAGAGAATCTTCAAAATGGCAGGTATTGTGGGATGTTCCTGGTGCGTCGAAGTCAGTTCCTGCTAAAAGTAGTTAACAGGAAGGCCAACCAGCCATGGGGTCATGGGCACCCAAGGCTCACTGATGTGTGACGGGAATGAAAGCCAGCCTGTCTGGTCCTGTCCGGTCCCACAGGAGAGCTACTGGAACACAAATTGCTGTTAATACTGAGAGAAAAGTATTAGAACACACAGCGCGTCACAGGTCGCTGCGTATGGGGCTGAGCCCTGTCCACCACTGAAAGCACAACAGACATGTGAACATCAGAACAGGGCCATGGAGCAATGGAGGAAGGTAACCTGATAAGTCACATTTTCTGTTACATAATGCGGATAGCCATGAGCATACGTGCATCGCAGGATGCACTATGGGAAGAAGGCAAGTCGGTGGAGGCAACATGATTCTCTAGGTAATGTTCTGCTGGGAATCCTTGCCTGGCATTGTTACTGCCATGTGGATGTTACTGTGCCATGTATCACCTACCTAAACCTGCTGCAGACCAAGTATCCCCCTTCATGGCAATGGTATTCACAGTTGGCAGTGGCCTCTTTCAGCAGGGTAACGCACCCTGCCACACCGCAAAGATTGTCCAGCAATGGTTTGAGGAGCATGAAAATGGTGCTGATTTGGCCTCCAAATTCCCCAGTCCAATCTGGCATTCCTGGAATGTACTGGACTAACAAGTCCGATCCATGGAGGCCTCACCTTGCAACTTACAGGACTTAAATGGTCTACTGCTAAAATCTTGGCGCCAGATACCACGGGAGACCTTCAGAGGTCTTGTGGAGTCCAAGCCCCGACAGGACAGAGCGGTTTTGGGGGCACGAGGAAAACCTAAACAATATTAGGTAGGTGGTTTTATGGTTGATTAGTCTTTATAAAATATACTAAAAAGAGGTATGCTGAAAATTAATATTTAGGCATTTTATTGGCATTTTTCTATTGTTGTCTCAATAAGACGTCTAGATTCTTGTGCTAATTAAATGAAATTTCTTTTTGCATTGCTTGACTGAGTTATCAAAACCTACCATTTCAGGGTCCAAAAATATCTTAATATGCCCTGTCTGGTGGCCGTTCCAAGAGCAAACTGAAAACATTTCTCCCCTTCTTGATTAATTAACTATCTGGTTCCCTAACCTGTTTAAGTCTGACAAGTGAACTAGCTTGGTAATTAAATTAAAAACAAATATGTGAATAAATATTTAATATGTAAGAATCAACATTTGTCACGTATAAGGCTGAAAGCAGAAGTGTATTTTTAGTTCAATATCAGAAGATCAAAGATATTGTCATTAAAATTAAACTTTTTATACTTCGTTGAATCCAGTATATCATGAATAGTCTTCGAACTTTCTATTATTTGGAGTTAAAACTGTCTTATTTAAACATTAAAAAGCCTGTAGCCTTTTGTCTACCAGTTGAATAATAATTTTCTCTTCTCTATAACACTGTCAAGAGGAGGTGACTGTCTTTTAGTTTCATGATTTTACATCTCCATCCATCCATCCATCCATCCAGCTAGCTATCTTCCAACAGCTAGCAGTACTAGTTTGGATCAAATTTTTTTTCAGAAAAATTCACTGGTCAGTTCATGCAATAATCAATGAGGTTGCTGACAGAGCAGGCCCCCAAAAATATTTGTCAAAGGAAATTTGACAAAGTATCACAGTCAAGATTAGCACTGGTCTGAACTCAGGGTTGGGTTATCATGGACGCTTCACCCTCACTCTACATGCATGAAGTTTGCATGTTCACCCCGTGTAATGGTGGAGTGTTCTCCATGCTAAGGTGAATTGCCTGAGTGTGCGAATGGTGTGTGTGCCTTGTGATGGGTTGGTGCCCTGTCCTGAGTTACTCCCTGCCATAGCTGGGACAGGGTCTGGATTCCCAGATCGGAACTGAAAAAATGCAGATTGGCCTGTGACTAGTTATCTATGTCCAACATAACCGATTACAGATAAATCTTTGTATGGTAAGATGGCTGGGTGGTTATAGAGACACACTGATAATCTACAGTATACTCTTTACATGTGGACGTTCTGATGCCATCCTCATTGCAAACCCTTTGCGGGGTGGCTTGTCACTCTGTGGGTTAGACCTCTGTGTCTCTGATTGAATGGCCACTGGTTTGAATCAAATGGTTGGCTGAATAGTGGCATCAGAGGTGGGCCTGTCAGCAAGACCCCCCCTCCCATAGGGGTGCTGGATGAATGGCTGACTCCAGATGAAAACTGAAGAATTCCAGTGTACGTGTACTCATACTTGCACAAATGGTGAAACCTATTTCATATGACCAAGGAAAATTGTTTTATTAATTAGCTGCAAAATTATTTTCTCCAATTACAAATCGCAACTAGCACAAATCATAAACAAGTAATTCTATATTATTATTAAATAATAGTTATTATTTATTATTATTATTGTTAACGACAACTACAATAACATTTTGGACCTTGGCAGAACAACATTTTGTAACAGCACTTCTCAGATTTTTTTTTTACTGGGAAGAGAAGAAGTGAAGAAGGTAACCCAAGCGTGGTGTGTCACTCAGAATAGAAGCCATCTGCTGTGATATTACTTTTTTGGGAGGGTTTAGTCTATTGGGGGAGTAAAAGCTCTTCACAACTCTGGCGCATGCCACGATTTCCATTTCTCAACTCGCTTGTGAGTTTGAAAAGTGTGTGAGGAAGAGAGAGAGAGTGTGTGTGTGAGAGAGAGAGAGAGAGAGCTGATTATAAACAATTTCTAAGTAATCTGACAAGTTGCTTTAGGAGGGTCTGAGACATTTTCCAATTAAATTTATTCAAACTAAAATATGCTTCAGGTTAATTATTTCTATACTTGTCTTGAGCATCAGTTTAAGGATCATGGAGGAAATATGACATGAAGGATTAACATATACACAGTTATGTTATATGTATGTTCATAATGTCGTGAATCTATGCGGGTCTGCAGCGGGAACAAGGCATAGTGCAGGACGGAACAGAAATGGACAACCCACTGGCGGCTAACAGGACAAATGGAGATTTAATAAGCAAAACTGAAAACACTAAGAACACTATAAAAACCAAAAGGACCACGATGGCTCAAAAACAAAAGGGGATAAACAAAGACTAAATGTTCAAAAGGGCAGGTATGCAATATGCAAAAAGGCCGGAACTTAAATTAAAAAACTGAACAGGGTAATGACAAGCAGGAGTGAAACAGACAATTAACCAATAGGGGAAGGTGCAGGACAACAATCAGGAAAACACACAAGGGCAGGAACAAGAACGGGCAACAGGTGAAACTAATTAACTCACAGAACTAACCAGGGAAACTAAGAACTAACCAAGGAAACAGAGAAACAGAAACTAACACTGGGGAATAATAGACAATTAGAAACACAAGCATGGGCATAAAGAATTTAACCAAAACCAAAAATAAAACAGGATACACAGGAACTAGAAAAACTCATACAATGAAACACTAGGAAACAAAATACAAAAACAGAGGTGGGATTCAAATATTTGTAGGTAGCTGCATGCACAACACGGTGGCTGACAGGAAACAGGGGAAACACAAAGACTGACAGGAGGGACAGGATGGCCAGCGACATCTGCTGGCCAAACGGTGAAGGGACACAAAAGACTGAGATAACAGGAGCTGATCCTGAAGCATAATCTGTCACTTGGATGCAACTTATCCAACAAACAGTATTCATTTAATGATTAATGAATGTGTTTAAAATTCATTGCTATTAAATTAACATTCTATCAAGATATAGTAAAGGATACCCATTCATTTTCTATGTGAGGAACTGGCCTTACATTTTAAAGTAGCAAAATGGAGACATTAGACCCTCTGTATCTTAAATGAGACATAAAGACCATTTAGGGACCTAAGGGTTCATCTAATTTCCATCTCATTATGTCTTTGATGATCAGGAACTTGACATGACAATGAAGACGAGGGCCTAGATGTACTGTTTAATCAATGTCGGTGATGCTGCTGGTCCTGGTCACTGTCAAATCTGATGTTCTTGAAGGAAGCCCTGCAGCTCAGTTGGACCACATATCATTCTTTATGCCTGTCATGGGTTCTTTGGCAGGAGAATCATTTGGGTAGGAGTACAAACGTAATTTTCCATGTGTTCCTTCGAATCTGCTCTCCATTGCCTGTTAAATTTACAGTTTATATTTGTAGTCCTTATAGAAAGTCTTGGGATGCTTGCTTAATTCAGTAAAAAATATTGCAAATTTATTGATCGCATAACAAAAATTATTAATTTGTTTACGAAGACAGTTTAATGAAACATATATTTATATATGCATGTGTGTGTGCATGTGTGTTGCATTAGAAACCACCAGTACTAAATTGAAACCTAAACTGTACTTCTACACAGCATTTTTCAGTTAAGATGTTAATTGAAGAGCGGTCTAATTCTGTACACTTCAGTTAACAACACCTTTGCAATAACATAAAACACCAAACATTTGTTTAGTGTCCCTTTGGGAGCCAATGACTACAATTGCAAATAATAGCAAAATGGCAAGATCAGAACTGAATGAGTCAGTCAAAAAATATATATATTATGTCTGTGCTGAAGATAAGTGCAGATATGTTACACATCGCTTGACAATGGACTTTTGTTATGAAATTAAGCAAGAATCCCAAGACTCTCTGTGAGCACTTTATAAACTATTTACCAAAAATGTATATACCTGTACCGTATAGTTCATCCATATAAGGTCTGTTCAGTAGTTAGCAGTATTGCCTCAGTCAAAATGCCGGAGGTGAGACCACACTGCTCCACGTTGAAACGCCATACCGCCCA
This sequence comes from Mormyrus lacerda, assembly GCA_015163995.2. Lineage (NCBI taxonomy): Eukaryota > Metazoa > Chordata > Actinopteri > Osteoglossiformes > Mormyridae > Mormyrus > Mormyrus lacerda. The sequence goes on along the minus strand of JAABNX020000106.1, from coordinate 15,193,642 downwards.
TGCTACACGTATGAAAGATGGATTCATCACTTGGGGTCACTGGGCAGCAATGTGACCTTGTACCCGCAGCATGTCGAGTTTGAGTCTTGCTCTGGATTTATCTGTGAAGTTTACATATTGACCTTATGTTGTGTGTCTTCCCTCTCACAGCCTCAAGAGACACAGTTAGGCCGAATCATGTCTAATTTGTACTTAATGTGTGATCCCTGATATGGGCTGGAATTCTGATCTGAAATGTGGTATATCTCTGTCAAGCGGCAAAAGCAAGTAGGGTTGTCAGGATTATGTCAGTTTGTTCTGTCTAAAAGGGATTATGGGTCTTGTCCTTCTGCAGTACACATATTACAGTTGTTATTATGTGATAGGGTTTGAATCCAGCTCTGACAAAACTTTGGTCTGTGTTGAAATATCAGCTTTTGTAACCATCCCTCCATCCATCCATTGATCCAGTCAATCTTCTTTTACCACATATCTAGTGTAAGGTCACAGCAGACCAGCAGCTCAGCAAGCACTGATCATATAGCCAAGGACACCCTGGAAGGGAACCCGGTCAATTACTGAAAAAGCCATTTATACTCATCAAAAGCCTAATGTTGTCCCAGAAATTCTTATGTTAATACAAAGACATGCAGCAGCATAGCTATACTTATTAATGGATGTATGTTCCAGTTTATACACTTAAAATTTTATACACTACTAGGCTATTGACAATAATTCAAGCAGAAATGGGAAGAATAACTTTCAGAATTGTGTAGAAGAAATATCACAGATGTTTACACCTTCCTGGAGCTACATGACTGTAGACCTCAACCACATACAAGGACTGGAGGAGGAATTTAGGGGCTTGGCATCAAATCATTTTATCCAGGGGTCATTTGAAATAAAATAAGAACCGTCAATATAGATATGAAGTCACATCTTCACTACGTACTGTATATGGGCAAAATGAGCACATTGGAGACTACTGTCGCATTCGTTTCTGTCTGAATGCAGTCCCTCACAGACCACTCACCCACACTATATATTTATACATGCAGTTCAGCTGCAAGCAATTAGTTTATATTTGGAATATTCACTCTTTTTGACACTCTTTGAGTAGTGGTCATAACTTTCCAGTGAGTAACAATGACCACCTCATAAGCCTCACTTATTAACTTGTATGTTACCTATAATGCTGCTGCTTACCTTAAATATTAAGCTATTCCCTCCCATATACTTAAATGTAGCTTTGCACGCTGTATCACAAAAGCAAAGTTCATGTGTGTTATTAACAATTTAAGCATCTCAGAACATAACTAATGTTTTTTTGTCATTCCTATCCCAATCATGGTGCTTTTTTTGTATGCCCTGGCTAGGCTTGCTCAACATTCTCTTATGTTTTTGGTTTCTTTTCTTAACCAAAAGACATTATTTCAAGGCAACTGGTGACACTTAATTGCTCTTAGCGACGAAAAGTGTGTGGAAGTGGCACTTCCTCTCTGGTAAGATCTACCATGTGCTCTCAGTGTGTGGCAGAGGTGATTCTGAGCAGTTCGTTAAAGGGCTGAGGTATTCTGAAAAATGAATGCACATATTTATTTACGGAATATGTTTGCTTAATTTCTGCATTTTTGTAGACATTTTGTAGAAATGATACCCTTGGTTATGCTGTTTCCTTTGCCCTACATATAATATTTTTCTTAATTTTCAGAAATATTATCTGGGACGAATAACAAAATGGCACTTAAATACTCAACCTCATGCGATTTGATATTAAGGGAAAGAGCAAGCAGACGGCAGGTGATATTTGGAGCTTAGTGTGGGATCTTCTATGCTAAATGTCCCTAGAACTGCAGATGGAGGCTGAAAATCGGTTCCCCTGTGTAATTCTGGCCCAAAGCATCCATCTGGTTGTATTTGCATAAGGCTTATGGGCAAATGAAGAACAAACTGCCTATAGATGAAAACACAGCCATGGCCTGTCCATTGTACACATGCTTTGTTTACAGGTAGATGTTTGTGAAAGGCTGGCGAGAACAAGTAAGCAGTTTAGCATAATAATCCTTCAGCATCTGGAATGTTGTCGACATTAAGTATTTTCCATCTGTCTGATAACCCAGCAGTACAATAGTGTTTTATGCAAAGTGTTGATCATTCCGTTATGGAAGGAAGAAGAGCAGAGCCCCCGTGGCTGTAACAGTTTAATCTCTAAAGGTTGCGAGAAATTAAATGTTTTTGGGGTTTTTTTATGTTGCAAAGCTGTGGTTCTACCAGCGGGGCAGGGAACAGTCCGTATAGCGGCACTACCCTCACGGCAGGTCTCTGTACCTGGGACAGCAATATGTCTGAAACATAGCCACCAAAGTGCTCCCTGTAATCTGATTAACAGATTCTAGGTCAAGCTTCCGAGTTATGTGCAGCTTTCTTAATGTCTGGTCGTAAGATAGCTGGTGAGCATCAAGGCTTATCCTGCTAAGGGTAATGGGGAGTCTGGGACAGTGAGCAGGTGAGACCCCCGGCTTATACGATGAAAGGCAGCAGTGCTTCCCATATCGGGCCGACACACCAGCCCAAGACTGTCTATTTTTTCTTACCGTATTATGAGCATTTTAAATGATGTTATAGTCTCTGCACTTTTGTATACTTCACTTGTCTTTAGGGATCTGCTGCCGTTTTTTAATAGATGGTCACAATTTCTGGGAATGTTATTCTGTTGTTTTAACACCCACTCATGAGTTACTCATTGTGAAACATATTTCCTTGTTGTTTGTGATAATAATAAAACCTATACTCTTTCATTCAAGAATTTTCCCGGTACTGCTTATACAGTTCTAGGACACAGCAAGCCTAGGACCCACCCCAGGACGCTCATACAGCTGCGGAGGGCTGCAGACAGGGCACACACACCGGCACACACACGCACACACACACACACACACACACACAC
>JAABNX020000106.1:15171200-15190378 GCA_015163995.2 Mormyrus lacerda | reverse complement strand
ATCTATCTATCTATCTATCTATCTATCTATCTATCTATCTATCTATCTATCTATCTATCTATTCATTCATCCTTGAATTACATGGCTGGTGTCTCTTTCCTGTGACTCCCCTCAGTGTTAGGAAATCCCTGAATGTAATCAGGCATATTTTTCCTAGGGAAATATCTTTCAAGTGAGAAAGCACCATGTGTGGCTTCATTCTGCATTTCGATTGCTGTCTCAGGGTGCTTAAACAAACAGCCACACTTGACAGCGGTAACATGTGTGGTGGTGACAGTATCTAAAAATGGGGTGGAAGTAGTAACATCACCAGATGCAGTTAATTTTTCACATCACTGGTTATAATAGGGAAAGGAACATAACGATAAAAGGCAAACAATCCTGCTTTTTTGATAACCAAATAACGTGTTCTTTAATGTCAGAAGAGTATTTAATTTCTCCTGTAAACACTTCCCTCGCAGTGACAGTCATGTCTGGCTTGCTACTCTTTTATCAGTATGCTCCTGATAGCAGGAAATATTTAGAGCAAGAGATTTAATTTTACAAAGCCACGACTAAGCAAGCACCCTTTCATTATTCACAGAAACATAATTGTCAGTATTATGAAATTACAATTTCTGTTTGAGTTCGCTGTTTGAAAATAGACAGCTACCATCGAAAGACATGTTAGGCTAACTTAAGGCCACTAATCAGTCTGTGAGAATATTTTTTTTTCTTGAGACCAATGAAGGAACATAGTTTGATCTTAAGGTTTTATTTGGTCTCTGTGCAGCTAATCTTTACATTTCTTCCATGGCATGTTCAAACAATAACAACTCATTTAGTTTTATGTATATATCGGTAACATAACATACACTATATGGATTTTTTGCCCAATCATGTAGAAGAGCATTTGTTAGGTCAGACACTGATGTTGGACATGAAGGCCTGGCTCGCAATCTCCATTCTAGTTCATCCCAAAGGTGTTTGATGGGCTTGAGGTCAGGGCTCTGTGTGGGCCAGTCAAGTTCTTCCACACCAGACACCCAACCATGTCTCTAAGGACCTTGATTTATGCACTGGGGCACAGTTATGCTGGAACAGAAAGGGCCTTCTCCAAACGGTTCCCAAAAATTTCGAAGCATAGAATTCTCCGAAATGTCTTGGCATACTGAAGCACTCTGCGACCTCTGGAACTACAGTAAGGGGCCTAGCCCAACTCCATACCATTAACCCTCCTCCACCAAACTTTACAGTTGGCACAGTGCAGTCAGGCAGGTAATGTTCTTCGGGGCATTCGCCAAACCCAGACTCATCCATCAGACTGCCAGACAGAGAAGCATGATTCATCATTTCACAGAACACATTTCCACAGCTCCAGAGTCCAGTGGCGGTGAGCTTTACACCACTCTGTCCGACACTTGGCATTGCTCTTTGGTGATGTGAGGCTTGCATGCAGCTGCTCGGCCATGGAAGCCCATTCCATGAAGCTCCTGGTGCTCAGTTTTCATGCTGGGGTTAATGCCAGAGGAAGTTTGGAACTTTGCAGTTACTGAGTCCACAGAGCTTTGGTGACTTTTTTTACGCTCTATGCACCTCAGCATTATACGTATAATACATATAAAATATTGCAACGACCAAGAGAAGTGTTTAACATCTCAAATTTTAAACTCTTCTGAACTTTTTTCGGACTCTTGGCATTCTTTCAACCAGTTTCCAGAAGTAGCCATTTAGAATGCAGTCCTAAAAGAGTTCTGGGTACAAGTTGGCTACTATACTCTACAGTCCAACTCTATTGGGTTCTGTCACAGCACTCCATCTTTTTCCTTGTTCACAAGACAATACATAACCTTGAAGTGTGCTAAGGCTTGTTATCTTGTTGATGAAACACAAATGATCTTCAGTAGGTGTGTCCAGACTTTTGACTGGTATTGAGCACTTAATACAGGCTTCACTCAAAAACATTTTGCATTATATCTTCACCCAGCTTCCTGCGTGTGAAGCTAAACCGCCAATTGTTTGTGTCATTGTCAACAAACCAAAAGTGTCAGGTTACATAAGCTGTGATGTAGAAAATGACCCATTGGTCTATGCATAAAGTCCAATATCTCATTATTTGTTTTTTGTTTTTTTTTTTTCGCTTTTTACTAGCAGATGTAGTTACATTGTATTTCTGCCTGTGTCAGGACTGAGGGGATGGCGACAGGTATGAGTCGGAATGTTCTGGAACGTCTCACTGTCACTGCGTCCCTTTTCACTTGTTGAGTGGGTAGAGAGCACAGCTGACAAGTGTCTTGGAAAAGCAGTCATCTCTCTTTATTACACTGAGGAAAAAGATCATCCTGAAATATTCGTAACTTTTTTCTGAAAATTAAGGAAAGCCAGGTTAAGCTCACGCTTGTTTTTCATTATCAATATATTTGTTAAAGAAAGTCATTTATTTTTTGTATTTGTCAATGATTATGATGTCAATGATAATCATTATATTATGTAAGCAGAAGCTACAATAGAACGATGGAAATTTAAAATAAGTTTATAAAATAGCTTTAGTATTAAATATGTTGCAGCTTGTCTTGAAAATGACCCATGAGAACATATGCCCATGGTACATCTGACCATTCGAATCACGCTAAACCAGGTAAAACCCCCCTTCAAATTACCGGTCTGCTCCTGGCACACTAATTTCAAAATATTCATAATTTTTATGATTTGTGATCTCTATAATTACAGAGACTTTTCACTGCCAATAAATGTATAATAGAGAAATTATTTTCTTACCAAGCACTTTTAAATAGAAACTTTTATTTTATACATTTCACTGGAGGATTTTGGCTTATATAATTTCAACCGGAAAAGTCCAAGACCTAATGAGTGTGATACATTCCGGGGTTTAGAAATCCAAAAACTGAGGGTTCTGGCTATGCATTCAGTCCATAGAGGAATACAAAATTGCATGCAGAAGCACTAAATGTATTTATCACGCCACATAAGAGCTTATGAAAACAGCAAAGCCACGCTATACTAAAGCAGTTTACTCATCTCTGCTAGTAAATTAAAAAAACGTCAATAAGCTACACAGCCACAATGAATGGAAAGAAAAAAAAAATCAGACTTCTAGTTTAAACTGCACAAAACGTGCATATAGCACTGCAGGAATCAATTAATTGCATAATTTTTTTGGGAGACATGGGGGGGGGCATTGTAAGGTGTTGTGTTGATGTATTCTGTCCAGCCCTGATGCCAAAACACATCGAGCAAAGACTCTTGCACTACCATGTCGGGGGCAGTACTGACCGCCTGCAGCCTGTCTGTGTTGGCTGGCACAGTGCAGAGGCAGAATGCTTTTGACAGGGGACCTGACATATTTAAAGGACACAGGCACTTACTGAGTCCCACGGCCAAAACAGGGAGGGTGGTTGGACAGGAGCACAGCTGGCTGCGACAAGAGGGAGCATGGGGGGCTGGGGGGGGAGGTGTAATGAAACATAGAGGACTAGTGAGAGGAACTAGTTTGCTAGGGGGTAACATGGTGGGGGAATATTGCCATTTAAATAAATAAATGCTTTTCTGACTATAAGGATATGGGAAATCGGTCTAACTTTGCCAGTTTCTCCAGCAACGAACACAACATCTCCCATCGGCTGCTTGTGACACAAATAAAAAAGAAAATGTCATGAAAATGCGCGTTCAGCTGATTCAAGCACACGGTGTGGGGAGCAGTGCTGAGGCAGTGGGTGCGGATGGAAGCGATGAGGAGAGGCGTTTCTATTAGCAGCAAAGGCTAAATGGAGACAATTACCTTTAGCTTAGCTTCTTTAACTTCAGAACTAACTGTCTTATACTCCCCAGTCTTCTCATCTGGTACATGCACAAAGTATCAGAAATATGATTCATAAATCTAAAATTTCATCTAAGCCAAATTGTTTTTTTATTCTTTACTGCCTGGAAAGCAGGGTTTGCACAGCACTGGTAAGATGACATAATTATTTTTGTTGTTGTTACACACTGTAGGGAGGCAGCTGACTAAAGGCAGCTTTTGGTTTGTCACTGCTGTATAGCTACTGTACAGGTCCCTGAGAAATCATTAAGGATTTTACACAGGCCAGATCTCGTAACCTAACTGCTTCATTCATCCATGTCATTTATAACTCTCATCGCTTCTCAGTACTACCAGACTTTGGCAATGGAATTTCTGTCCATCCGTCTTCCAACGCCTTATCAGCAGAGGGTCACAGACCTTCCAATTTACAATGCTATAATTCAACTTCAAATCAACTAATGAGTTTTACAGTTAGGAAAGAAAATTTTCTGGCCAGGACACTCCCCAATCAATAAATATTGATAAAGTGTGGCACTGCTGTTCATAGACAATCAATCTACTATAACTTTATTAGAAGATATGAAAAAAACAAAACAAATATAAACCAAAATAAATCTGTACTACAAATAAAGAAGAAACATGCAGCTTCCTTACAAGGAAGCTAAAAATTCTGAGATAATTTTATATCCCCAAGTTTTATCCTGGATTTTGAGTTACATTTACTAATGGAAGCCTGAAGTGGCATTTAGCATTTTTTTACAGTCCCTAACTAGGTTTAATTAGCCTAGGGGAGGTCGACCCAAAAGTCCGTCCCAAAGCTTTTGTTAAAAACTCCAAAATGTAATAGTAATTGTATATTGTATGCACTGTTTGTTAACTAAAACGCCAATAAACATAAAAATAGATAAACAGGTTTTGTGACAAACGAGTCATGTTCCAAGCATGTGTACCGCAGCAGGAAGGCCAATACGGCTGAAATCATCAATCTATGATACCAAGATAACATGTTATCATGCCTCACTGTCACCCTTACTAGCAGTGAGATAAGGGAGAGTCAGTGTGGGGAATTTGTAGAAAAGCAACGGCTGTCTGTGGGTCTATGGATTTGAGTTCCAGCTGGTCAACACCTCTTTATCGCTAATCATTTAGTGTAGTATAAGCACTTACAAAAATCCTTCCCTCGAGATATCAGGTAGGTCAGAGTGTTTCTTAGCTGTAGGAGTACAAGCGTCTCAGCCTGATATTTCCAGAGTTAGAAAAAAAACACCAGAACAATCAAAAATGCAAGAACAGGAAAAACCATTAAAACCTAGAAGACCAACAGGCTTAGGTATCCTCCGTTCCTGAAACTGTTCACATGTTTATTTCATTTTCAGTGAACAGTCCCAAGTCTAAAAAGTACCTCAGTAGCTCAACAAAAATATTTTTTCAAGCACATAGAGCCGCACTCTCAGCTGGATAGTAATATTTCTAAGGCTTTTAAAGACTCTTTCAATGTATTTGAGAAAGGTCATCTTTTCAATGTGCAAGTGAACTTCAAATGAACTGAAAATGAAGACATGCAGACCTAACCTGACAGACTCTGGATGAGGTCTGTTTCCTTGTCACTATGCATCAAAATTAGCTTTGTTTTTTAAATCCCTACATCCTCTGTGCTGCGCAACCTGATGAGTCAAGCAAACAATCGAGTTATCTCCCGCGTAAGACAAATTACCAACTTCACAGCACCGCAGAAGATTCCGGAGAGCACACAGCATGCTTCCCAGTTACAAATCAAACATATCCTACAGCATTATGCAGTGTTATATCTTCTAGTGCAAAGGTAAACAAACAAATGAAAAAAAAACATTTACACTAACTCACAAAAATTCTTCAGGGCTTCAGGGTTATGGATCTCTGTGCCTGTTCCCAAAGCCCAAGGTGGTGCAGTCATCACTGAAATCTTGAACATGACCCAGAAAACTACTCCATGGGTACCAAAAAATGACTAGGCATGCACTTTAACACCAGTCTTTGCTCTCACCTGTATATTTATGTCATAGGAAATTAAAAACCAATGTCAACAAAAGAAAAAGAACAAATCCTATGTACGGTATTTGTGCTTGTACAAATGGCAAATAAAAGTATCGATAAAAAAAAAATTCACTTATATCGATCTATTTTATGAATTTACGTGCTGCTTGTTGTGCAGAGCTGCCGGTCTCTCATCACAAATACTGCAGACAAATAAACTAAACATGACCAAGAACATTTTTATTAACATATTTCACTTACTTGGGAACAAATTAATCTCCCGTACATGGAGTTTTATATAATGGAAATAGAAACTTTGATTAAGTTCAGAACCTTCCAAGAAGGTTTTGGATCATGCTGAAAGGTACAACGCCATCAACTCCTGAGACATTTTATTATTCTGATAAAGAAGCAGAAAATGGAAATATTTCCCCAGAAGTGAAATTTGAGTCAGCAATCAGTCAGTTTCTCCTACTGTCACCACAAGTTAGGACTCTGTCCCGTCATGCAGTTCCGCTACTAAAGCTGCCAAGAGCAGACTCTGTCCACACTGTTTATTATCTAGTAAGCAAATGAGGTCATACAACAGGGCCTAGAGAAAAGGACCATGAAGAATATCTTGATGAAGGAGACTGCAGAATTGTAAAAAAAAAATGAAGTGTTTGAAAACATTTTTTAAAAATCCGATCAGAGCATAATCATGTGATTATTTAATTCCAATAAATAATGTTGTTAAACATTTATATACATTATTTTTTTCAGACCTATACCTGTATGTAAATCATTCCTCAGTTATAGCTGCTAGGGTCAAAGAAGCAAATGTTCCAGAAAGAAGAGAAAATGTGTATAAAGTGAGAAAATAAAAAGTGTTCAAAAAATAAATAAATAAAATTGAAGCTTTATGGCTTTTGCCTCTGAACAATCAGCATCCTGCCATGTAGCTAAAGGTCATTAAGCTAAGAAACCAAAAAAAAAACTGTGATTCTGTCAGTCCTAGACCCATAAAGACTAAGAGGCAGTTTACAAAGATCAGCACAGTCAAAGGTCGTGGAAAAGGAGTGACCTCCTTTAATCTCGCCTGCAGTACACAGCTGTAACTGGTTAGGAGCTACAAGGTGAGGGCAATGCTGGAATTAAGTGAAGTATATAAAGGTGGTGCTTTGTCATGCTGGCAAGCCTAGTGATCGCGACATCCTATTGCCCTGTTAGCATACTGACTGAGAAGATTTAAAGTGCATATAAAGTTGATTCATTTTTATAAGTAGGCTGCTGTATTTGGGAGGCACTATTGAGAGTATATGTAGAATATACATTAAAAAAATAATTTAAAAATGTAATGGTTTGTTGGGTTAAAATGAATGTAATACATATTAGGCAAGTTATATGATATTTCATGAGTGGGATATACATGAACTTTTTATCTCTCTCTAGCTCTGTGTGTGGTTCCAGTCTCCGTTTGGGTTCTTGCCTTAGTTTGCCCATATATTTATAGATTTGGGTCTTGCTTTGTTCATACTTTCGAAAAATTTGGTATATTTTAATGCTATGGATGTAGAATTATAATAACCGAAAAAGATCATCTGATATTCTATGTCAAACAAAAGGGTTTTACCAAATATTAACTAATGAATTATCTAATCAGTCAATTTTTACCTGCTGTCATGACAACCAGGACAATTTGCATATATATTTACTCAAATAAACAAGGCATCTTTCTGTTTCTGTGAATGGCGTTTAGAGATCGCTGTATCTCTACTGGTGTTGTTCATATCACAACTTGAGCTACCATATGAAAGACAAAGAGGGCCCGGTTCCTGATTCAGCTCTAATAGAGCACGACTGAAATTAAATGGTACACTATGAAGGACTGCCACCACTTCGAGCTTAATAGAAGTGGGACAGGAATGGGCGTGAAGCCTGTCAATTCCAGATGGTGCTTTTCTAGGAAGTTCAAGTCTTCAACTTTTCCTCAGCTGCAATCTGTAGAAGAATGAAGGGGTCTGTCTGGCCCCACTTACGCACATTTGACTGCACTTTAAATAAATGTTCCCCCTCCCTAAGATCTTTTTTTTTTGTCATCGTTTTCCATGCCTCACAAGTGTCGGCTCCTATCGGGGGTCTTTCCGATTGGACGCCGCTCCCCTCTGTGCTAGCTATGCTTTTGGCGAGCTGTGTGAAATTAATGATGGTGCGGGCACTCATCCAGACAGACGCCTGGCAGAGCAGCAACACCAGCCGCTGGATCGCACAGTGGGCGCGGCGGCTTTGCAGGACGGCTCGACAAGACAGAACTGACACCACCTTGTTCAGACTGCATTGGTCCGAAAATTCAGTGAAAATGCCACACTGGGCAGTTCAGCAGTCTACAGAACAACCTACTGTTTTAACTTGATTAATCATTTTAAATGACAGATTTTAAATGTACCTGTGGTCATACTTGTGCAAATGGCAAATAGACCATTTCATTCATTCATTCATTTCATTAAATCAGGGGTGGCCAATCTTATCCACAAGGGCCAGTGTGTATGCAGGTTTTTGGGATAACCTGTAAGTCAGCTGTTCAAACCCAGGTGTGAGGACTCTTCAGCCAATCAGTCCTCTATTTAGTGATCTAATTAGGGAGTTGCAGCGAAAACCCACAAACACTGCGGCCCTTTACGGATAAGACTGGCCACCCCTGCATTGAATAATCTAATTAACATCAATAATACTGTACATATTTGTCTAAATAAATTGTGGTTGGTTAAAATAAGTTACTTTAAAATATATATTCAGAAATTATTGGATTTGCTAGTAAAATATTAATTTGATGGTTGATTCTGGGAGTTATAAATTGACCTGCATGTCTCTCCCTGTAACTCAGGTCACATCCTGAGCTCTAGCCTTCACCTGATTTTGAACATCTTCACCACCTGAGTGTATTTTTCTTTGTGTTGTTTATGGCTTTAGAATTGGTGCTGCCTTCATCTCTTTTCTACTCACCCCCTCATGGGTCCTTAAATAGAGCCCATTAGAGCCGTCCTTCCCTGTCCATGTCCACGTTGTGTAGCTCTCTTAGCTATCGCAACCTCACCGTACCTTGTGTCATTACAGCAGAATCTGCTCTCTGCGGTTAGACACTGCGTCTTAACATTTGACGCTATTTATGTGAATAACTTCTGGGTATTTATAATCTTTCCAGGACCGGCTGCCATTGAATAATGCTATGCCTCAGAATTATCTTTAATTCTTTCTTGCGCTCTTTCAACTTCCCAGCCACAGGATTCCATATCCTTTTCCCACCTGCACTGCCCCATCTTATTCTCAGTATCTCTAAAACCTCTAGTGTGCAAATGTGCAGCTCTTGTTGGACCTTCCTTCTGCATCCAATGAGTCAAAGCTGTAGAGAGATAAAAGTTCATGTGTAAGGAGCCGTCAACTTTTGACCACGGAAGCCTTTTTTAATTCGAAAAGAAAGAATGTCTTGGCATTGATTTTAGTCAAAGACGGAGTGTGAGAGTTATGCATTGTCATTCTCAGATCAGCCCATAGCATGACATGCATGTAAAAACCTACCGATGGCTTAAGCTCAATCCCTTTTCTTCTCTATCTCATACATAGTTTAATAGCTGCAACAGTCATACCACAGAGTTCTATGCCCTGAAATATTAAGATTCTATAACTTTACTCTATAGAAATTCGCATGTATAAAATATTTCCCCACATACTCTCAGTGTAACAGGTTAAGCATGGCGGTACATCACCCATTAGATATTCAAAGCACTAATCCTTTATTCTTTAAATTCTGCACATTATAAATAGTATGTATTATGTAGCATATTTTGTCAGTTGCAGAGGTTCAATCTTCATTCAACTCTGTTACTAAACTCCCTAGTCCAGGAGTAATAATATATAGGTGACAGTGAGGGAATCATACTTAATTAAAAATAAACACAGAATGCATTTTTATTAGGCGGCACGGTGGTGCAGTGGTCAGCACTGTTACCTCACAGCAAGTAGGGTTCGATACCTGGGGTCCCCCAGTGTGCCTTTCTGTGTGGAGTTTGCATGTTCTCCCTGTGCATGCGTGGGTTTGCTCCGGTTTCATCCCACAGTCCAAAGACATGCAGGTTAGGTCAACTGGCTACCCTCAATTGTCCATAGATGTGAATGTGTGTGTGTTGGCCCTGTGGTGGACTGGCGACCTGCCCTGGGTGTATCCTGCCTCTCACCCGAAGATGCTGGGATTGGCTCCAGCTTCCCCGTGACCCGAAATGGATAAAGCGGTATAGATAATGGATGGATGGGTATTTTATTTGTAATACTATTTCTATCACTCATTGTTTTGAACACTGAGGGCCCAATCTTACGCCAGGCACGACGCAAATGTCTTTGAGAGTGTGCAGGTGTCATTTTCCCATACGGTGCCCACGCCATTTAGATGACAAATGAACTTCGTTATCATGGGTGTGCTGGTCTTAAAATTACGTAGAGTCAGGTGCAGTGCTGGTGTATTGCTGTTTTGAGGGAGCTGAAAGCCATTGTGCTATTGACCAACAAAAACCTGGTCTAAAGTCAATGGTACAGTTTTTCACTGTCATATAAAGGGCTTGTTATCAAGATAGTGACATGAGCCCGCATAGGTGCATGCAGAGCATGCGGACGCTGCTTGAAACAGTGACGAGTAGCAGTGCACAGACATTCAAAAAATTCAAAATAAAAAGATAATGTTAAAGATCATTATTGTAAACATTAAGAAAAATTAAGAAATATACGTCATAATGGTTGGTTATAATATTCATCAGAATTAGCTAATCACAGTAATGATGGATAAAATTGCCTAATTGTCACAGTGGTACCCCCAAATCCACGGTTTCAGTAATCTGTGGTTTTACTGCAATCTGAAAAAAAAAGCTTAAGAATTCAAGGAATGGTTCATAAAAAACCACAAACCACGCACCAAGAGAGTACAGGCTGTAAGCTGATGAATAGGCCTGCCCACGACAGGCTAAGATATTTACAGGTACACGATACAATATTTTACATTGTCAAATGTATAACGGTAGCCTATGTTTCCTCATTGCTCCTTCATGCTTCGAAGGGGTATAAAAAGCAAGATTTTCATTGCTCCAACATCTCTTGATACGTGATATTTTTTCATTGCTATATTAATCTCAAACGTCAGAATCCCTTTCATTCAAAGGAGTACAAACCTGTATAATAAAGTACAATGAACTTCATCATTACTGTATTTAATGCTGGCAATGCCTTATTGTGCATAGTTTACCAGTTAAACTTTGCCTTATATATGTACTTAAAAATGATGTCACATGTTGAGCCTGCGGAGGGCTTGCTGTTGTGGTTATCCTTGGTAGATCCTGAACCGTATCCCCCGGTGATACCGTATTTATTATCATTATGATTATTATGACTATTATTATTATATTAATAATAAAGCTCAGGGAGCTTTGGTGGAATCCTTCCCTTGCTGTAGACGGTCTGCTTTCACACTTTTACTTCGTGCAAGAGCAGATCCTCTGCAGAGAAGCATTCGTTTTTACTGCTTGGCAAATCCGCTGTTATAATAGCAATCTGCCAAGAAGCAAGTGCACCCAGCTCTTAAAGAGAATGGGAGACAACAGTCTGATTAGTAATATACTGTAGCATGTTACTCCCCAAACACACTCATGACTAATTACGAGACTGAGTACGACCCTTTCGGGTTATGCTCCTGACGATGCTATTTTTCTGCTGTTAAACTAGCATAAGTGGGTTGGCCACATCCTAAAGGGACTTGCACCATGCAAGACCGTGTGCTTTAGACAATGTACTTTAGATCATTAAAATACAACCACATAAATCTGTTTCCATATTTCTTCACATCTGATGTTGATCTCTATTTGCAAACAAAGTCAATGGGGCACTGCAGAAAAAGAAATTAAACTGAAGACGTTATTGCTGTGTGGGTGGCAGCAGCAGCCAGATTCAGTACTGTGATGAGATGAAGCCACGCTTTCTGGTATTGTTTATCAGAAAATGCTGTCAATCACATCCCAAGTGTTTGTGAGCAGCACAGAGGGCCTCAACTACATTTGTCCCAAACACCCACAGTGAGTCGTGTATTAAAACACTCTACCTTCTCTTTTTGAGGAATTATATAAATAGGCATCGTGAAATCAGGGAAGCATCCCTCCTTTGCTGTACAGTAAAGACCAATTACAGCCTCATGTTCTTTGTGGGCAACTTAATGCCCCCTGTGCAAAATAATAATAAAAAAACCGTGTCATTGTTCACATTTTGAATCTTCACTTAAACAGCCAGGCACATTTTTTAATGATCCATTGAGCACAACTTTCATATCCCAAGCAGCCACAGAGCTTGTGCTATGGTCTGAGAGACACAAAGGATTTCCTGTTAAGTAATACAAGCTGTGGTAGCCAATACTTTTTTATCACAGATTTCTGTGTGAGTCACAACCCCAATAGTGTCGTTACAGAAAAAGATATTTACAGGAACTAATCCAAAAATATAACAAAATAAAACTTGTATTCAGGGTGGCACAATACTGTAGTCCATTGTTTATAATTATGACCTCAGTGGGGTTCTGTAGGGCTCAGGCTTTGGCCCTCAGCTATGTCTGTGTGGAGTTTGCTTCTCTCTATCCGTGTTGGTTTCTTTCAGGTACAGCTAACAGCCAAAGCCGTGCAATCCATGTGAATTTCTTTCTCGGAATGATTCTCTCTTTGATAGATTGGGATCTTGTTCTTCCTGATATAGTCTCCGGGCCTGCAATGACCCTGCAGTGGGTGAGTGGTTACAGAAAATGGAGCCAAATGACATTAGACCAAACAACGTAGATTTTGGACTTAATGGTCGGGTCTAATTTTTCTATTATTCACAAGAAGAATAATTCATGTTAAGGTCAAAAATGTTTGTCTGTAATATGGCATTGCCAAAGCACAATTCCAACACAAACGTCCTGGCTGCTGAGTTTGTCATATCTCTGTCTGAATGAATTATCCATTATTATCAGGAAAAATGTAACCCTTGCACGATGCCTTAATCTTTGTAATTTATCCCTGTCTTTGACCAGGATGTTATGTTGCTATGACGATAACAGATTCAGGAAGCTCATCATACATTACTGTCATTCAAAGGCAAAATTCTTCTGCTGATAGATATTCTATCAAGCATTCATATATTCCAAATCATACAGTTATTAATATGACACAAATGGAGCATAACCAAGGCATGTTGACAAAACACGAGGCGGCCTTGGGCTGGAAATCGTCACTGCAGAAGTGACCAGGCACTTGGTGAAATGCAGTTACCCTTGACGATGCTTTTTTTTTTATCAATTGCATTGTTTGTTTCACCAGTATCAAAGCTCAATCACCAGCGAAGAAGGAATTTCTTGCTATCTGCTATGCAATTTCAAACGTTTTTAAGAGATTCAAAATATATAAGCATTTATTTTAAACTCATGATTATGCAACAAGATAGATAGATAGATAGATAGATTACTCTGCTTCACAGTTCTTCTAGGAGAAGTGCACTCTATTGGCTCGCTAGTGGAAGTTCACTTCAGTTTGGATTAGACCCACCTTTGCATCATTTCAGCATTTATGTGTGTCATGTCAGTAATGATTGATGAGTCTAAGACAGGTGCAGTCAAGGGATAATAGGTCATTTTGTTAACAACAACAATACAATATTTATAAGATTCCCTATCGCTAACCTTTCCTTTCATGCTGTCTGTTCAACTGTCCTTTTCAAGGATATTAGCTGTCAAAATGCCATGTTCTTGTCCTTGTTGCACAATGCATCTAAACATCATGGGGCATAGAGGATCTCTCTCTCTCTCTCTCTCTCTCGCTTTCTATCTCTTTCTCTATTTCTCTCACAAAAGATCAGTTGGAAGCAAAAACATTATAAGACATCTCTCAGGAGGGGTGGTCGTTATTGCAATGCTGACAGCTACTTTTAATTTTGCCAAACTATTACAACCCTAATTGCTATTATCTCCCCTGATGTAATATAGTGTGCCAATACCCTCCACACTATGCCCTAAAATGCCCACATCTAACATAATATATAACATTTTAATTCCTCTGGCACAATGATGAAACATCGATCAGATTTTTGAGCACTTAATCTAGAAAAATCATTTAATTTTCAGTGCAGTATAAATAGTTATTGTGTTTGCTCTGTTGATTATATTTTTTATTCCAGGTTAAAAGACAGATTCGTTTCAAAATCCATAGTCAGGGTGTCATCTGTAAACGTGGTGCTGTTACAAACCCATTTGGTTGTTTCCCAAACCTCACCTTTTTGCCTGAAACATGGTGTGGACTAATTTGTTTAGAGTCAATGACTCTTTGATGCCGAAGAACTTGAGCTGTTAAATATTTTAGGAGTCCCTTTTATAATCCACAATGGCTGTGATGCTTTGCTTGTAATAAAAATTGATTTCCCATGCATCAGTGAAGATGCTAATCTGTAGGATAAGGATCTCCTGGATTGCTGCACCGATGAGAACAAGAGTGGCATGACATCCATATATGCTGTAAAGCTTCTTCTATGGAAATGCTTGTTTCCTGCATGAACGAAGATTTTTTTTCCAAATTAAGAATATATAGCACAGCTTGAATGGAAGCTGGTGAGGAAATGAACATACTGGTTAACATAACTTAATAATAAATAACAGCAACAAATAAATCAAACTGTCAACGAAAGGCAGTTTCTTTCTCAAACAGAAATGCATGATTTCGGTAATATTTAATTTAACCCATATCTTCTCTCATGGTTATTGGACAGCTACTATAAATTTATAGAACCTGACATAAAATTGTGTAGGTTAGGATAAGCTGGTTATTAAAAATAAATATTTAATCATTCCTTATTTTATCTGATTAAAGAGACTAGTCAGTGTCTGTGCTGCATAAAACACTTGCTATTTTTTATCACACCATTCACTCGCATGACCATCACTAAACACACAGGACATTTAGGTGTCTGCTTCTCATAAATATCATATGCAAGACGATGAAAAAAGAAGGGCACTATTACTGCAGAAATTTTACTTTGATTAGTTAATATCAACTGAATTTTCATTTACAATTTGTCTTCTTTGATTTTGTTTTAAAAGACTTGAATCATGCACAATATTTAACTTTACAATGGAAAATACACAGTCCACGATCGCCACATGTTGTTTCTCTTTTTATTTAATTGTATTTAAAATATTTAGATGGACCATATATTTATCTGGATGCCAACAATTAATATGATTATTATTTAAATACGTAGATTATAATATATATTACTATTTGCTTAAATAACTTCAACAATATAACTAATTATTATGCAAAACAAATCCAAAAATTGTTTATTATTCAAATTTATTCAACAATTGCAAAATAAATAAATAAAATTAGAAAGACAAAACATATTTTATTTATAACCAGTTTTCATCTCATTTTGCAGTACCAGAGGCACCTACCTCCAGAGCAATCTCATTATTGGCCGGTCAAATCATTATGAAACATGAACTTGTTATCAGAAAAATAACGGATATGTGTGTGCATGCACATGGGAGCGAATGCACGCACGTGTTGGCATTGCACAGAAATCAAGTGATCTTTCACAAATCGTGTGATCAGTGAAAGGTCCAACCAGCCTCGCAGCACAGTGGTTTAATGTCAGTTAAGCAGCAGCAACTTAAATGTTGATATTCTATCATGAGTCATTTATCCTGGACAGCAGGTAGCAACGCTTATGAATGTTGATATCTGGCCGTGGCTTCACTCATGAAAGCCTCTCACTTACGCACAACACACACACAAACTCTCTCACACACACACACACCCATGTACCCCATCGTTGAATAGAATGCTAGCCTTATTGTTTACATCATCACAACACTTCTAAAGTCGAAGATTACTAAGGAAAAGTTTGGGAAATTGGTTCATGTGGACTTTATCATAAAACTGATAGATTAATCCATAATTTACTCAATACGCATAGAAGGGATTGTGTTGAAAACTGGGTCGATTAGTGACCCCAAAAATATACGAGATTCAATGTCTACAAACTAAAAAGGGGAGAACTGGGGGGAGTGATAGGGGTGAGACCCTTTATGTCCAGCAAAATCCCTGTGATATATTACGAAATATTACACGCAAGATCAATGTGAATATGCAACTGTCAAAAGGCAGCATGTTCAATGCAAAAATGAAAATAGGAATTTAAAACTGTAGCTTAACTTTTCAACTCAGTTTTTCAAAGCAAATAACTGTGATTCTTAAATTAACCAACGTCCCGACCTCGATTTTATGCCTCAGTCACAAAGCATGCCTGTGCCTTCTTATTTCCAGATAAGTCTAAGGAAAGGGTACACACAATATCGGAATTATTCATTTTTTGCACATTCTCATTTTACATATTTGTACAAGCAAAATACCAATATGCAAAGGAAGAATATAGTGATTAAGTCAGTCACATGTAGGTCAAGGGGCCAACACCATTTCCAGTTTGGAAAGAGACTTTTGCATATCTAGCAAAGTTCTTAGAAAATGAAAACCAGGATATTTTCAGTTGGCAAAATTTTCGAAAAGACAATGAGAAAAAAATGAGTAACAACCAGAGCTTTCTACAACAAAACGGGGTCCATTTTTAGAGAGACTAAGATTTGGATGGAGAAAGAAAGAAATTGAGAGTTGAAGAGGGAGAGAGAGTCAGAGGAAGAGAATAAATCTGAAAATGCTCTGCCTGGGTCTCCGTCTAGCTCCCTTTTCAGTCGGCATAGATGATAAACCCAGAGAAAGTGCTGTATTTGTTGTTGTTTCCGCCGTGTGCCTTGCCTCCATCCAGCTTAATGTACACTTCATCTCCAGCATCCAAGTGCAGAATGACACTGTTGCTTGCGTAGTCGTAGTTCTGGTCTGCGTCCTGTGCAATAGCACTTGCTCTAACCTGCAGAAAACCAAGAGAGTGTTTTAGAACACTATGTTTTCGTTGTTACAATTTTCTGTAATTGTAGATTCGAGATCTAACATTATTAGGATGAGTCAACTGAGGCTTTTGTATCCTCTTTCCTTTGACAGACAGAACATAATAATGATCATCATTCATAATGTGCATTGTTATACTGTAAGGCAGGTCAAAATATTCAGTGTACAAATTTGTTACATTTGTTTGCCAATGTTGCCACTCTTCAATCAATTTGATTATCTAAATCTCAAATTTATGCGCCAATGCGTATCGAACTGCATTCAATTTATTTGCAACACCCAGCAAAACCCTCCCAGTCTGGAGGGTAAGCTACTTCAATAACCTCCTGCCAGCACCAACTGCTTTCTTTATTGTCGGAGAGTGAGCACTGGCTGTCAAAGCCGCACTTCTGATTCAGGCAAGTCACTAACTGCGGTCATAACAGACACATTTTTCTACTTGGTATCACTGTGAGTTCCAACTTTGTTGTAATTGTACTAATGAGGTTCATTCCACCTACACTACAACTGCTGATAAAATGACACATCGATAAAAGAAACTTTGTGATATGTTTATGTAATATATGATATGTTGTTGCAGAAGTTATATTCTTTAAATAATAATGTCACAAGTAGAGATGCACCGATCCAACATTCAGTTCAGTATCGGCACCGATCCATGCCTATTAGATGGATCAGAGACCTCCTATTTCTTGTTAAATCGATTTTGTACAATCAATCGCAGGTCAGCTGTTCCCCATTTTAGATGTGCTTTTGCAGCTTTAAAGCTGAACGCTAATGTTGCCACTCAGTCTATTTGCCACTCAATGGGTGTTGACATCATGCGCATACGCTTTGCAGCACGGGGAACAACGCGTAAGAACATCAGACAAGAGGGTGATGATCTGGGAGTATTTTGGCGCTTTTATCAACAACACAGCTATTTGCAATCTTTGTCAAACACGAATAATAAGAAAAAAATCCATGGATATTTGGGACTCGGTAGCTTGGGCTGTTTCGTGCACATGCCACTTGGTCCTACTTGTGATACATGATGGGTTGCTGTCGCAGCAAAGTATAAGTGACGCTGAGTGAGTTTCCCAAAGCCGCCTTAACGCTACGTCGTTCTTAAGGTCTGTGTTAAAGGAAAATCTGTATCAGCAGCTGTGTATCGAAATCGAACTGATAAAATGTGGATCGGTCTATACCTAGTAAGAAATATTGTTACAGAGGGCAACAACAGGAATATTCACACCAGATATGGTACAAAATGTGAGATAATGACTTGATAAATAGTTAATGTATTGATTTTTACCGACCTATACAATACACCATAAATGGTTAAATGTTACTAGGATTACAGCTATCAAGCTAACATTTCACTGTTAAATTAGAGTTCACCTTTTGTAGTTACAACCTCTCTCCAGCATAACTACAATAACACAACACAGAAATGGTTACTACAACACATGAATATCATAAAGCAGTTTAAGTGCCGCTACCTTTATTAATAGTTCAGTAATCTTTATACATTACATATTTAAATGCAACTTTAGTCAGGTAACATTGTATCAGCCATGTTGATATCAATTTTGCTATATAAGAAAGGAAATAAATCACATAAATCAAATTCACAAGTGTTTTCTCCCTGAGCATTGAGGGTAAAAGTGTTCTTGATGCTTGTGTGAAATACAGAATTGTATGTCACAGTAGGCAGTAAATTCTAAGCTTGTCTGTGTGATTTTTTAAAGTACTAACATAACAAAAGATGGTGCCACTGTGTGGTTGACATATCTGGCTACCATTCAATGGGGCATAAATATGTATTTTGACATTTTTCAAGAATAAAATTCCAACGACATCTGCACACCAGACTTTGTTCCTGATATTTTTTTCCTGGAAATACCCTGAGACATAACTTATTTCCTCCTTGATATTGTATAATTCTGATGTGACATAACACATAACAGAGAAATAAGTAAATCATGCTGACCTTTATTTAATACAGCTGTAGGACATCATGTTCTTCATTATTTTCAGTTCAACTGAGGGATACTGACAGTAATACAGGGAAATAAGCCAAATCTAAAATGTGAGGATGAATCATATTGCCAGTGAATATACTGCTATCCATTATAGGGCATATCTTAAGATAAAAAATGCTGTCTTAACAAAAAAATCTGGGTCAACCCTGTAATCTGCAAAAAATCAGGCCAAAATAGGTGGGTTTTCAGTTAGTAAGTTTTGATATTTAAAAAAAAAAAACGTCATCAGACAGTATACACATCAGTCACTCGAGAATATGCTTAATGTGCCCTGGGATGGTGGATGGTGGATGGTGGCGTTCCCAGGTCTCTGTACTAGATCCGTGAAAGATTAAATGAAAGAATGAGATA
>JAABNX020000106.1:15160858-15171100 GCA_015163995.2 Mormyrus lacerda | reverse complement strand
GGATGGTGGATGGTGGATGGTGGCGTTCCCAGGTCTCTGTACTAGATCCGTGAAAGATTAAATGAAAGAATGAGATATAGATTGATTAGACGAATGGACAAAACCCATTGTGCGATTCTGATGCTCTCCTCAGAAAGAAACATTGTTACACATATCTCCAGTTGTTCTTTAAAAGTATTTTTAACTAAGGCTGAATAAGTCATGATTTCAAACAGAAAGAGAACACAATTTGAGATGCTTTAGACATTTATTGCAAAGAAAAAAAGTTTTAAAATAATAATAAAAAAAAAACTTTTGACTGATGACTCCCTAAATTGGACAAGGCATATTGGGTTATCATAGGGAATTAAATATAAATGAGTCCACGTACAATGTAAAGGAAAATTAGATCATGTCTTTATGAGGGCTAAGGAACTTCAGCAGTTTGAATGCAAAATGTTTGAGGAGGCAGAAGGCAAAATACTGTATAGTACTTCTATATTCAGGCTGTCCTGCCAACCAGGATGAGAAGGTGAGTGTTGTCAGTGAAGTGACCATGGTGCCCAGTTAAAGCATTTAAAGGGCTACAGAGCTCACTGGCTGAAATGCGGAATCAACAATCTCCTCAGTCTTTTAGGAGCTAGAGTTCTGTTCCAACACACTGTTAGAAAAAAAAGGACTCGTTTGCACGTTTGAACATACAATTACTTGCAAGTAGGGTTGTACCCTCAAGGGTCTGTCAAATGTACCCTAGATGTAGGTAAATGTACCCTTTAGTCTAATTTAAGGTACAGAAATGGACTCTGAGTAACAAAAATGCTGTTTATACTTTGGGGAAAAAACTGTACTGGGGTTGTATCCTTTTTCTGACAGCGCAGGTCAATAGCAAAACTCAACACTTGAAAAGAACAGCTTAAGAGCAATAACATCCGAATTCTGGTATGAATGAGCTCTAATCCCACTGGAAATCTGTCCTGACATCTGAAAACGCTGTATAATTTTCAGGAGTTGGAGCAATCTTGCATGGAGGAATTATCAAAACTCCTAAGAATCTAGCGGTCATGTATGCTCATGCAACAAAATTTGCCCACATACTTACAGGTGTAGCACCTACCTGCTGTCCCTTTGACTAATGAGATATTTGGAAGAACAAATGTTGAATAAATAGTTGTTTGCATCCTAAGTGTGTTGCCTCATTTGTCTCACTGTATGGATAAATTATTCCTTTTAAGTTTAAGGCAAAATGTGAAAAAAACATGATGACATACTATGACATATTTTCTGCAGGCTATGTATCTATATACAAAACAGGTAGCTATCCTGCACAACAAATGGTTATGATCTTCATTTTGGCCTACCAGCATGTCTGCCCTGGGTGAGAAACTGGTGCAGTGACATTTATTAGTTATTCAGTACTGTTCCCAGCTATATACTTCTCTACAAAGGAGATCTCTGTCATTTACAGATTATTTTGACAATACAGGCTGGCAGAACTGCAAGTGAAAGGTCCAGCATGCAGTTGGGACAAGTATTAAATTACAGGGCATTCAAACGCGAGAGGACACTTGACATCTTAATTGAATCGGCTGTCAGCTGGGAGGCAAATATTTGCTTATACTTTAGAGTGACTCCTGCTGTTAGGAAACTATGAGGAACAGAGGAGACATAAATAGGTACTGCTGTAGGGTTTTTGTTGGTTTATGGATGGCCAAAGGCATTTTTTAATAACAGCCTTTTTATCTCCTCTTTGTTTGTTGTGTAACCATTTATGCGAAATGTGTTCGCAAATCACCGTGCATAAGAGGAGCTATCGAGCCGTGAGGGACTTACTGAGTGTTACGACTGACCCAATTATCTGTCTGTGCTTTACTGACTGGCTTAATAACCCTACTTGGAACACAGAAGTCTTAATCAGAAAAGCTTTGCAACTTAGTAGTCTATGTAATTTGTAAGCAGGCACAATCAAAAACAATGCAAAAGTGTGCTGGGCAGAAAAGTGCTAGCTCATTTCCCAATGATCCTGTGTGTAAATGTCTTGCACACATAGATACACAAACACCAACAGTCTTTCCTTATCCATTTAAAAAAGATCAGATCGATATTTTAAAAGATCGGTTCAGCCAGTCAGAATACTGAAGAGAATGAAGGTAGGCTGAGATCAATGCAAGTCAACGCAAGTGCTGGAAACAAACAAAGCTGAATTAGCCCATGGTATAGCTGGGTGACACTGGATATTTACAGTGCCAGCAGATCAAACACAGCAACAAGGGCAGTGGGGACAGAACAACTGTATCTCCAAGGTACATCCAACCTGCATGGTCACCAGAATGAATGCAATAAAAAAATCATTGACCTACTTGAGGTAGCCAGTAACTTTTTATGCTTTCTAAGTTTTTTCATATTTATAGGACTGTACATTAAAGTCTTCTGTTTGCAGACTTTGTCCCCCTTCAAGTTTAATTTATTATCCAGAGAAAATACTGCATAATGGCAGTAAATAGGCACTGATTAATTTATTGATTGATTAAAAATGTTTTACGTTATAATCAAATTTGTTGTGCGCTTGTGAGGAAAAACGAAATGTTGGAGTGATTTATTGAGGCCTTAGTGATGGTGAGGCCCACAATGACAGGTAGCAATGTAACATTTCACATATTTGCAAAAGCCCCTTCAGCATCACGGTGCCGTCACATTTATAGTGAAAACAGAATCAGTATTTTGATAAATGGTTATCTATTGATGTTATATCAAAATTAAATGATATGATTTTTTTAAATATGTATATTTTTTCTTACTATGGCATGCCAATATTGAACATTTAAAAACCACATAAATTGTCAAAAGTGACTTGTGCTCTAATTTGAGAAGCACAGACATTAATTAATTTTTTCAAGTTCACTAACTTTGAATCAGCTTCAGTTACTTTTATTGCATAACTTATTTGTGGGATCTCATCGCCACCGGGAATATGAGAAATTTGACAGATTTCAACCTCTACGTTAAACCTTTTCCAACTCTTTCACTGCCATTTATTTGCGCGCCAGTACCGACCAGTGAAAGCAGCCATGTGAGGCTATAATAACGACAAGGTGTTGAGATGGTGGAAGCAAGATTCTGAGGCAGGCACTGGAAAGAAGCTAACTGCTCCACGCACGCATCAGAAGACAGCGACAGCGGTCTATGTGCCTCTTTTACAGGACACGAGAGGAAATGTTTTTATACGTACTGAAGATGAAAGTTACTAATGGTCCTGCATCTACCTACAGTATGTACAACAGATATCTACTGCAGGTTTTACAGTACTGTGAATCCTGCCTCTAGTTAGATTTTGGATACCCCAAGTCTTCCTGCACCCTATAATGAGTTCAGGTGTGAATCTAAAAATCTTTATTGAAGCACAATGACTGAAGGATGCAAAAATATGTGATCGCAATTTTAATTTTGCCAAAAGTAACAAGGAGTATAGAGGAATTATGGGAATTTCAGTAATTTGCAACCTTTATTTTTCCTTATTTAGTCTGTTAACAAACTATAGACACAGACAGTCGAGATTAATGTGAGATGATTGTGTTGACAGCAATTATGGTTGGAAGCATGACGCTTCTGTTTACAATTCTGATTAAATCTAAAATGTATCACAAGGATATGAAAACAAAGAATAATATTCTAAGATTAAGAGCCTAGGATAAATATAGACCTGACTTAGACCCAAAGTCAAATCACAGTTGTCCTAAAGGTTACATTCATGCATCATATTTATTTATTTTCTGAAATTCAATGTACAAAAGGTAATTTTTACTTTCCTATGCATTTGTATCTAAATGCAAAAATAATTCATTTTCTTACTTATCAAAAAAACTACATATCATTCAATTAATTAAGGTTCATTCATACAATATGATTTATATGCTGCAATTTTAAACGTTATAAACCAGAGAGTTAGTCTAGCTAGTAATTAAGGATTATAATTCCAATCTGGTTTCATTCAAAAGTTGAATAGAAATGTTATCACTGTCAAGTTTAATTCCAGAATTAGAGTTATTCATATAATAGTGATGTTGTGCTTTTCAAAATTAAAGATGAGTGCAGAATTAAAGTAGCTGAATTATTCGATGGAAACTTCTTTCTTTACATAGCTCTGATTATGATAGGTCAGTCTTTCGGGTGGTTAATGGGAACTGATGATAACTCAGTGTTACACCTCACAGCTCTGTCTGAGAGACGGCCCCCTGCTTAGATTGCATGTCTGTTAATGCATGTTCTTTCATTAAGTCTGAAAATGATTTAATCGAGATTCCCCTGAGCCAGTCAGCTTTGTGCTGCATACCTGGTTATCATGACACAACAACTGATTCCAGGGATTTTACTGATATGGAGTGATTCAGAGTTCCAAAGTAGTACCATACTTAATCATTCTCTCGAGAGGCCGGATATTGCACTCCTTGATTTCTCCTCTCAGTAGACCTACAGCAGAGGAGAATTTCCACGCAAGGTCTGCAGACTCATCTAATTATGAACATTTCACATACGTCTGGTGTCATTGGTCTTTAAGGATACCCTAGATTTTGCTAAAGTTTTTTTTTGCATTGAAATGAGCAGCAGGGTTAGATGTGATAGCTGGGCTCTACTCTCAGGCCTCCGCTTCGCTGCACTTGCTACTTACGACAGTCCAACCTCTACCACTGTAACTTTCTGGGAGTCAAGCAAATTGACAGAAAAGTTAGTCTACAATGGCTGCTCAACGCGGCAGATGACAAGTCGTGACCTTGAGATGATTAGCAACACATGATTCACAAGGGTGAAGCAGAAGCAATTACATAAAGCTTCTCTGTTGGATGGATGAACTGACGGGTAACGGAGGACACAGAAGAGTGTGTGAGCTTTGTGGAGTAGAGCTTCTGACGCTGCTCACATCAGAGCCCTTGGTACTCTCTGTCATTCTGTTTTTTTTTTTTTTAACAGTTCACTGTCTAGGAATGAAGAGAAAGCATTTTTTTTCTCTTTTGTTGGACTCATCCACACTGAATTTTGCCCGGAAGATTCTGTGCATCATGTCACTACAAATAATAGTCATTGTAAATTGCTTTAGAATCCAATTTAACATATGAAAACATGTAAAATGTATATTTTTTATTCATACAGTCTGGGTGCATTAAGTACATTGTACAAATGCTTAATTGTCGGGAAGCACCAGCAATAAAAATAGTTTTAATAAAGTCTAATCTAAAAGAGACTTCTTAGCCTTCTGATTTGAACCTAGAGGTCTAAGGTTCAACAAAAAGGTAATTACAGAGGAGAACAGAAATACTGGGTCCATGATCCAGCCAAACACTGAATATGTAAAAGTGACCATTCAAAATTAACGTAACTATCTTGTTTATTTGTTGTGTGCTAGCCTTGGAATGGTGGCAAACAACTCGCTGTGTTTTATTGGTTTGGAGACCCTGTAGAATAATAGATTATAGTACAGGCAGTCCCCGAGTTAAGAACCTGCAACACATGGACAGCTTGTACTTACGCACGGACTGCCGTAAAGCCTGTTATACAGGCAGTCCCCGAGTTAAGAACCTGCGACACATGGACAGCTTGTACTTACGCACGGACAGCGGTAAAGCTTGTTATACAGGCAGTCCCCGAGTTAAGAACCTGCAACACATGGACAGCTTGTACTTACGCATGAACTGCCATAAAGCTTGTTATACAGGCAGTCCCCAAGTTAAGAATGTGCGACATATGAACAGCTCTTACTTACGCACAAACTGCCATAAAGCCTGTTATACAGGCAGTCCCTGAGTTAAGAACCTGCAACACATGGACAGCTTGTACTTACGCATGGACTGCCATAAAGCTTGTTACACAGGCAGTCCTCGAGTTAAGAATGTACGACATATGGATAGCTCTTACTTACGCAAACTGCTGTAAAGCCTTTTATATATGCAATCTCCGAGTTAAGAACGTGCCGCATATGGACAGCTTGTACTTAAAAACGGACTGCCATAAAGCCTGTTATATTATATTCGGATCAAACCTAATGATTCATGACAACAAAAGCACGCACAACTTCAGAGGTTCTATGGCTCGAGGTACAGTACTGCATGTGGTTACTTTTATTGTTACCATATACTAACAGTTATTATATACTGTATTATTATTTTTCCAACTTACATACAAATTCAGCTTAAAGACAGACTTAGAGAGGGGATCTCGTTCATAACCTGGGGACTGTGTGAACATCAGTTGCTGAGAAAGGGGTATTATTCTTCTCATGAGATGAATTATTTATGATTTTACTTTATGGTTATTATATAAATATCATACGGTTCCTCTATCTTAAAATAATGTGAGGACCCAGTTAGTAGGACATTGTTTATCTGGGGTGATCAGCAGCTCTTTGCCAACAGATGCTTCCATGACAGAAGTCAAGCTGGCCCTGATTAGAGCAATTACCCTGCTAGGTATCTATAGGGACAACTGGTTGGGAACAAGATAGAGGGTCTCAAGGAGGTTATGTTGCTTTATGTCACGTCACATTATATGTCGCTCTTTTTAATTAAACAAAAGACCAAGGTTTATTACTTTTACCTCTTTTACCAAGCTTCTAGATAACACTGCCATGCAACAAAATATCATTCACATACATCTTACTTGATGTTTCCAGGGCAACTTTCACATCTTTAATCCTAGTTTGACTAATTCAATGTAAAATTTCAGTGTTTTCAAAATGCCCAGAGTTGAAATATAGCCCTTCAGTTTCCTCCCTTGGTATTATTTGGTTTCTCTGTATGTTTTTAAAAAGTTCTATGTACAGTATAGGTTCAAATAGCATAGTGGGATTCACACATGCAGCAGCATATTAAATGAGCAAATCCGTACTAAAGTGTCAAAGACAAGCATTTAATGCAAAGAATGAAATGCTCATTTGTGATATATCCTTTAAGTAATATTAAAAGAATAATAAAATGAATGCATCTGACGCATATCTGACCAAGAAAACCATATATTGTAATATGTGCTATATTATTTATACCATTTTATCATTTTTACCATATATATATATATATATACCATATATGATTTTTTCCAAGTTAATCACATCTTCACAAATTATCTTTGACAGTGCTAAAAACCTCTTCAAGTGTACTGATTCGAGTGATGTGCTTTTCAAGTCCACCCTAATAAGACTTTAAGCAGAATTTCCTTAATCTAGAATCATGTGTCCTTCGTTCTTCCAACTTGTACTCACTGCAAACCACCTCCACAAGGAACTGAGGTCAGCTGCTAAAATACAGACTTCGGAAATGTCTTTCTTTCAGTGGCACACACAGTACACAACACCAGAGATAAAAGACCTACCTGCAATGCAAATATGTTCTAGACAGGAGTCAAATAACTGCTGTTGGGGTTAAACTGAATAAAAATGTTAAAATGAATTTACCAGATCTACACCAGCCCTGCAGTTTTATTTGCTGCTGGCTAAACACACTGCACCTGATAGAATTTCCTGAAAGCACTTGCTTTAATGTTAATGTTTTTGTTTTGAGCAATTAATGTAGCTGCAGTTCTGTATCATCCAAGCAACACCCCACTGGATGACTTTTCTCTGACACTGTCCACTGCTGTTCAGATAGCTCGCTTTAACATGAAGGGAAGCTCTAACTCCAGAACCACGGGAAAAGAACATTCTTTCATCACCATCAACCGGAAAATTCAAAGGTCTATAAATGATGTTGGCTTTGGGTATAAGCTTTAGGTATAAGCCCCTTTACCTCATTTTGCAGTCATTTTTAGCAGCGGTAAATATAGATTTCAGAAGACCGATGATGTTTAATGATGTTTATACTGAGGCCTTTCTTAGAAGCCAACCGAATGCCATTAAATCAGGATGATTGTATTTAAGTGGAGTCTTTATTGTTTTCATTAGTACAAGGAATTTCTTTGAACTGCGGCCACTTTATGCTTTGAACCAATCAATCAATCAATCAGAAACTGTCATCTGGAGAAGCAGATACTGTTTCCATTCCCAGTCCATGAGACAGACATGTTCAGTTTTAGTTTAAGTGTATCACTCTCAGTTTGCATACAGGAGGATGGACCACATACACTTGTCTTCTGGAAATTGATTATGCCTGCCCACCTCCAACCTGATTGAAGTAAGAGAATTTTATTGGTTCTGCCCTATTAACACTTTCAGTGGCTCCCAGTGTTCCAGTCATGTGGCTTAGTGAGTGCCAGTTATATGATGCTTCAAGGAAAAAAGTGTTCATTTCTGTCTGAACACCACAACACACTAAATATCATATCAGAGTTTTCAATTATAGAGACACTTGAGAGTTTGTTGACGTCTGGCATATGTTATCAAAGGGAAAGCACAATACCTCATTTCTGGTCTCCTGAACATGGCATATATTTTGGTCAAACGTTTTTTTCATAGAGAAGCAACTGCTGTTTTCTTTTCATGTCTCTGCCTGTATTAATATTATCTCTTCCTTTGCAAAGTTTATTACTCTGCGAATTTTAGATTTGCCAAAGCTTTCAGATGACTTCATTAATTGCTCTCTGGCAAACAAACATGCAATTGACATTTGGGGTCTGAAAATATGGAGAGTGGAGGGGAGAGAAGGAGAGGGAGAATGATAATTGCCACGGAAGAAGCGTGTGTGTCTTACGAATAGGGAGTGCGGCCGACCTTATTAGAGATGAAGATCCGTAATTATTCACCTCAGGTCCCTGGAGATGTAGCAGTGAACTGATTGGTTTTAATTAAGTCTGAAAAGGTTCTCAGATGGATAATAATCTTTCAAAAAGGGAGCAGAAAAAAAGAATGCAAACATATTTTGGATGCAGTTCAAGGTTTTTAATTAAGTTTAAAAGAGACATTTAATCTAACTTCTTTGACGTACAGTGCAGTTCATTTACTTTTCTATTCTGTTGTCACTCAAGATAAAAACAGACAAATTGGAAAATCCATCAGTCTGAACGACGGAACAATGGAGGAGGATTGATAATCAGACACCCTGTGCTTCACGTGTACAAAGGGAGAGTGACATCATCAAATGGACATCAACAAATAAATGTTACGTTAGAATGTTTTTCAGCTGCAGCTCATGAGTCAGTGGACCTATGCAATTTCTGTTTCAGCAAATGGCATTACGCATTATTTTACGCAAGTAACTACAGTAAATGAGTAAACAAGTCCTTTCCCAGGAGAGGCTGCAAATATGATCAAATACTGAAACTATACTCATAGACCCCATTCATGTCTCCTACATTGCAATGTAATTTCTAAACTGTTTGTTATTAACAAATAATCAAACCTAGTGCACTTACAACTAACTAACATACCCTGTCCTGCAAGAGAGACACAACAGTCACTCTGTACACTACCAAGTGTATGTGCTCCACCTCCCCAGGGTCTTATTGGGTTTTAATAAAGGAAACAGTTACACTTTGAAATCACTGATGCAGTGAATAGGTATGTAACTGCTATGAAGGCACAACACATGCAACATGCTTAGTTTTATCTAGAACTCACTAAGACGTTTAATATATAAAAGACCCCATAGCACACATAATTTTGTGCAAGGCATGTTGTTTAGAGAAAGTGGTGAGAGAAACATGAAGAAGTATGGGGACAATTTCAATGGCAATTAAGACAAGTTACACAGCAGATCTGGGTATCTTATTCATCCATCCATCCATCCATCCATTTTCCAAACCGCTTATCCTTTTTTTGGGTGTATCCTATTCAGTGAGACTATTTATTACATATATAATCTATTTAATTGTAGCTAAATACGGTTTTCAAAATATAATTTACAATTATCAAACCTATTATCACATTAATCTTTCCAAAACACACCCGCTAATTACTTCTGCGTGAACACAGAAACGCAGACAGCAAAACTCGAGTTCATTATGTTTAAGTAGTGACGCTTGTTTTTTTTCATTTTACCCCTCTTATTTTATAAACAGTACTTTCATATGGTTACAAATACCACACATTACATGTCAGTGATACACGATATTGCTACGCGGATCTCACGTAATTTTCTTACTATCAATGCGTTTGTGTGCATAATTTTCCGAAATAAAAATAGTAGTTTTCTTTTTTTAATTTTTACATATGACAAGAGATAATTACCATCACTTTCGTTTTTTTTTGTCTTCACAAGACGTGGTTATACCATTCATAAAAGATTAGGAGAATTTTAGGATAGCTTGTTTGACAGATTAATATTATTATTATTATTATTATTATTATTA
>JAABNX020000106.1:15134802-15148203 GCA_015163995.2 Mormyrus lacerda | reverse complement strand
ATCTTCTGTGCTAAGGCGTGTTATTAAAGCCTATTCGCCTTGCATATCTGGGTCCGACTCTCTATCCCTGGACGTTATATGATGATCTTGGAGAAAAAACAGAACCCCCACAGGTCCCAAAAGTGTGATTACAGATTTTTGTGGGACAGGTTTTGCAACTTGTTAATTGGAGCTAATTCAGGACATTGGTCCAAAATAAATACCCCTGCTAATGGTGGGGTTATGTAATTCTGGGGATTCTGGGCTGAAATGTGCCAAAGCTTTGTTTAAGATTTGTGCATGGGTGAGGGGGTAGGACCCACAAGCACCTACACTGTAAATAAAATTTCCTCCTACCAATTAAAAATTCTTAAGTAACTGATTACAATAGCACTTTTTTGAGTTTGCGCAACATTTTAATGACTAATTGTAGTATCACACGTAAATTATAGGGAAATGCTTTACTTTGGGACTGATAAATAAATTCACATTAGCCCGACATAATCAACTAATATAGACAACACCAGTTAATGGATATAAAATTAATTATACAGTTCAGTCAACACCATGTGTAACTGTCACTCTTAGACAACTATAAGAAACATGCAAAAACTGAGCAAATGATAACCTTCTTATTCAGCCAATTAGCCTGTTTATTTTGGCTAAACTAAAAAGAAATAGTATAATCAGTACTCTTATGGTGAAAGAAACTTATTTCCTTGAAACATGCTTATTTCCTTAAGACATTGTCCTTCATTAACTTTCATTAATAATTGTAAATATGTTGATAACATTTCAAAAATAGATACAGTACCATGTCACTGAAAAACGGGATTCAACTGACTTGTAGGCGTTACATAAATAAATAATCAATACGATGTGTATGTATTTTTGCACAGCAGAGGCACAAATTAAATTAACACTGCAGAGTGTTTATATTATAAACCCTATATATGTTAAACTGCGTTGACCTGCTACCTACTGCCACAGCATTAAGCCTTGGTGGCCTTTTGCTCTGGTGTGCTGCTTGAGAGTCTTTCACCTTCGTAAGGGGGTCTGGTGTGGAGCTCTCACAGTGGACTATTACGGTTCACCTGTGGGGCGATGCCTTTGCATGGAAAAACAGAATTTATTTGCTTTTCCCAGCACTAGGCTTTATCCCCCCCCCGCGTACAGTCCTCTATGCCTCAAAAATACCAGTTCATCCCAACCCTGATTTGAACTACTAAGAAGGAAGTAATTCTTCAAAATTCCTTTGGAATAGCACTTGTAGGTAGTGGTGGCTTAATGATTAGGGAAGCGCACTTTGCATCAGTAAGGCACCACTGAGTTACCCTGAGCAAGGTACTACCCCCAAGCGCTGCTCCCCAGCTGCTGGATTAGCTGCCCCCTGCTAAGTCATGATATCACATGTGGGTTAAATGCAGAGGACACATTTTGTTGTTGTGTGCTGTGGTGTGTCAGCAATGACCGCTGATAACTAAATAAATAATAAAGCCAAAGAGTCAGTTGCTATATGCCAATTAACTCCAACAGGCCAATCTGATTTTGTCAGTCCAGAAGTTCAGCATTTCATTTTAATTTAAATGTGATTATTACAATTAGCCATTGAATTGTTGGGCAAATTCAAAAGTGCCATTGTAATTAGTTACTTAAGAATTTTTAATTGGCATGAGGAAATATTTTTTACGGTGCAGAATAATTTACGCTTCTCCCAGACTCACATTCTCTCATTGAGCAGACAATGAGCTGAAAGTATCCCGTCAACTACTTCTTGTCCGTTCTGCATCCTACCCACCTGTTATATATAACCACTTATCCGGTAAAGGGTTGTGTGTTTTTCTTGGATGTTATCCCAGGAAGCAGAGGGTGCAAACAGGGCACTCCCCAGACGTGAGTCCGTTTCATCACACCTTTCTGTATATTATAATACAACAAATCAACATTCCGTTTATTCATAATGTGATAAATACCCTCATCATCTAAATGAAGTAACATTTTATATAGTGTTATATTTTATATAGTATATATTTTGTATAATTTAAAACGATCCTGTGAAGTGGAAGATTTTTTTATTTTTTTTTTTATCAGTCCAATGAATTTCAGGTCGAATGTTTCCCAGCAGCTGAATCCAGTTGGCTTTAGTGCTGCTCTTAGAACAGATTTGCATCTCCTGCCCTCCTGATACCTTTAGCACAGGGAGCTGCACCCTCAACTTGACAATGCATGTTTCTCTTTCAAATGCTTTAGCCTCTCTTAGGTGCTTTGTTCTCTACTTCTCTAAAAACACACGTCGAGCAGCGTTGCTATGGGAGTGAAGCCAGTTTGTGCAAAGATGCTTAGCATGTATACTGTAGTAATAATGATAATAACACTTTTATTGATTCCTTTAGGGAAATTCTCTTTTCGCCTGCCCCATGTCCTGCTTTCCATGACACGCAGACACACATGCAGGTGAGCGCAAGCTTGGCAGTGAAGGGCAGCCACCTGCAGCGGTGCCCATGGAGCCGGGGGTTAAGGGGCTTGTCCAAGGGCCACGGACATGTGGTTATTCTGCTGAGGCTGGACTCAAACCAGTAACCTTCTGATCACAGACAGAGGCTTTGTTTATTTGAGTCATAAGTTGAGTCTCACAAGTTGAGTGAGAAATGTGCCACCTGTCCACTTTGACATGTAATAGAACTCAAAATAAAGTAAAGGCCAACCAGAGATGCAGCTTTATTTTATTCAGGCTCAAAAAGAAAGAAAACTTGGGGGTACGAGGTATCTGAGGTGTTTGTGAACAAATGCGGGTTGAAGAAGAAGCCATTACATCCATGTAGCAAAGGACAGATTATATTAACAACAATGCTAATTCATCTTCAGGCTCCCGTGTTACGCTGTGCATTGTCTCCAAGGCTTAAATCTGGCTTGGATCTGCAAGCACGCAGAGTGGAAGTGAGGCCCTCCTCTAGGGTAATGTTGTAAGTGGAGACCTTTTATTTGTTCATGTTTTTGAAAGGCCATGCTGCACACCCGTGCGTGAGATTTCTCATGCCATATTGCTGTATTCAGCAGTTGCAATTCTTGGTTTATTATTTACAAGGATGACCAAGAGAGATGTGGGTTATGGAGGGAAAATGCAAGAATAGTTTAGAATTAGTGAAAATCAAGGGGATTAAAAGAGTGACTCTGACAAAACACGAAACAATTCCCCTGACCATATTAATCTTGGAAGGAGTTCTGTGTACACTTCCAGCACTCTGTATCCCCAGTCTAGTTCCTGGTACTTTGCTCTGACGTACGTCCAGATTGAACAGCAAGGTGCCGTCCCAGCATGCAAAGCTACAGCTTACCCTAAGGGGGGACAAGTGGGTTCTCGATGCACGCAGCTAACTATCCCCTTTGCATTGCCCACGCATTCCAACCTTCAGCAAAGAGAGGCGCAAACCCAGCTGTTAATGGCCAGCGTGTTCTGGTTTATCCACGCGAGGCGCTATCCCTAACCACCGGGATAATTAATGACCATGCTGGACAGTGTCCTGTGGATGCTGTTCACTTATTTTGCTGAGGTGGCGCCGAAAAGTCAAGCCAAAGCCGAGAGGTGGGGGTTTGAGTCAGCAGTAGCACAGTAGGAACTTCTTAGTTTTTGAGGACACGCCATAGATACATTTATATGGATTTTCTGGCCGGGCTGCTCCCTTGATAAAATGTGTACCAATGTAATGCACATTGTTCTCTGACTAATCTATAATTATTCTGGTATGCAGAAACTGGGGGTCAATCCTAATTGTTTTCCTGCACCAGAAATACTTCCGCCCGTTTCGTTTGGTAACTGGCACTGCTGCTTTCTTCCTGCTATTGGAAGTAGCCCTTGTTTTATTACGTGACGTGGTCAGAATAAGGTTAAGCACATGTGAGTCTCTGCTCATGTGAAATGGGGATATTTCCGTCGCCTAACTGACCCAATTAATGGAGTCATCTGTGTAGGTCATGAGCTTTCCCCAGGGCAACATCAGAGCTATACTCTCAACCCAAATGTCAGACCGAGCTTGTCGCTTTCAGGAGGAAATTTCCTCACAGTGTCTAATGAAGGGTAAGTCGGGTTGGCGACCTCCCTATCGCATGCCGCACGGGGGGTGGAGAGGCGGCTCAGCGGGATTGAGTCTGATTCCCAGTTCTGCCTCTTTGCATGTAGAATTTGAATGCTGTCCCTGTGGATGTGTTCAGTCCAAAAATATGCGGTTAATGAAAGGGGTACCTGAAAAGCCCTGCAATCGATGTCCATCGCGTCCAGGATGTCCTCTGCCTCTCTGTCCTCTGGTAGGCTCCAGAATCACTGCCACCCTGGATAAGACGTCTTGGATACTTAGTGATACAAAGCAATTGAATTGCTGTAATCATATCAGTACAAATGTTACCCTGTGACGTAATTATGATTTACCCTCAGTCACTGTAACCAGGTTTCTGGCAACCCTCTGCTTTTATCTCTGTCTTTAGCAGTCCATAATGGATTCAAAAGGCAAAATTATATTACTTTTATGATAATGTACTATCTGGTTTCATTAGATGAGCTCTGTGATTGTATGAAACACAGAATGAATGTAGAATGTGAAGATCCAAGGTTTCCACCAAGAAATATTTATTTATATAACCATGTTTCAATTATTTTTAAATCATTCAGTGTTATTGTAGATTGTAATGCCAGAGCAGTGATTTTTCACACACGTAGAATATACAGATGCTCCTCTACTTACGAATGAGATACGTTCCGAACAGCCGTTTGTAACTTGAAATGTTCGTTATTCAACATCATTTTAAGGGTATACGCAAGTACTAAGAACTTGGATGCTGGGAGTACGCGCGCTACGCTGCTGCGCGGCGGGAATAGCGGCCAGAAGTCGTACTACCCAGGACTGACGTGCAGAAAAAATACTTGATGTTGCGGACAGGAAATGGGAGCCCAATGAACACAATGTGGACTAACACTCCTCTTCGTTCGTATGTCGGAAAGTTCGTAAGTAGAGGAGCGTCTGTACTATATATTAATGTACAGAGTAGGCACTTTATAAGGTACGTCTGACTAGCACTGTATAGGATGCCAAATGCCTGCCAAACAGCTGGAATTCTTTGAGGCATGGATTCAACGAAAAGCCATGGCTTTTTTGCACTTGCAGCCTTCCTGTTGTCTTTAATGAATCTGCCCATTACCTTCTAACTGCTCATTAAAAGTGTTTTTCCCCTCAGAACTGCCACTCGCTGGATCTTTGATATTGTAAAGTTCAGACACAATGGTAGCTGTTGCTGAGATGCCGAAAGTACCATGTTTGGCACCATTAATCAAAAACATTCAAAATCTCTTAGACCCTGTTTTCGTCCATTCTAAAGCTTCTTCAAACGAAATCTGAACCTCCTGATCTTATCTTGTAGGACTGCAGTGGAGCAGAACATTTCCAGAAACTTTCCACTCCATGGGAAGTTAAGCTTGGGAACTTTGGAAATATTTCACGTTAGAAAGTTTCTAGGGGAATTAATGGGAATATATGGGAATCAATGGTTTGCTAACTCCAGTGTTGTATGCTTTATATATTGAATCACAGGCACATGATTCTCTGATTGTAGAAACATGCCGCATGGGCATGAGCAGATGTACCTAATAAAGTGGCCGCTGAGTGAGTGTATGTGTGTGTATGCGTGCGTGTGTGTGTGTGTGTGCCCGCACGTGCAAACTCCTAAATCTAGTCCCACAGACTACAGGAAAATCATATGCTTGCATTGTATCCTAACTTCCCAAAAAATTAAATCATTATTATTCAATCATAATTAATAAACTTTAAAGAGAATAACCAGTAGATAATTTGTGTCCCTGCACTAATTATGTATCATAATGATGCTTAAAATTATGCCGTACTTCTGTCTATGAAGTATGCATAAGTATGTATGAATGGTTAAAAAACCTCTGATAAGAGTATCTGATGATAGTACGATAGTATACACCCAGCTATAAAGTAGTTATCCACTCTTTTTCAGAACATTTCGCTGAAAATTGCCCTGTGACTTTTGTAATCCTGTCCGTGTGGATCTGATGCTGGTCATAGATTAATAAACATGAGTGCTTCACTTGAGTTTTATTTTTAAATGACCAAAATAACTAATCAAATACTAAAAACATTTACATTTAAGAATCCATCCATCCATCCATCCATCCATCCATCCATTCTCTGAAATCACTTATTCTGTTCAGGGTCACAAGGGGTCAATAGCCTATGGGTGCAAGGCAGGGAACATCCCAGGATGAGGCACCAACCCATTACAGGGCACACACACACACACACACACACACACACACACACACACACACACACACACACCTGACGACAATTCAGCAATTCCAATTAACTTCAGCATGTTTTTGGACTGTGGGAGGAAACCAAAATACCAGGAGGAAACCCCACAATGACAACATGCGAACCCAACACACGGAACCCTGGCAGAGACTCAAACCCGGGTCCTAGAGGTATGAGGTGACACTGCTAACCACCATGCCACCCCTAATTTAAGCATTTATGCTACATTTCCATAATTCATATTTCAGGTAGAAAAACCGAGCAAACCCATGGCATAACCGCGACAGATTTTAAGAAACTCTGTTTTCAGTGTCAACATGTATACAGGGAAAACAGAGTTTTTGGGTGATACGTCACAGTGTGCGCCGTTGTCCAATTTGTTTAAAGTCAGAGCGTGCACCGTTTGCTGTACTGTATACATTAGGCGAGTTTGAGCAATGGCGGGCTTAGCCGAAGTAGTGCTTGTGCTAACCTTGCTGACAGGACTTCTTACATGTGTGCAGATAAATGTCGAGTCACTCTCGCATTATATTGATCAACACAGGCGTCGGAATGTGCGCCATGGTTTTAAACTTAACCGGACTGGCAATTAAGCTTCTGTTTGGCTAACATGGCAGTACGGTTAGAGTTATAATGCCCTCTGTTGGTTTGGCTCTTGACAGCGCATTGTAGCGGTTTTACGTGGACGGAAATATTTTGGAAGACAATGTTCGTGTGGACGGGGATTTTCTTTTAAAGTGGAGGAGGAAAAACACAGTTTTAAAAAATACCCGTGTATGTGTGGACAAGGCATTAGACAAAGCGTTGTGTGCCTGCCTGTGACATGATGACTGCCCATCATCAGCCATAATGAATCCAGCTGCCTCCAGCTATTTTCAGCCCTGGTGCTAAGGAAGGAGAAAGATAATTCTTACAACAGGGCCCTTTGTGATTATTAAAGCATTTCGCTGCTTATTAGGATCATTCTACCCAAGGGTGTTCTACTTTACTCTCTCATTAACTCCTAATTGAAAATGATATTCAACAGCAATGGACCCACAAGATTAGTCCAATACCATCTGGGTAGTCAGGGTCAATTGAAACTGATTTCCTGGTAATACATTATAAGTCAGAACTTGGGGACAAACGTTTACGTCAAGAAGGGCATGCAGTGAAATCACTGCCAGGGGCTTCCTTGTTGTTCAGTGTGGATTTTCTTAAGATGCAAAATAAACACAAATTATCTACCAAATGTAGACATCACAGACATTCTCATGCAAGAGCATGTGCTTCAGGACTTTTTAAACAAGCAATCATTTTGCAAAATGGAATGAGAATGTTCATGATTAATGCATTAACCATAGCCAGCTGTTACGTCAGTAGCATAGCAACCAACAAGGTTATTTGAGACTTCCTCAGAAGACTTGAAAACAGGACAATTAAGCAGGTATATGCTCTCTCAAATTTAGTGGCTGGTATTTATCAAGTAGATAAATTTATTCTCAGCAATGGTATTCAGTATTTCAGAAATGTAACGTGTTTTAGCTACCAGCTATTCAAATTAATTACAGGTTTATTCAAACAATTATTTATTTTTTCTTTAATTCTTTAAATTCATTTAACTGGATGTGGTTATTTAGAAGAATAGAACAGAACAGAATACAACAGAGCAGCATAGAATACAATGACTTTACTGACATAACTCGCACAATACAATATTAATAAACACGTTAAACTTTTAATACATTCAGTCATTAGCAAGCAAAAGTGTTATGAATTATGGTTTTGCTTTTTTGCATATACAATATAAGCTTCTTATTTGTATATAAAAATTGAAATATTATGTATTTACTTGTTTACATGTATGAGCCAGTATTTGTGATTATTGGTACTTGGTCCAAATTAACATCCAAAATTTATTCATACAGTATCCTACTGGGAGAAAGTACACCCACTGCACTCTTTCAATGGAGAAATATCCAGTGGTATTGGTAAAAATGTGGTCACTTTAAGTGTGACAACATTTAAATGTATATGTGTCTATTGAGTAGTTTTGTCCAAAGTGATGTACAGGTGATGATCATGGAGCCTGAAACATTAAAAAAAAGTAAACACTGAAAAACAAACATTTTTGGCTGAAATTCTCCAGTGACTAATAACAATAATGATGATATGATATAATGATGGAGGATGGTTTTTTTATGGGGCAGCACGGTGGTTGTCTCACATCTCTGAGACCAGCGATCAAGTCTCTACCTTTGACTCCATACATGTGGGGTTTGCATGTTCTCCCCATATTGTTGTGGGGATTCTCCTGGGTACTTAGGTTTTGCTCCCCAGTTGATCAGCATGTTGAGGTTAATTGGAGTTACCATGTCGCCCCTTGACGTCCCTGTGTGAGTGTTACCCAGCAGTGGCTTGGTGCCCCACAATGGATCATTCCCTGCCTCGTGCCCATAGGCTCTGGACCCCCATGACTCTGAATAGGACAAGCAGTTACAGAAAATTGACGGACTTCTTGCTTAATGTTATAACGTAGAAGAACATTAGCTAATCTAAACGTAGGGCAGTAGGTCTCAGTCCTGTCTCTGGCAGCCCTCCTGACAGAATGTTTTCATTCCAACCCTCACTGCTTTCAACCTGCCACATTCATTGTTAGCCTATTAGGGGCCATTTATGCGTCATTAAGGTAGGGTTGGAACGAAAACATTCTATTGGGGTGGGAGGGAGTGTGCAAGAACACTGTTGAGAAGCACTGGTGTAGGCATTTATGTTGCAAAGATCCACAAATAAGGCAGTTATTGGGACTGACTTCCAAGTTACTGTGTTGAACTCTTTACTTGACTAAACGTGTATGCTTTCCATTATCTGCTTAGAATTGAACTTCCATTGATCTATTTTGATTTTTTATTGGTGGGAACTTAAAGTGATAGAGCCAGTCTAGCTAAAACGTCCTATCAAAAACACAATTATTGCCTTAACTGTCAGCATAGCCTAAAATTCCCCAAACTGATTCCATTAATAGTTTTACATGACAATACATTTGTGATGTGTTAATGATTGACATACAGTTACTCAATTAACACCTCTGATTTCCTAAGTAAAAGGTTTCGCCTGAAATTCTTCATGCTTATTAAAGACATGCATTTCATCACTTTTTAGCAACATCTATTTCCTGTAAAACCTTCAAAGATTTGGTTGATGATTAAGTTCATTTAATTAAAATATCAGTATACTTTATGAGGAGAATTGGCAAAATAAAATCTATGGAATGTTTCTGTACTGTACTGTAAGTTCCCAAGGTTGCTGAGTGATAGGAAGTAATCAACTAAAAGAAATTTCTTGATGAAAGCTGGTTGCTCCATTCTAGTCCTGGAAGGTCAGTCTGTAGCACAGCTTGCAGGTTTCCCTGCTCAAACACATCTTAATCAACTAATTTGCAAGTGTAGTAGGTTGGTGTAGTAGGTGTGTTTGAGCATGGTAATCTACAGGTACAAACCGTCCTGTGGACTCTGGAACTCAGCCCTAAAGACTCCCTCTACATGTGGGTGCTGTTTTAATGGC
The DNA here is from genome assembly GCA_015163995.2 of Mormyrus lacerda. NCBI lineage: Eukaryota > Metazoa > Chordata > Actinopteri > Osteoglossiformes > Mormyridae > Mormyrus > Mormyrus lacerda. The sequence goes on along the minus strand of JAABNX020000106.1, from coordinate 15,138,355 downwards.
CAGTTCCTCATGTTTCATCATATTTATTTCACCAGACTGTAACTTAGCTTAGAGCACAATAATGCAAGTGCTTTCATCTGTCTTGTGTCCATCGCAGCCCATGTTATATGTATGCCTTGGATCAGACGCATGGATAGAGACCCCTAAAGATCAGCTATGTTAGTTAGCTTTGCATGTTAGTAAATGCTGGTAAATGGCGGTGAATAACACTTTATTTCTGTAGTATAAAAAAGAGCATAATGTTACATTAAATATTTATCTAGTCTTATATTCTACGTAATCCCCAACCAACCATCCATCCATCCATGCCTCATCCATCCATATTATATATTTATCTAGTTTTATAGTCAACATAATCCCCATCCATCCATCCATAAAAATGTCCAGTATAAGAAAATGGATGTCTGGAGCTCATCCCAGACAGCATATGGCACAAGGCTGGGACAGGGACCCTGGAGAGGATGCCAGTGCATCACAGGGCACCTGCATATCTTTGGAATGCAGGAGAAAACTGCAGCAGAAATCATGCAACATGGGGCAGAGAACAGGATTAGAACCTCGGGAGTGAATGAAATAGCACTACCCATCATGCCCCATAATACCACTGTTCAATAATGTATGGTACTATTAGTACAACTTATCTCTGCATGTGTCACGGCGCTGGGCTGAGATTTTGGGGGAACCACCCCTTAAGATACCAACTATCCCACCCTGGGAATTTCACCCAGGGAAATATTTCCTTAGCTAAATAAAACCCCAAAAAGGCACTCAGGTCCATCATACATGGCAACAAGAGACATGACTCCACTTACAATATTTTATTAACAATCACAGTAATAAAACACCATCCACAATAAAAGATAAGAGTGACTTCAGGGCTGATGCACACAGGGTGAGAGGTAAAGCTGTCAGGCAGAAGATGGCATCCTGGAACAAAGCACTACAATTCCCATGCACACATGCAAATCTGGTGCCCTGGTGGAGTATCAACCCAACAAAACCAATCTTAAAACACAAAATAAAAATACGAAAACCTTCACTCCATATAGTTAATGCTGGAAGAACCAGTTAAAAGGGTAATTGCAGTCAACTAATCCCCTCATTCACAGTACAGCAAAAGAGCCAATCAGCAGCAACTGCAGGGCAGGCAGGCAACGCAGCTGTAATTGTCACATCCCTCCGTCCAGCCCTCCTATGTGCCATGCCCACCTCGTTACCTTTGTATGAATTCCCAACGTACCAGCTGTCCTTCATGCATTCTGATGTCATGTCCTGTATTTAGTCCGTGTGCTAGCCTGTCTCCAGTAGATCTATCATTGATGTTTGTACCGCGTGGTTACCCGTATTCCTGATTTTCCGTTGCCTGCTCCTGATTTCCCAATCCCCGCCTGTTCGTCTGAGTACCTCGGCTTGGTAGACGAGGTCCTTTACTGACTGGCCCAGCCGAAGGTCCGAAAGGCCCCTGTAGTCTGGGCTTTAGGCAGCCAAAGCTGGGACTTGCTAGAAGAGATGTCCCTAGCCGATGACGTACATTGTGCACAGGATGTGCGCTGCAACCTCTGGTAGCTACGTGAGGGGCTAACCGAGAGGAGGACCCAGCATGTCGAGCTTGGCACAGCAAGCGGGTGTCTAATCTGCCGAAGGACCTTCCCTGAGACTCCCAGCCCCCACCGAAAATCCGGACCCGGAGAAAGAAGAAGAGAGGAGAGAGATCCGAAGAAGTGCCGGTGATCATTCTGGGAGCAGTTTCTCTCTCTCTCTCCCCCTGCCGGATATGCCCAGGAACCCCTTAATATCCTGGACCCATTGGTGTTCGAGCCAGTGAAGGCAGAGCCCGCACGGACCCCAGTGAGACCTGCCCACATGCTCCCCAGAAAATTCTTCACTCTCCAGAAACTTTACTGCACAGCTCAGCTGCAGCGTGAATTCGCCACATTTGGTCCTCCCCTTCACCTGTGTCCCCATCGCTTTCCTCCTCGCCCCCTCCGTCTGTCCCTCCGGCTCCCTCCTGCTCCTTGTCCCTCTGTGTCTCCTCTGTTACTCCTGGTCCCTTTGTCCCTTTGTTGGTGTTCACCCGGTGTCTCCTTTCCTGGTCTGCCTGTCTGCGTTCCCTGTGCTCTGTCAGGTTTTGTCATGGTTTCTGTCCTTTTGCTTGTTTTGTGTTTTAGTCGTGTTCCTTGTGCCTCGGTGATGGTCTTGTCTTGTTTTCCTGGTTCGTCTTGCTCCCGGTCATGACCCTCCATCCAGCCCTCTCATGTGCCACGTACACCTCGTTACCTGCGTGTGTATTCCCAATGTACCAGCTGCCCTGCATGCATTCTGATGTCATATCCTGCATTTAAGTCCGCATTCAGTATGTCTTGTGACATCTATCACTGATGTTTGTACCGTGTGGTTCCCCGTTTGTCCTTAACCCTGAGACTGTATTTCGATCAGTTCATAATTAGCTGATAACTTATTATAGAAACATGAAAAAATCATTGACTAAACTCGTAATCTGTGTTCTTTTCAAAACTTCCATTGTCGGAAATATAAAAGTTTTTAAAATCAGGTTAAACCTGCATCGGGGGTGCGTAGTACTGCTCTCACCCGAAGATCGCTATTCACATTCTAAATAGCTGCATTAGTGCGTATTCTAATCGCATTCGCATGGAAATCTGATGAACAGCGCAACGGTGAAACGTGATTCTGATACATCCCCACCTGATACTTTATATTTGCATAGGTATATTTACATAGAGAGGTTAAATAGTTAGCTGCAACACTTCTGAGCCTCCTTCAGTAAAACTCCTTTGAGACACCATGTTTCTAATGAGGGCGCTGAGCTAAGTAAGCCAGCTTTGATTCATCAATCTCAGTTTAAACGTGCTAGTTCTATGATCTGTTCAGAAATATATACATGGGTAGTAATGTTATTACGAATAAAAGATGAAAGGAACATAGTTAAACTTTGTTCGGGTAGTTTGAATGTTCTACCTATGTTGTCTAGGTTTATTTTAACACAATGTCACCATCTTGTTTACTCCAGAGATGCTACTTGTGAAGCAGAAGCATGATTTCCAGCTTCTGTATATAAAAGGCATCGCCTGACGCTACAACGCTCAGTCCTACTGTTCCGTCCATAGGACTACAGTCATCAGCTTTATGTCCACGTCAACAGCATCGTTTTATTGGGTGTGGCATTCTATCCAGGGCACTCAGGGACTGTTGGAAAATAATTCTGTCAGACATTGGACAGTTTGAGTTCGGCAGAAAAGACAAAATGGCATTTCTGAACTGCCCATAGTGTCTTAACGTACACACAAACACATGCCCAGTGATGGTCCACCACTTGGTGTCCCATGTTTGGTGGCCTATGTTGCCTGGGGCAGGCCACAGGTTCTCCTATAACCATATGTAAGAGTGCTGAATATGCACTTTGCATTTTCATAAACACATAGTGACACTTTTGTCTGATACACACAAACACTTTATACATATACACTCACCTAAAGGATTATTAGGAACACCATACTAATACGGTGTTTGACCCCCTTTCGCCTTCAGAACTGCC
>JAABNX020000106.1:15089575-15106707 GCA_015163995.2 Mormyrus lacerda | reverse complement strand
CCTCTGATATTGCTCAAGTATCCTGAGAGAAAATCGCGACCACTATGATGAGTGGAAAAAATCACGGTTTACATTTTACCCCAAATCGTGCAGCTCTACTCAGGCGCATTGCATGCAATAATATTTTTTTACTTTGGGTGAGTGACGATGGTCATGTACGGTAATGTGTCGGAATACAAAGTCGTTTTTTGACTCAGAAAAGTAGGAAAGTGAAAGTAAATGTTGCAACAAAGTACAAGTCTGGAAAAAAACGTCTTTAAAATATATGTATATATTCATGTTGCATACAACATTCATATTAATTTATTTATTAGATGGTTTATTTAGCCGATCCAAAGTAATGTATATTTGAAAAAGCAGGATCAGCCAGTCCCTGGAGCAATTGAGGTTAAGGGCCTCGCTCAGCGGTCCAGTGGTGAAATCACTTGGGCAACCCTGGGACTCGAATCAGCGTCCTTCCACTCACAGGCAGTGTCCCGGTTCCCTGAGCCAGGCATTATGAAAGTATGCAGTGTGTAGCTTGGGCTGGATACTGTAGCTGAAAGGGCCAGAAAATCTCAGAAGATGAAGCAAATGAAACTCACCACTTTTCCAATGCTGGACAAACTCTAAAACTGGGGCTTATCCTAGGAATTTTATGGCACAAGGAACAGGAATACTATGAATAGAACATCAGTCCTTTACAGGACATACAGTTACATCATACTGGCATTTTATGAATAAGAAATGCCTGTGAACCATGGGAGGAAACTCAAGCTCACAGGGGGAGCATGAAAACACAATTAGTCAAGGTGCATGGTGGCCTTGGAGCGTGAAGCCGTAGGGTTACCCATTACACTGAAACTGATCCTGTGACTTTTCAAGAAAAGTGAACGTTCAAGTTCACGTTCTTTAATTTATTTATACTTCTATCACCTGTTTCAATATTAAGGTCATAAGCTATATCTGATATATATTTTAGAACACTGAAATACCACGCTATGTTTGTTCCCAGTCAAAAAGCTTGTTGGTTGGTGAGGAGCTTCTCTCACAAGTTATTATGGTGATATGTCTGCATGATCCTCCACAGCGGAGCTCTGGGTCTTCCCACTAGCCCTGCTTCGGGCTCCGTTGCAGGCTTCACTCTGCATTCTGGGTTCACCAGAGTTCCTCTCCACTATTTTTTATGTTTTGGGTCCATATTTTTTGTTTTGGTTCAGGATGGCTGGTTAACTCTGCATTCTGTGCTTAGTGCTACGGGGCTATTCCACAGGAAGAAGGTGTACCAGATCACGCTTGGGAATCTGCACCGGGGTTTGAAAAGGCCTGGTGAGTTAGGCTCCTCATGACCTTGCTAATGATACTCTAAGGACTATCTGACACGCTGATTAAAATAATGCTTGAAACACTTTCCTCAAGGCCCCGATTTCTTTCTTTGTTGCTTGACCTGACTTGACCTGACTTGACTGCATCCCTCATTGCCTAAGAAACCACAACGATCTCATTATCTTGAGTTTTGCCAGATTCATCAGTGTTCCCAGGCAAATGCATAAGCCAGACATAATGTAAAGCAGTTACAGATAATTAGTTTTATTATATGAATTTGTAAATTTATTATGAATAAGTCTTGTTTCAGCAGGAACGTAAACAGAACTGTAGACAAGAGGAAACAACAATAAGACAATTTGTAGAAAAAGTAGGGATGAATAAATAAAAGCAACAGGGAAGACCAAAAAGGGAAAGAAGCAAGGGGATTAGTCTAGTTAGTATTAATGTATACAGTCCCAGCTGAGCAAAGTGCTGCACAATTTTACAAAACCAAAATCCAATAAAGGAGGTGGTTTAAAACTTTTTAAACCACTTCTTTATGGGATTTGGTTTATATATATATATATCAGGTACTGGGCGTATTTTTGAGTGAGAAAACAAAACCCTGTCTGACATCATGGATAAAAATAAGATACAGCCAACATTAATGAATTAGTTGATTACCTGACTTTCCCCCACCATAGGATGCCTATCAATGCATGTGTCATATCCTTGTACACTGTAGGTTCTGTTACCCATCTTGTAATTATGCCAAGTTCTCTGCCATAATGCGACCCTATAATTCCTCAAAATAACGTTTCACTTGAGACATGGATAATGTAGAAGTACATGCTTACTTAATGCATTAATTAACCAGTAAAGTGCTTGTTAAGTACTGATCCTTTTTCCCCCATCATTAATCAATTATGACACTCCACGTATTCATGAGGTAACCTATATTAGTTTTGATTGAATTATGATGAACAAGCATGGGATCAGTATCTAACTAATGCTTAGTTCCTGTTTAACTAATGCATTAAGTAAGCATGTACTACTACATATTACTGTCCCCTCAAAAGTGTGACTCCTCAAATGTATGGCCATGATGATACACACACACACATAGTATATATACACATTGTGTACATGTACTGTGACAGTTTATAGGTGTATCCTGTTCTGTAATTTTGGAGTGAAATCACTGCTGATTGTGACTGTTCCTTAATTTTATTCTTCTGGTGTTACTTGAACTTGAAGGATATTGACAATGTAATATTTTCTCCATGTTATTTGATTCTGTATTGCTCCTTTTGTTTAATATCAGTGTTATTTAACTTTTATTTTAGATTTCTATTTTTGTGCCAGGTAACAGGCACTCTCAACCCTCGCTGAACCCGTGGAAATGTCAGTTCGCAGTTCACATTTTGATGGGCATCAAAATAGGAATAGGAAATATAAAAACAAAACAGAAAAATGCGACAGATTTTGAGTAAATTTTTGAGTATCTGCCACACTACTGATACCCCCTCCTTAGAAAATAAGTTCTACTGAAGGCCAGGCCACATATCCCAGAAATATACTCATGTAGTGCAATGATGCTTGAGTTAACCTGAGGCCTCTGAAAGACTCAAAACCCATTAAAAAGGTATTGTTATCTAGCACATTACTTGTGACAGTGTGTCGTATTATTACTACACTGCAATTTCATTGCAAGGGATTTTTATGAAGAAACAAAAAGCCCACTTACCTTCATTTTGAGACAGTAGCATGGACATTTTATTGCATGCTCAATCTGAGCCAGGGGAGTTCCTAGCTATTGAAAAGATCAGAAACTAAGTCAAGTTTACCTGGGGCTTGATTTTTTATTATTTTCTTTTTGAAGGAAGATTGACATCAGGGCTAAAATACTCTGGGCTTGGCTTAAAATACTCAGGGCTGTAGGCCTGAATAATCAGATGCGACGATGCCAACATTACAATGGTTAATTACTATATTAAAACCCCGATAACATTTTGTATAATAAAAAATATGTTACAGTATTAATAAAAAAACATTTTTATACTGTGTTATGTGAAACTGATGACTGTTTGAAATTGTTTTTGAAGATTACTGTTTACTAACTATAGAAGAGAAAATCGAAGACATGCATTTGGATTCCAGTGCATCCGATATATTGCTGTACATGGGCTGACCTATGCATTGCGGTGAGCCTTGTTTGCTACCAGGTTTGTGCTATTTTTACAAGTGTGTATATCTGTGTCTATGTACCTGTCAAGTTCTTGCTCTTGAGGATGGGCTAGCTAGGTCACTGTCATGGTCAGCACAAGACAAATGGACAGAGAAAGCTAAATGCTGTTGGGAAGATGGTCCAGCAAACCACATAGCTGAGGTTCTCTTATATATAGCCCACGGGCGTGGCTATCGGGACACATTGTGGGAAGCAATGCAGGAGGAAGGGTCACACCAGTCATAGCATCTTTTAGAAGCCAAAAGTCTACTGCCTGGACAATCCAGTGTTTGCATCAATATTTTAGCATTAGAGTGGCGTAAAGCAGAGTAATTAAAACAGATTGAGGCCCTTCTTAATCAATAACATGACAAATACCCAGCTGTGAATTTTCCTTATCAGAAAACAAGTCTCCTCTACAATAAAGGAGGGGTTCAACACACTGGTAACGCTGGTCCTGCCAGTTGCATTTACCCAAAATATATTCATTGTGTTTAGAATGACTTTGCATATAACAATGAAAATGAGATTATTTAGACTGGTCCCATTCAACCAGGTATGTCAGCAAGGGCATGAGAATGCATATGTCATGGAAAGGAATACGGTATAATAGTTAGAAAAACAGCATACAGCAGGGCCCATTCAAATGGACTTTTAAAATCCCTCCTTTTTAAGGTCAGGTGTTTATACGTCAATCCATTCTCTGTAACTGCTTATTCTCTTCAGGCTCACGGGGGGGGGGTCTGGAGCCTATGGGCAGAAGGCAGGGAGCAAACCAGGATGGGGGGGGGCAGCCCATCACAGGGCACACTGTCACACCATCGGGCAATTTGATTACTCCAATTAGTGACACCATGTTTCTGGACTGTGGGGGAAAGGCGGAGTACTCGGAGTAAACACCACGAGGACACGGGGAGAACATGCAAACTCCACACACATAGAACCATGGCAGAGACTCAAACTCTGATCCTGAAGGTGTGAGGCAACAGTGTTAACCACTGCACCACCGTGCTGCCCTGCCAGGTGTTTAATCGAAGAAAATTATAATTTGATTAATTAATGAAGTGAAACATTTAAGCTTGTATTCAAAATCTTAATAAACATGCCAGTGCTGTTGTAAGATTATTAACGTTTTTCCTAATTGGGATCCGTGTTAATCCTGCCTGTAGTATAATTTTAAATATATATGGTTAGTAGAAACTAAATTACATTCACTTGTTATATTCCACATGCTTGTCTTACTATCACCTGACTTTTATAAAATCGCAGCAGTGAAAGTTTCACCGACCCATTTCCATTCAAGCAGAACTGATAACTAACTATGCACATCAGTTTGCACCTGTCACAAGACCTGGATTATGCATTAAGCATTGAGGTAGCTACTGTCGATTGTTATTTTTACAGTTATTTTTGGTATAGTTGTCAGACACTGATAGCCCTTTAGCTGTTATCTGGAGGATTTGTTGGCTGCTATGCATGATGTTTTAGCACCAGTGCATTATTGTCAAATAAGCTTGAATGCACATGAGAGGGGGGAAGCTTCTTGTTTAGCACTTACTTCTTAACTTGATGGTAAAGTAAAAGATGCTTATTACATAGTAATTGATTGCCAATTGCCTGCACCAGGGAAGATGCTCAAAATTTCTTTTCCCACTTTATATTTCAGATATGGATTTCTATGATACATATATTGCATCTGTCTTGTCTATCTTTCTCCATGGAATACGTTTTCATAACTTACATAACTGGACCGTTATTCTTACAAAACTGCTGTGCAGGCTGTACGACACAGACCTGCCACGAGGGTCTGACAGATGTGCAGGGCAACATGACTGACCAAAAAAAGAGATGTTAATATAAGCAAAAATACCCCACATGATATCGGGCCAAGACCTCTTTTAAGTGGTACTGCAAAAACTTACCAAAATCCTCTATAACTAAAAAGCCACAGAAAGCATAATCTAAAGCATCATCATCTGATTGCTACATTTAATCATTTCACCTCCAACACTTCAAGCACAACCCCCCACCAAGCAGCCTTTTTGACACTGTAAAACCCACAACAGGCAATTAATGCAATCTAGGCCAGCTGGGTTTCATTAATTGGCTTACCTGGGGGCGTTCCGTGGTAACGCAAAAGAATAACTCACACCCGTCCCTGCAGCATAGCCGTGCTTCCCCCTGGCCCACAGCCTGTCTTCAAGTTACTTTTCAGTGAAACTTATTGTGTAGTTAGCAGGACATATGTTAAACCCTATGTATTTTATGGCCTTCAATATAAAGTACCCCTGGTTTACATATTCCTAGAAGAGAATTGAGGAGCTGAAGGCTCCTTCAATAAGAATAAATGCCTAGTAAGGTCAAACATCTTATACTGCACCAAGTGCATCTCTAAAATTGACTGAAAAAGGGACACAGGAAAGCAGGTGTGTCAGGTGAGCATCATAGATTAGCAGAACTGACAGAACAGAGACCGGGTTGATTAATAAACTTGTGTGGAATGTGCAACGAGGCTCAACTGAAACACATTTTAGAAAGAGTTTTAGTTACATGAATAACATTAGGACGGAAATGTCTTTTTTCCCAGTTACTGTGAAATGATTCCTTGGATCAGTGACCAGTGCAATAGTCCTGTCATCCCAGCCCTTGGGTGAAAGCCAGCAGAGTGACATCCAGCATCTTCCATAAGATAAGTAGTCAGTTTTGAGAAAAATTTCCTGGAAAATGTATGCAGGTGACATTCACTCATAAAAAGCGACAATCATGCCAAAAAGAGAGAACCCAAAGTCACTCATACTGTGCCCTTTAAAAGTGCCGATTCTGGGTTTTGAATTCTTCTCTTCTGTGGGTCCTTCTGTTTAACGTCAGGTCCCGTTCCTACCAGGCCATAAAAAGGGGAACAGTGAACCTGTGTAGAAATGAGAAAGATAAAATACATAATTGAAGGAGAACATTTTCCGGGGTGTCCCTGTGACTTTAAGTGTTGGGAGTCAATGGAGAAAGGACAAATGCTCCTCCCCAAGTTTCTTCACACCTGTGCTCATAAGACTGTGTTAAATTGAGTTGTAAATCACTTGCGGTTTACCACAGGGGTAGCATGGCAGAGGGGGGCATTGTGGGATGGGGAGCAAATGTAGAAAGCAATAAAAGTGACAAATGATCTGACCCAGTGGGGTTCTGGATTATCTCCCCTTCATTGACCACCGCCCATCCCACAGTTCCCAGCTGCATACAGAGCAACCACATCTCGTTGGGAATCAGATCAATTTGATTTCATCTTATAACGTGAAGAAGATGGATGGCGAGAGGAGAAAAAGCAGCAGTGCATCAGAAGGCTTGAGCTGAGCTGAGGGCTGACCACTGTCAGCTGCACAGAGTAAGCAGAATGAATTCAATTCAGGGTGACGGGACACAAGAGTATTGATCTCACGCCAGTTCTGAAAAAATAACCGACGTGTGGTTGGTCAGAGTTTTAGCACCTGGATCAGATGTGACAGGAGAGCAAGCCCCTTGATAGATGAGGGGAACTGTTGCGGGGCAGATTTTCAAACATTATGCTCCGGCAATTGTGCACAGAATGTGGAACAAAAGCAATCCCACAGACCATGCTGTAGGTACACCTTTCTGAAGGCAATGAATAACTAAATATCACAATTTTTAGCTAACTAGCTAAATACTATAATCTTTATTGGCATTGTGGTCAGATTTACTTAGGGTGACGTATAACATGTTTAGTTATAGATATGGAATAATGCACTATAACCCCAGTCACCTGGCTTTGCCTCCCAAGGTGACCACACCCCCTGGCCTTCTCAGAGGGAATAGGTGCGTAACCCAGTAAAAGTCAGATATACGGTTGCATTCTGAGTGAGCTATACAGCACAGATGGGGAAAGACAGAAGGCAGCTACTAAGAAACCTAGTCCTCACAGCACTCAAGTCATTTATTATAAGAGTACATCTTATTTCCTACTTCCCACCGAAAAATAACTTTGTCTTAAATAATTGGAATAGGAATAGGACACAAAAAAGAAACATTGCAATCAGTACTGTAGATATACCCTATGAAAAAGGAAACAAATTAAACTATTTTAAATTTGTTTTTCAAAGATGGCATTAAATAGTAATTCCTGGCATTAAATAAAATTATTGACTCATTTGCAGACTGTAAAGTGCCCAGTCTTGCATTACGCCAAGGTTTCCTGCATGTCCTTAGGGAGGTTTCACACACAGTGCTAACCACTGAGTCACAATTGCTTTAACACTATGATTTTTACTGTGTACGATTAATAACCACCTTTAGAACAGACCGGAACAGGCAATAGCTTGAATGGATTCGTAATGCCAGGAGTTCCCCGTTTAGCGGTGATGTTGTGTGCCCGGCCCCAAGCTCAGAACACATCTATGCCACAGCATCACAGCTGAGGCGAGAATTGCTGTTTGCCTTTGGAGATTAGCCGCAAATATTGATTCTTGAATTCTGGGACATCTGTTTGGAATTGGAAGCACTGCGGCTTGCCAGGTTATGCTGGAGGCACACTGCGTCCTCGTACTTAGGGGGGAAGTATACCAGGATAACAGGAAGAGAGGAGGGATAAAGCAATGTTCAAGGCTTTGGTCAGTGGTGTCCCCATCAGTGGGCTGGAGTATCTAATGGAGACCACAAACGTAGCATGGCACCCCTGAAAATAAAACATAGAACCTGCAAAAATAGCATGGTTCAAATAAGTAAATAACTCCACAGTATTATACATTGTTGTATATATATGTTTCCTTCCAAACAACAAATTAAGAAGAGCATGAATGGCACATTTAGATAAGCGTGTGTCAGTAAAAAAACGGATCATCATGTAGCGATATTTTCCATAAATAACAGATGCAAAAATGAAGGGAGTCTTAAGACTGTTAGTTATACAAGTACTTTGATTTCAGAAGTATTCTGAAACTGAAATAATCTGAGTGGATTGACACAAAATCATAGTAATTATAGTTCTGTGTAGAAATCAACATGCCGTGCAAGCAGGTAGTTTTACTAGAACCAGGGCAAATAGAAGCAAAATTGAGAGGCAGAGATGTAGTGGGGGTCACAGAGTGGAAGGTCGGGTAACTGGGGAAGTCAGTCCCACACAGGAGATGCTGGATGGGAGTAGAGAGAACAGGGGGATCCCGGTAAATAGGAGCTGATGGGAACACGGCAGGCAGGTCGGGTCGGGGCGGGGCAAGGCGGGGCTACACGCAACACAAGCAGGAAATGCTCAGTACATCATCATATGGATGAACAATACCTTGCACCAAGAGAGAGGCGGCCCGGGATTTGATAGGGACCAGTGACACGGTGGTGCAGTTAATTCACCGAACAAGCTGCCATTCTCACAACGGGATACGACACATTCTAGCAATGCCATGTTTTTGTTTTTGATATAGCCTGTAATCATTTGACTGAAATTGCACTTCATAGCATGTCACTTAACAACAAGAAATTTCTCAAAGATACCTCATGATTTAAAGAATTGCTACTGAAAAATTCTGAAATACTGAACCCAATTCATCCTGACGTCTCAACAATATATCAATTGGTAGCTGTATCGCAAGTGTTTTCGAAACCTGGAAAGAGACTCCCACGGGACTTATGAAAGATAAGATAAGAGATAAGATAAGATAGAACTTTATTGATCCCACAGTGGGGAAATTTGTGTGTTACCACAGCTCAAAACAGATAACAAGAAAAGAGTACAAGAGTAATAAAACACCAATATGTAACACACAAATTTCCCCACTGTGGGATCAATAAAGTCCTATCGTATCTTATCCAAATGAAACTGAAAGTGTTATGTAGCGTTTTGGGTTGGCAGCAGGATGGATTCATGGGTTCAGAAATGTATCTGCCTGTTTTTTTTATTTCTTAGCCTAAATTTCACAGGTACCTTTGTTCTTCAGTCTCCCTGAAAAGCTCTAGTCTCCTGTTAGTTCAGTGTCAGAAAATATTAAGTGGCTAAAGATCATATGACACCAAAATAATTTTACAAATGAAGAAATTATGAACAAAAGTGATTTGTTGAAGTGTGTGTATTCCATCAAGCAAATTAGCTCTGCAGTCTCTTTTCTGCAGCTTGTACAGATTGATATTAATAATGGGAGTAATTGATCGATTCCACAGGACAGAGGCTCCAAAGCTGTTTGAATCCTGCCTCTACTCTATTTGTGTGGAATTTCCCTCTGTGTGATGCAGGTTTTTACCTGCAGTCCAAAGACATACAGTTGTAATTTGAATCTGTAAATTTCCCACAGTGTGTGTGCCCTGTGATGGACTGGCTTCCTGCCCAGGGTATATATATCCCCCCCCAGCCCTGTGCCTAATGCTGATGGGCTTTTGCTCCTGGTCACCTGTCTGAGCCCGATCAGCATAAGTGCTAGAAGATGGATGATTGACTATGTGGAGGTTTCCAGAAGCATCCTACTGATTGAACATTACTATTAAATCTTTGCATTGGGAGACTGTCGATTGTCATTTTACGGCTTATGTCAATACATGAATTACAGGTACATTAGCATGGGCCATTTAAGGTCACACGGCATCTGGGGTAGTAAATTATGAAGTCTGCTGGAATGAAGGGGAACAGTCTCTATATATAGGCACTATTGGGAGGAAGATCCCAGTCATACAGTCTACTTAGATAGAAAAAGAAAAATAAGGCTCGTGTGTAGCTCAGCAGGTTTGGGATCTATGCCTGTATCCACAAGGTCATGCATTTAAATCCCATCCTGCAGAGTAATCATATCCCCCTTGGGGCTTTGACTTGGGGCTGGCTAACCCTTTGCTCTGACCCAAATTTCGCTGTCACTTGTGTGTGCATCATGGAGAGCATTATGGGATGTTATGTATGTAGAAATGTGATGTATGATAAAAGAAGCACATGTGAATTAATGCAGGCAATAAAATCCCGTCTGTATCATACAAAGATAAACGAGGCATCCAAAACCAATGCTTATCCTCTCTCCTGGACCGAGATTGTTAGATATGCTGGTTTGGCTCAGTTTTTTCCGGCCACTGGATTCAACCAAGGGCTACTGGCAGATTAGCCGGCCCGAAATCCCAAGGAAAACGTGACCTTCTGCACTCCGTTCACTTTTTGCCGATGCTGCACTCTCCCATTTGGTTTGCATGGGGCGCCGGCCACCTTTCAGCAGCGGACGAGACCCAACCAGGAAGGACAGGGCAAGAGGAGCACCATGGCTGGGATGCCAGAACATCACAGGGGCCACACATGCTCACACGCTATGGCAATTCAAAGATAGCAGTTCACCATTTTTTTCGACTGTGAACTTGGAAGACAAACAAAGGGAGAACATGCTAATTCCACACACAAAGCCATGATGCCATTTCAGTTATATGTTAAGCCTGCCCGCCCCAAATCGATCCATTCAATATGCCGATCACTGCATTCAGCATTCGTATCTCCATAACTGTCATGCCCTGCTCGTGCCGATCCTCCGGTGTGCCACGCCCACCTCACTACCTCGTGTGGAATCCCCATGTCATCAGCTGTTTCACGCTGTGTTAATTAGTCTGGAGTATTTAAGTCCATGTCTGTGTGTTTTGTGCGAGTTTGGTCATTAACGTTGTGAGGTCGTTGTTTGTTCCTGCCTGTCTTTATCTTGATTAAACCTCGAGTTCACACGATTTTTTGAATCCTGCCCCTGTTTCCCCGGTCCATGCCCTGTGCGTCATGACAGTAAGGGTCCATCCATCCATTTTCTGAAACCACTTAATTCCAACTGGGGTCGTGGGGGAGACCAGAGCCTATCCCGGTAACAATGGGCTTGGGTGGGAACCAACCCTGGGCAGTCACCAACACACTACAGGGCCAATGTAGACTCACCAATCAACCTATCCTGCACTCTTCTGGACCATGGGTCGAAACCAGAGCCCTCAGCAAAAACCCACACAAACACGGGGAGAACATGCAAACTCCACACAGATGGGACCCAGAAGGCAACAGCAATAAGCACTGTGCCGAGGCTCAAAACATTCATATCTATCATAAGCCTTTAGCCTAAAAACAAGCTGAAACGCTCAAAAATACAAAAAATAAAACTACCCCTGTAAATATGACATCTGATGTCACCTGCTTTCACCCATGGAACACAGTAAATACGCAGTCATGAATCTCAGCATTCAATGGCTGTGTCCGAATTCAGGGGCTGCATCCTTCGAAGGACATGGTCTACAAAGGAATAGCCTTTGAAGGTTGCATTTTGTGAAGATCAAACAGAGCAGAAATGGGACGGTCTGGCCAACGGAAAATTTCCTATTTGTCTCACCAGCTGTTCCCACGCTTACCCTTGAGTCACGAAGCGTCGCTCCTGTCACCTAGCTGGGACACACCCGCTTTACATCTGCGCAATGAATCTTGGGATACGTTGGGCTGCAAAGAATCCATTGGCTGGATCCTTTGTGACTTGGCAAAAGAAGGATGCAATATCTAGTGTGCATTTGAAGGAGCCTTCAAAATGGGCCAGCCTTGTTGCAGCGCTTTGACACATTCCACCTTCGAATGAAGCCTTAGAGGAATGCAGCCCTTGAATTTAGACAAAGCCAATACTGTATGTAGCTCTCAGCCTGCTTAACAAAATAAGCCCACATACTGGCCTACCCGTGCAGTTTCTGCTGAATGGCACGCCACTCCAGCTAACCACCTCGTAACATGGGGACTAATGGCCCGCCCTTCTGACAGGCCTCTCGACCACCCAATGTCCTGCAGCTCCTAGAAACGTAGAGAAACGAATAGTCTCGACAAAGATGAGTTCAACAACATATTTCAAGCCCCACTTTGTTTTAAAGCTATGCTGCACAGCAGCTTCATGTTTTAATATCCAGGGATTATGTGACATAAGAAAAAGAAAAGCTTTATTTCTCTTTTTGAGATATCACAAGAGATACCATATGTTTTTATAAAGAAACACATTCATCCAAGATGGACAAAAGGCTCTTGCATAATCAGAGGGGAGGAGCATTTTATTGAGTCATGGTTCCAATTCTGCTTGTGGGGTTATGATCTTACTTAGTAGTTTTTTCTAGAAACAAATATCAGAGACCTTTTCCTCTATGAGCAGTAGGTGGATAGCATCTGTTATTGTATTTCAACATGTTTTTTTTTTAATCATGATTATACAGTTTTAACAAATCATTTGAAAATTTCTCATTATGAGCTGAAATATCACTAATAACTGGTTTGAGGATTAAATATCCCTCAGCTTTTGTTATGTGGGTGGTAACTTTAATGAGGCACCTGATCTCAGTGCTGATGGGGTTCCACCTAGAAGGAACACCAACTGTATTAATCCAGTTCCACCCAGAAGGAACACCAACTGTATTAATCCAATTCTAAGTAACCTTTGTCAGTCTCTCAGTCTCATCAATGCTTAAAGGTTTTAGAATCCTACAACTTGGTTTAAATCTGACCTTTCACAGAATTCCGGTATTGACCTTTGGCCTGTATCAGACTCATTAATTACTTCTGTGATCTCTGTTGATTCTTCACCTTCTCCTTTTACAGATCATGCTTTTATTGATATTGTTCTATCTACTGCCGGATCAAACCAAAGAGAAGCTCCTGACTAAATTGTTCCCTTCCACTTCTGAGCCCTATCATCAGGAAATTAAAAATACTGCTGAATACACTGCAATGTAAGTTTTTTTCAGTTAAATAGTTAAATTTTTATTTGTTTATTTGGATTTTATGCCTTTTAAATGTGATGCAGTCGAAACAAAATAATTACATTTTAGGATTGAGGATGTAGTAGCAAATCACTTTACACCAAACCTCTGGCTTGAACATTTTAGCATGTCTGGTTCTGCATTTGAAATCCCCACACATAGGACCTTTCACTGGGCCAGTACCAGGCAGCCTGGCGATCACCAGTTCTGACCCAAAAGCACATCGCAATTTCTCTGCACAACCTGGCAACCTGCCCCAAGAAACACTCATTGTCAGCAGGAGTCCACTGCTGTATTTACGTTGTGCGCATGTTTGTGTTTACTGTGGGAAAGACGCATGACACCTGTCAGATTTTCTGTGTAAATGCAGCTCCTTCTCGAGTTTCCAACTTGGCTTTTCACTAAATGTCAACAAACACTTTATCCGCTAAAACTAATCAGAAAACACTTGTGTTAACATTTGGAAATTTTTAGCATTAAACAATGTTTACAGCGTTGAAGTGTGTTTTGCACATAAAATCTCTTGGATGGAAACCTGCCTAATAGGGCCAACTGTATAGATAAAATAATGTAATAATTAATTATAAGAAAGCCCTGAATCTTAGATTGTGACACCTCTAGAAGTAAAGCTACATGTAGACGTTTATACATAATTTTGAATTTGAGTGGCATTTGTATTACTGCATAGACATATCTTATCCCTACTATTGAAGTTAAGGGAAATCATTGTAAAATTCTCTACCACTACTATCCATGTAATACGTGGCTGTAATAACTTCTCCCCTTCATGTTTGGTTTGCAAAACAGAATAGGAAACCATTCCTCATCTATTACATAACTGTCCTCACTGTAAATATTTCTGACTTTTAAAACTTAGGATACAAAGCCTGGAATGGAATTAAACAGAAAATGTAAGCTAAGGCACTTTTTTAATGAAAGTGAATATGAAAGTTCAAACAAGGAAACCTAATTAATGCAACTGTGTCCAATCACATCGGTCCAGGTTTTATATGAGGAGTAAGTCTACGCCGCTGCTTTGCCGTTACAGCTTTTCGGTTCACCGGCCTCCACCCTTCCACCACCTCCGGCTCCCGGTCCTGGTCCGAGGTTGGCACCTTTGCCTCCGGCCTGGTCGCCCAGCCAGATCTGTCAGCTGCAGAGTCGATGGATCCGACGGCCGAGAGATGGGCTTCCCCAAATCACTGTTCACATGCTCATTTAAATTGTTTCAACAAATAAACACTCAAAACTATATATTGCGGTCTCCTTGCTGCTTTCAAGAGCAGGAAAACTGGAGGTGGGGTGGGAAAAGCTGGTGATGTTACCATTGCTGAACTGATTAGACAAGATTTATATTGATTCTTCCCAAGGGTTTTAACTTTCAGTATAATCTGTTTGACTGGGGATAGAAGTCTCCAAAATGATTAAAGGGACCCACAGTAGTATTTATGTAAGGGAGAGTTGCATTATCCATGTAAGTAAAACTTTTAGAAATCAGTTTGATTTTGGTCAGCATCTCATAACTGTCAGGATTCAAACTAGAACATGCTCAGGCATGTTTGTGCAAGTTGATTTGGCGTTTCAAGCATTTTATTTTGAGAAGGTCCAATCACTAGTGTTATTTTCACATAGGAGGCACAGGCTAAAAAGCGACGTGTCATTTGTTTTCATCTAAAATGTTTCAAGTTTCATTGCCGCATGTATTCCGAGGAATACAGTGAAATTCTTGTGCTTCAGTTGCAGAGTAAGGTATTAACGGATAGGATAAACATCAAGACCAGGAATGACAGATAGTAGTACAATACAAGTCAAGGCAGTGCAGGACAAAACAGTACAATATAGAAATTAATAGAAAAATGTAATTGATATGTGCAATATTACAAATGGACCACAGTATAGAAGAATAAATAAGGACAGCTGCATGTGATGTAGCAAAGCAAATTGTGCTTTTCATGTAGACTAGCTCCAGTTTTTGATGAGCTTTGCTTATACTGTCCATAAAATCCTATTTGTGCATTTGCAGAGACTCTGGGAAAACATCCTGCAAATCCTTGAGACTTTATTGTAAATGCTAGTTACTTTGAGTGGGTGGAAAATCTAATCAAAAGTTGCATTTTCTGGCACAAAGTAGTCGCCAGTCTTTGCATGACTCTGCACACAAAGGGGGTTTTGTGTGAAGCTCCTGTATTCCTAACAGGTTATAGGTACTTTATTTCTGAAGTCAGTCGATGTGTCTTATCACACTTATTTATGGACTTCTGTGTCTTATAATTAAAATGTATATATTCAGTCATTGTGTTTGCAAGGCTGAAACATATATTGTTTCTTAAGATCCTTTTCACAATAATTCAATGGGACTGATGTGAATAAGCAAACAAGCAAAAATGTCTGAGGTAGTTTTTTTCAGTCTAAGTAAAAACCCAAACTAGGTTCTCTATGCAAAAAAATCTGATTTTATATAATGAATGAATGAATGAATGGATAGATAGATAGATGTTTGTGCTGATTAGATAGATAGATAGATAGATAGATAGATAGATAGATAGATAGATAGATAGATAGATAGATAGATAGTCAGTCAGTCAGTCAGTCAGTCAGTTCCAGGTCAATGGTTTAAGAAGTACGTTCATGTGTTTTGTTTTTGTCTGGTCTCTAGACCTCAACCTACATACCTGTCCTGACAGCTGTTTGGTTTATTTAATCTGCACCTCAAGGTCTTTTCTTCATGACTAATGAGCTCCGTTTCCTGTTTCGGTTACACTCCCTCAGTAGCGTTGACCCCCTCATCAGGCTGTTTCCTGGTACCATATTTTGCCCTATACAACCCCCACGTCACATCATTCTGTACACAGGTGCCTGTGGAGTATACCTCACATTTAACCACCAAGGTGCAAATAGAATAGAATGTAACATTTTAATTGCTGCATGGAAAAAATGACATAAACGGCACACTCTGATTTCTAGCAAACAATAAATGAGGCATGTGTTTATGAAATGGCAGCATTGTTGCCAAATGGATTCCCCCGAAGTGCTGGAATGAGCAGAAGGTACTTAGCCTACTGCGAAAGCAAATAAGAACAAAAAGAGCATGATTTTCACAGCTTTGGTATTTCCTGGAGGCAGAGGGGAATTAAAACTGTCTTTTTTCTTTTATGGATTTATACAGACATTTACAGTGTTTTCTGGATCTTATGAGTTCATTATAAATTGTCAGCACTTATCTGTACTTTTTCTCAATTGCGAAAATCACAGACGATGTCACTGGAAGACAGAAATGACCAAATTGTATTCGGAAGGTATTTTGGTATTTTAGTATCCATCCATCCCCTTCTTGCCCTTCAATCCCCCCCCCAGCACAGGGTCACGTTCAGCCTGGAGCAAAGGTACATCCTGGTAAGGATGCCAGTCTACTGGAGGACCCACACACAAAGTGGCCGGTGTGCGACTCAGCAGGCATAGCCTCTGTGCCTGTAGTCAGGCGGTCACTGGTTTGAGTGCTGCTCTGGCAGAATAGCTACATGTCTGTGGCCCTTGGACAAGCCCCTTAACCCCCGGCTCCATGGGCACCGCTGCAGGTGGCTGCCCTTCGCTGCCGAGCTTGCGCTCACCTGCATGTGTGTCGCGTAGAACAAGCGGTAAGCAAAAGGAGATTTTTCCCCAAAGCGATCAATACAAGGGTCGTTATTATTAAATTTAGAGGTTCTAGTTAGCCTACATGCATGTCTCTGAATTACAGGTGGAAACCAGCTTAACATGAGGAGGATGTGTAAACCTCACACAAACAGAGCGAGGACAGCATCTTAAGCCCTAATGCTGGAAGTGTGGCCGTAATATAATTACAAATATTTGTACATAATCGTAAATCATAACAAATTATAATAACTGAATGATGTAATGATTT
>JAABNX020000106.1:15077595-15089475 GCA_015163995.2 Mormyrus lacerda | reverse complement strand
ATTTATATATATATATATATATATATATATATATATATATATATACCACTGTATTGTCATCCTGCTGAGGCTGAGATGATTTAGTCAGCATTGTAATGATAGTTATCATGCAGGGCCCAGTCAGCCATCTCTGGGCCAATAAGACAGGGGGCCGCTGTTTACTAGCTCCCATTCCACAGCATTCAGTGCGCAGCCTGGTACGCACAACCGGCTGTGAGGCAACAGCAGCATCGGCCTGAGAAGCCAGTAATGGACATGAGCAAAGCAGAAAAGGATAGAGCTTTGGGAAGCAACATGATGACAGATTCAAACTTTAACAAAAAACACCATGATCGTTATTACCAGCAAATACAAGTGGAACCCACTTACAATGATCATGGTTATAGTGATCGTTTGCTTATATGGATCAAAAAGCTTGAAACTGAATCAATCCTATACAAATACTGTCTAAATTAATTTTAAATAATCAAGTAGTCCACTTAAAATGTTCATTTTGGGTCTTTTTGATACATGACAACAAATGGAAAAAAAAACTATACTAATTCTTTTTTTTACTAGCTACCTCAGGGCTAATGCTGCACGCACAGAAAACATGACAGGAAAAAGAAAGTAATTTTCTCTCAATGACAAATACAGATTCATCTGAGCTTGTGATAAACTGCCAATAACTAGATACTGAGACGCAACAGCGAAACTACAATAACTTGCATTTTGTGTACAATATTGTACTGTATTGAAACGCCAAGCAGACTATAAACACGCACTCGTGAGTCATGCCGGGACATGAATTTAGTGAATAATTGTCATTGTTGACACACCACAGCACAATGTGTTCTCACAATTTAACCCATATGTGCCAATGTGACATATAGCAGAGGGCAGCTAATTCAGTACCCGGGGAGCAGTGCTTGGGAGGCGGTACCTTGTTCAGAATACCTCAGTGGTGCCTTGCTGGTTGGTGATTCGAACCCGCAATCTTTCAATTAGGAGTGCGTTTCCCTATCCAGCAAGCCACATGCAGACATGCAGATACCGCTGGTATCTGGTCAGCGAACAGACAGGTAGTCCAGGATGCAAGATACAGGGTTTTATTGGGGGAAGGGCAGGGCAGCCGGCGATCTGGGGAAATTAACTCGGACGCAGACTTAAATACACAGGACAAGCCGAAAATAACAGGCAACAGGTGATCACAATCGGGGATTAACACGAGGTAACGAGGGGGGCGTGGCACACAGGAGGAACGGACGAGCAAGTCATGACAGTATTGTAATTTGAAAAGTGTTTGAAACAGCTGTACTGCATTTTGAGAGTCAATAAAATTCTGTAAATAGCGAGACTGTACGTTCTATTACCTTATATTTGTGTAATTAATATACAAATGTTAATTAGATGTTAACCTGCCAGAGACATAAAGAAAAAGGGGGATAATGGTTATAATGATCATCCTCTTACAGTAATCAATTTTACCCAGACAGACGTGATCACTATAACCGGATCCCACTGTACAAATTTCACTCTAACATATTAACACATATTTCAGTCAGATGAAAAATTTATATCACATTTCTCTTGTAATTGCCAAAATTAGGAATGAAGGAATTTTCAATCATCCGTTCATCTTCCACAGCCATACCAGGAAGCAAAGGGCACAAAGCAAACCCTCCCAGACAGCATATCGGTCCTCAGTAGGGTACAAGCAGTTAAATACTATAGGCAAACTACATTCACCAATTCACCTAACTGCATGTTAGGACTGCAAATGGAAATGAAACCTGTACAATTCTTAATTCGAACCCACAGTCCCTTAGGTGTGAGACAACAATTAGAGTTATCCTGTTATCTGTGTGTATATTTAATATGGTTAAAATATATAAAAGAAAGGAAATTAAAATGCAGGCAAATAAATAGCTTTAGCACATGCACATTTATGTGTGAAATTGCTCACTATTACATATATACAGACTATACCTTCATAAACAACTACATTATGACTCAGAAATGTATTTTTGTGATGTTTAACACCCTTGTCTGCGTTAATGTGGAGGTAAGTATAGCGACTGAAGATTTTCAAGTAGGCTCAAGAGACTAGACTATGCCACCTTCTGGTGAAAAAGTAAAAAGAACATCAACACGGTTCTTATCGACATGAACAGCAACAATTAACAACATATCATTAAAGGTTATGGGTAAAATATTACAAAATAATTATACAAGTGCAAAGGAAAAAAAAACTGAATATCATGCAGAGGAGAAAAGGATCAGGACAAAGGCTTTGCAGCAGATGACCGGGCTCACCTCAAACTGCGAGTGTTTATGCAATGTTCGTGCACTGAGAGAGAAGATGCACTGCTTGCAAACCATACTTCACAGCATGTCGACAAACTGAAATCCATACGAATCATGCAAAAAAAAAAAAAGACTGTACTTTCATTCTCAATGACAAGCTGACATTTCAGAACCATGTGCGCATTAAAATATCACCAGAACATCCTGGAACGACAGGAAACCCACAAAAGCAGCTAAGCAGCTAGACCCTCTCTGACGGTCGGTCAGGGTGATACCACGTTTTTGCGGCCTGAAGTGAGCGGTTTGGAGCTAGCTGGTTTAAACGCTATTCATATTTTAAATTACTACGTAATCCCTGTAACTTTTTACAGAATAAGTGATTGGGAGAGTAAATTATAGGGCGTTGGAGGGGCATGGATGCCCTGGACGATTCAGGGGACCCAGGACTTGACAGGGGCCATGAACATCAAACATTATACGTAAAATTAGGCGGTGGGGGAGGTGACATTTTGTGAGAAGGCACAAAATTTCTAGGCATGCCCATGGACGGATGGATGGAATATCCGGTTCCTATATTGCATGTTTCAGATATTTTGTATTTAGGTTTATCGATCTACTAAAAGAATCATCACAACCAATTTGTGAGTGTTTTCTTGATGTTTACTATACACACACACACAAACACACACACACACATACACGTATTCCTGACACGCTATATACTGGAAAAGTGTTTCATCTGCTGCTAAGCAACGTGTCGCATGACACATTCTATCATTCTATTCATAGCAGTGTATTTATTTATGTCTCCATTCATCCCTTCCCCAGGGCGTGTGTATTAAGGTTCCTAATAAGTACTTCGATTTCACACACACACACACACACACACTTTACAAATGCAATGTGTTAATTAGCTTCAAAAGTCAGGCTATTTCATAGATATCGGTTTTTTTTTTCTCAAAATGGCGACCGTGCACAAAAACGATTAATGCTTTATATAACGATATCAGTGATAAACCGACTGCTCCAGCTATTTACAAAACTATTTACTAAGCACAGCTATGGATTATTTTACCTGGCAAGGAAATGGACAAGCACAACTTTTCAACTTCTACCCATCTTCACCCGCCCTCGAAGACGCTTAAGGTGAGATTAATGTCAAATACGAATGCTGACGTGAAACTAATACAGAAGCTGAAGCTATGTCCCACAATTTAGTTTTGTTGATTACTTGTCTGTCTCTTCGCGTGACACTCATGCACAATCCCTTTTAATAAACGTTTAATATTTACACTAACAGAGCAATTATTTTAAGATTCATTTATTCCACGTGTTGGTCCTTCAGGGGCGCTGACAGCATATTCATCAAAGTGAACGTGTGATCAATTTCCCCGCACGCCAGGAGATAGATTGTGGGGCAGTTTTAATCGAATTGCGAAGTTTGCACAACTTTTCCACCTTGACTTCAATTTAGGGGTTTTCATCTTTGAGGACTGTTCAAACATTTTAGACGGATAATCCTGAATACGCCCGCGTTTGCGTCCTGCATCTCCTTAAACAATCAGATAAACAGATTTTCGAAGAAAATGGGCAGGTGTGAGAATAGCTCCGTAAATTACTTTGAGAAAAGTAGATAATGAAGTGATTTTCATTACGTCGGATAGAAGAGATTGGGTTAATTAAGTACATTTATGAAGTTAATTTCGCTTTGGGTGATCTTGAAACACTGAATCTTACAGCAAAGGAATTCTAGACAATTCAGTTCAGTTTTTACGAATAGGCCTTAATAACTGTATTCTACTTTTTTAAACTCTCGTTTAAGTTTCGAGTTGAAAGTTGCTGTTGGGAATGATGTCATAAAACACCTCAGTTTTAAGACTGTTAATTAGCCTGTTATTTTGGCAGCATGGTTGCATATTCCGCAGTACCAGTCCTAGCCGCCTTGGCACCCTAGGGGAGCATCACTGTTGGCGCCCCCTGTCCTATGCAAAGTGGAATTGGCTGGCAAGTCGGCACCCCTTCAGAAGTTGGCACCCAAGATGGCTGCCTGTAGGACTGACTGAATCTGATATGCTGTATATTATGTGATGGGTATGTCCTGCACAATAGCCAGGAGTGGTCCATGTGTCACCCATGTCAAGCTTCACCCCCCCCAAAGCTGTCAATAGAAGTGGAGGCAGTTTGCCGCCCACGGTTTTCTAATTTGGTGCCCCCTCAGGAGATGCCGCCCTGGCCAATTGCCCATATTGCCCTTACCAGGATCCACCACTTAGTGTACCCGATAATAGAGTGTCTAAGTCATTGATTGTGATATCTGGAATATTTGATGTCAGTCTCACCTCTGTGATTCCCTTATTTGCCTGCATCATTACCTCTTCTTTCATAGTACTCCGACACACACCTCCTTTGGTGCCCATATCAAGGTGCATTCCTACCAACTTAATCCTCACCCCTTTCTTGCATTGAAATGTTAAAATAAAATTAATGAAATAAACCAAAAGAGTGCATCTGCTCCGTCTTTCAGACATTCCTCTGAGCTGTCAAATCCTTGAAGAAGTGTAAAGATGCAGTCAGATCTCCTTAAAGCTGTTTTGTCACCTGCTTAGATTAAACACCATACTTTTCAAAGTGTGATTCCTTTCAGCAGATTTAAAAAAGACCATCTCAACGGCACATTCCGTGACCCAGTAACAACAATTTAATTTTGGAGCTTTTGAAGTCTTTTAATTAAAAATGTAATCATCATATTAGGTTTTAGTCTAATTATGAATAATCAGGGAGAAATACAATTCAAACGACACGCAACAAATAAGGTCACTTGTTGAAAATGCAAGTTACAATGTCATTGGTTTCTACTTTGTTCTGCATATAGTTGAATAAATGTATTTGGTGCCATCTAGTGAATCGGTAGTACAGTACAGTAGTAATACTATATATACTATGTATACTATGTTAATGTACTACAGAGGGAGAAAAAAAGAGACAAGTTACTTTGTGAAGGTTCAATGTATATATAACTTCCACATTTGGTTTTACACATTCAAATCATGTACCATCCAACCAAAGAACTAACAAATAAACAGAAACACAAGAATCTCCGAATAGCTTCTTGATTTGATCCAATGAATAAACTAGCAAACCACCTCAGAAAAGTGCCCAAATGTTACAGATTTTGTTGGATACCTTGTTGAACTTTCTAGCCACATGACTTTGTGGCAAGAAACAAAATCAAGTGTTTGCTGTGGCTACTCACACTCTCTGGTAACTGTTTCAACTGTGAAATATTGGCATACAAAGAGCAATGCTTTCTTATAGACATCTATAGCTTGGTCCCTTAGGCAAGACCCTCGGTCTCCAATTTCTCCAGAGACTGTCTGACCCTGCTCTGGCAATTGGCACTTTGAGTAAAAGCGTCTGCTAAATAAAGTGTAATAGTATTTCAAGCAGAGTATTGTGCTACTTAATTATATATTAATTTTGTTCAGAATAGTGTCAGATTTTGAGTGCAGAGTTTTTGGTTCCTAATTATATCTTAATTGTTTTGAATTTCTATGATTGTCTCATTAATTGCCATGAAGTCCACCTAAGTGAATGGAAATCATACAGTAGAATCCTAGATTGGGGTGGACTTCTAATTTTTGATTTTCTGCAGTGGCTAACATATAGATGTGATGCTTCATTATAGGGGTATCTGATAAGTTTTATATATATATATATATAATTAGCAATGAACAAAACGCATCCTAAAATTATTAGGATGCCCGTGCAATTGAATATTTAAGAAATGTTTTGCCGAAATATCAGCTGAATGAAAAAAAGACCACTGTTATTATTTGTAACTCTGTTGATCAGGGACATCTGCATTCTTTTCTTTGTACTTCTTCTTTTACTGAGTTAAAGGATAAAAGGAAAGACACAGAGAAGTAGAGACTATTCATGGCCACATCGCTGAGGAAATGTGTAAAGGTTCAATAACAGAATGGGAATGGTAACACAAAAGTGCTAAAAAGCAATAACATGCTGTTTGGTTTTCTAACAGCTGGACGTAAAACGATATACAATTAAAATACTACTGTGAAAAGAACTGCATTGCATATCTTATATGGATAAAAACAGAATAAAAATATTAAAATATGATAATTATGCACGTATTAGTGTTTGTCAACAGTCTTACTGTGACTATAGAGTGAATATTTGAAGTATGACTACATTTCCCTTTTCAGATCTCCTTTCTGTTATGGATCTGCAGGCCACAAGAGGGCAATCTGAGCTGCTTATGTTCCACACAGGAGACCACGATGAAAACAAACTCTTGGCTTCTTCTGAGTTCATGTCACAGGGTTTTGTTTATCATGCCCTGACATTCTGGGTGTTTCTCAATATGCGTACTTGACCGTACCTGTGCTCTCATGAACCCATTTTACATCATCTTCTGTTGCCAAGGACCAGTTCCAATACTAAGAACAGAATCCCAGAGGACGGTAAAATATCAAAGATACATTGGATGCATCCTCACCAAATGAGACCAATCCTATGACTCACTGCACCCCGAGCTCATTCTCGGGTGGCAAGTTAGCAAGATCGGTCTTGCTAAGAACACAGGTACGATCTCTGCGTTCTCTGTATTGAGAAACACGCTCTGCTTTTCCAGGCGTTGCCGATTCCAGCTCTCCCTGTTTCCCTGACCACTTTCCTGCCTGCCAATAGTCTCTTCCTGGTCCCCTGACAAAATGCTTCCTGGTTCTACTCGATTCTCACTTTCAGCTTTCACCACCACCAGAGAGCACTTCCATTAGTCACTTTGAGCAAAGTCCAAGTGGTGGGCTGGCCTAATGTGATTGCTGACTCCTCTAGTCAGTTTACCTCACTACACTTGTTTTGTGTCCCTTCGTCTGTTATCCGTGTGACATATCAAGCACATGATCAAGTGGAGTGTACAGCCTATCCCAGGAAGCACGACACACCCCAAACAGGATCTTACTACTTATGTTTGGAAGAATTTACTTGCCTCTTTGAAAAGATAAAACCAAGTCTGTCTGCAAAACAAGTTATTCAACAGACACATTTAAATAAGCTGCAGAACTGGATAATTCATTTTATTCCTAAACATTTACAGAGAAGAAAAATAATCAGTCTGGTATTAACCGCTTACAAATGAACCAAAACTTTTGTTAGCCTTACTTGCTCCCTCATATGTCCACCTGGACATCTCCCACGGTGCTTTACAGTCAGGTATCTTGCCTTCTCCATTTTTCCCATCACAGTCTTTGCAAACAAATATTTTACATGGACTTTGACTGATGGACAGATTTGAATGCCCTGGACGGCCTGGAATCACACTCTATTGCATGGATTAGATTGAAGTGAAGCTTTTACTATGAAGCATTGCTCATCCTTGTGATTTATCAACAGCTGACTCAGTGCTCTGATGTAATCAGGCATTTCATATTTATCATTAAATAACTGGTAGCACTTTAACTCCACGTCAATAATGCCTTTATAATGCATTCATAAAACATTTATAAACAGCATTTAAGTATGCATTAAGTAACATACCTTAACAGCTTTAGTATACATTAATAACACTGAATATTCTATGAATGCATAATAAAGTGTTACCCAATACTATATGGATTTCTGATGCTCAGTTACCTGAGTATCCTGAGTGTTTTTTACAGATACACAGTTTAGGAGATTCACTCGTTCATCTTTCAATTTAACAAGCAAGGCTGAGGTGTCATTGAGATTCAACATGGCTTCTAATCAGCCGTGCTGATATTTGTCAAATAAGAATGAAATTCTGTTATAGGAAATGGCTATATTATTTGTAATTAAGCTTTAAATTGCTCTGGAAAACCAAATACGTAGCATCAAACACTCAGATTTACAATGGGGATATAAAAATAATGTCCATCTGTGTTTAACCACTTGCCAAATTCAGGGTTAGGAGCCTATGAACACAAGGCAGGGAACAACTCAGGATGGGCTGTCAACCAATCGCAGGGCACGCTCACATATCATTCATATCTATAGGCAATTTGGTAACGCCAATTAACCTTGGCATGTTATTGGACTGTGAGGGGAAACCAGCGTACCCAGAGGAAACCCCATGTTGACATGGGGACAACATGTTAACTCCACACACAGAGATCCATGGCAGAGATTCAAACCATGGTCCTAGAAGTGGGAGACAACAGTTAACCACTGCACCACCAAATATAATGTGTATAATATTTATAGTATATAATAAACTAGTGTGAGCTCAGTAAGTATTTATGCACAGAAAGCTGATATTTTGTACTATGCCTCCTATTACCAACCTTACTGTGAGTTACTGGGGGGAAAGTAAGGACACTCTATGAGGTTTGGGTGATGTTTTGTGTTGCAGTGGCAAATGATTAACCACCTCCGGGCCAACAGGTGACCTCATTAACAAAATACAGATGACTATTATTAACTTCAGTGTATTGTGGGAGTTATTTAGGGGAGGAATGGGTGCGGTCAGGAAGAAGCTGGCACCAGGCTTTCAGGAGTCGGGGACTTTTAAATGCTGTTTCCTTGTACTTAGTGAGTTTCTGGCCCTAATTCATTGTGTTTCCTTTGTTGTTTGTAAAGGGGCCACTTCCTTGTTTATGTATGTTTATCTAGTAAAATCTTTAGTTTGTTTCTTCTATTGTATCCTTTTCCTGCTGCGTGACAGTCTTCTGTTACCGTTGTTGAAGACAGTCCTTTTGGTTTATTTTGAAAGAAAATATTTGCTTTCAGTAGGATTTTGTAATTGGTTGGTACAAGGTGGTCTCCAAAAGTCAGGAAGAGACTTGGAAGAAATAGTGAGATGGTGAGACCAAAGGTTTAGTGTATCATTATACAGATACAGATTCATGTTTGCACACTGCTGTTATGTGTCATCAGCTTCTGTAGTAAAAGGTTTAAAAATCTACCTCAACAAAGACTCGGTTAAACAGTATTTACATTCATATTCCAATTTTTGTTTTTTTCGGTCAGGAAAAATATAATGTTAATGCTGAATTTTTACAATCAGAAAAGACTGCCATACAGTTCAGGAATACCTACAGAATGATATTGTCATATATCATCAACATGCAGAGCACTGGATGCAGAACAAACTGAAAGCACGACCAAAGTCTTTCCTGGACATACATGTCCAGGCCTTGCCAAGGCACAGGTTGTACATCATAGCACCCATAACAATGTGGGCTTCACCCTCACAGTTTGTGCTTAGGCGGCTTACCCACTTCTCTAGTGCTGCCCAGGATCCATCATTGGCCTTCACCTTCTGTGGGACCACATTGGTGAGGGTAAATGTTGACTTATATCTAGTGTTGTAGTCAAGACCACCTAAACCGAGAACAAGACACTGCCGAGACTTGACGGTACCAAGACCAAGACCGAAAACAGACTAGAATCAACATCATATTACTCAGATTAACTGTAGAAAAAAAGGCATTGCTGTAAAGTGTCATTACTCGCTAAATGAAATTCGTGTTACCTTTTCAATTATATTGTCCATATGTCTCTCCTTTAGAATCTCCCAGATTTGTCATAGTTAAGAGGCCTAATGGAAAATAATATTCTCAGCGATCCTCTCCTATAACCATTTTATCAGACCTTGTCAAGGGAAAGAGATGGGATGTACCAGAAAGATGTTCATATTAAGTCTCTTATACCAGGGACAGAGGCCTCGGGTAAGCTGTGAATATGGCTATGTAATGAACCCTTGCTTTGAATTGAAGAGAATGAGCCTCCAGATTGACTTGCACCTCCAAGACCGTGCTTTCTAATGAGTGTAAAATACCTAATTTATTTGAATTATAACTATGCTATAGACTATGTTTTTTCCATCAATAAATAAACTGGAATTGTCCCACTGTAATCTTTACACTTCGATATCAACATCACTAAAATGACTTACCATATAGCATAGAACGTTTTATGAATGCTCACCACAATGTCCATAGACAAAAGCTATATAAAGTCAATGGTGATTTATTATGTCAAATAACACCACTGTAATAATTAAACAATACAACCACACAAATAAACACCAGATAGGTACACAAATACATCATATAACCATATATATTCTTTAGTGTTATAGTCAAGACCGCCTAAATCGAGACCAAGATATTGCTGAGACCAAATAGAGTCAAGACCAAGACAAGACCGAGACCAAATAGAGGTGAGACCAAGATAAGACCGAGACCACAAAAAAAATTCTTGAGAATCACAGCACTACTTATACCTGAGGGTTTAGGTAACCATGGGTATAGCTCACGTTGGTGTAATCCAGATGGCACAGCCTGGCTTTCCACCACACTCTGATGGGGGGAATGGGCATCATGTTGCCATCTACTTTGCAATATGCCAGCTAGAAGACAAATGTCAGTGACCTCATCAACTATCATGGATTTTCATCCAATCATCTTGCAATCAGTAGATGTTGGTTCAGAAGCAGCAGAAAGCAACATATATATATATATATATATATATAAACCCGTGTGGAAGAATTTTCTTTGGCCCCGAAAATGATTAAGCCAGAATTTGATTTTAATTGTCAAACTTGGTACCTAGGAATTCTAGTAAAACTGGGAAATTTTGAGAAAATTTAGAAGCCATATAATATTCAATATGGTAATAATAAAAAGTATAACTTATACAGTTTAAAACATTCCTCAATTCCAGCATCAAATGCAGAGTGTCCAGACAACAAACTGACCAAAATAAGGAACACAAATAACAGATTTTATTGTTAGGGGATTGTTTGTATCACGGTCTTAACAAATATACACATTTAATGTATGTATTTCTCAGGTAAAATTATTATTCATGTAATTGAAAACAAGAACAACCATAAAGCAGAAAAGTCTAAACATTATTATTTTACAGTGATTCCTTTTTCATATATATTACCACCATTCAAAATATTTTTTTTGAAATGTGAAAGTAAGGTAGGAGAAAGGATATATGATTTTTACGATAAATAGTACATTTTTTCACATGTATGCTGATTATATATATAAGGATGGGTTTTGAATGTTTTGCTTTATTGACGTGAATGGTCATCCAGCTCATAAACAGATTCTGTGCAATATATTATGATTAAATAATATTAATAATAAATTAATTTTTAGGGAGACTTGTCTTTTGTGCGGTCTTGAGTCTATCGTGGAAGCTACATGTGCAAGGCAGGGAAAAACCCATGATGTGGTGCCAACATATCACATTGTCAGAAAAAAGGGTACGACCCAGGCGCAGTGTTAACACACTGTCAGAAAAAAGGGTATGACCCAGGCGCAGTGTTATCACACTGTCAGAAAAAAGGGTACGACCCAGGTGCAGTGTTATCACACTGTCAGAAAAAAGGGTACGACCCAGGCACAGTGTTATCACTGTCAGAAAAAAGGGTACGACACAGGCGCAGTGTTAACACACTGTAAGGAAAAAGGGTACGACCCAGGCGCAGTGTTATCACACTGTCAGAAAAAAGGGCACGACCCAGGCGCAGTGTTAACACACTGTAAGGAAAAAGGGTACGACCCAGGCGCAGTGTTATCACACTGTCAGAAAAAAGGG
>JAABNX020000106.1:15043814-15063451 GCA_015163995.2 Mormyrus lacerda | reverse complement strand
ATGGAAACATGGAGGGAGGGCGTTTGGCTGCCAAGGGCCCTTGAATTGTGGTGGTTGTGGTGGTGGTGGTGGTGGTGCTTTTGGTGGTGGTGGGGGGGAGGTCTCGCGAACGTTTTTCCCAGGGGCCCAAAAACCCATAATCCGTCCCTGGTACCAAGTGGTAGTATATATAAAGCTTATGTAAAGTGAACAGTAGCAGTCCCAGCACTGATCCCTGTGGGACACCATATTTCACTTTAGGGGACACAGAAGATCAGTATTCATATGAACAAACTGATAATGATCCATTAAATAGGAGCGAAACCAGAAGGGAGCTGTCCCCTTAATGCTAACCTCAGATTCACGCCGGTCCAAGAGAATATTATGGTCAGAACTGAACTGAATGTTGCAGTGAGATCAAGTAACATCATCAAAGATATACAGCCATTATCAGAAGCCATTAATTTATTACTTTTACTAGGGCTGATTCTGTGCTACGGTTTGGTCTGGAACCAGACTGAAACAGTTCATTAGTATTGTTTTTTTGTAGGAAGGAAGACAGCTGATGAAGAACAACTTGTGTCTTCTCACACATTTCATTTGGTTGACTTTGCAAGAAGCTCAGATATTCAGAGTATATCTGTAACATCTGTGGTCCAAATGAAATGGATGCCTTTAGAGAGCCTCTTCGAGATGGCCTTAGTTTGTTTGGCAAAGAAAACAAATACATTTTGTTCAGCAGTCATGTGAAAGACCTGAGGCAAGCCAATTACACCATTGTGTACCTTTTTAATCTGGTAATTTTATTATACAGTACATGGCCAAATAGATTTATGTTACAATTAGTATGAATGTACATTTATCACTACAGAAGTGTTTCAGTTCGATTCAGGACATAACTCTGGAACTTCTGGCAATGAGTCATAAGAGTCATAAGATATACACTGTACATATATTAGACATACAGTGCTGAGATACAGCTTTCTGGAAGGTTCTCATGAATGTCATTTCAAAGCGCTCTAGCAAAGCACGTTTGGGGTTTTGCACGTTCTCCCAGAGTTCGCATGGGTTCTCCCAGGATCCTGCAGCCCAAAAACATGTGGTTCAAGTGACTTTGTGTCTCATTAAATTCCCCATCATGTGTGAGTGTGCGCCCTGTGATTGACTCACATTCTTTCAGGAGTGCCCCGTGTCTTGGGCGTCCTGGGATACGCTGCATGCTCACCACAACCTTGCACTGGTTAGTGAAGCTAGATGGATTTGATAATCGGAAGAGAGGTGTGAGAGATGGGGCTTCTCGCCATCCTTTCGTCCCGGGGAGGCAAGTCAGGGAACTATACTAATGCACTATACTAATACTGTGCTCATTTTTCTTTGTTAAAACTTCTCTTTTCCTCCCTGACGCACCCAGACGTCACTGCCCAGTGTATTTCTTCTGTTTCTGTTTCCCACTGCCGACACCGAAATAAATGTCTTTCACTTTTGCTCCAGCTAGCTAATCTGTTAAACAGATAAATGGCTCTGTTCACCAACCCGACCACAGTCAACATGTGAGGTTTCCTGAAGTCTCCTTTTCAGGGACAGGAGGGGTCAACAGAACACAAGCTATCAACACAAAAATTAAATGAGTCCTTCTTGTGGCCGTAAAATGAAACACAGCTTGCGGACTTTTGGGCCTGTGTCATGGTCCAACAGAAATCTATATATTGTGGGGAACACAGGGCAGGGTAGCACAAACCCCTCCCTCCCAAAGTAAGCATAAGCCACTCCAAAGACAGATAAACAGTGTGATTGAGAAAGATGTAAGCAACTAATCATTAAAATTGAAAGTAAATTAGGCAGATTACCAACATGTGCCCATTTGAAGACCATCTGGATCCAATTCAGGGTTCTCCTCAAGTGCTAATCATGAGAAACGTTCTGTTCTGGAGTACAAATGACAGTGGAATTAGTTTGTTAAGGATTTAGCCTAGACAATTGCAGACAATGGCTTAAGTAATTGTTTTGCTCATTAGACAAAGTAAAATGTACTTTCAAACAACTTTCCTTGAAAGTAAATGCAAAAAGATGTAAACTTGAACACTTTGTAATGTCATTTAAATTATTTTGGCTGGTTTGCATCATTTTTCTTTGACTTGCTGCTTAACTGATTCAGTTCAAGGAAATCAAGTCACCACATATACGAACATTTCATTTTACAGTGGGGAAAAAAGTGTGATAAACTGCCGATTTTTCAAGCTTTCCCACAAAGAATGGAGAGATCTGTAATTTTCACCCAATAGAAAATCTATGAAGGGAGCTGAAACTCTGTGTTGCCCAGCAACAGCCCCGAAACCTGAAAGATCTGCAGAAGATCTGTAGTTGAGCGAAATCCCTGCTGCAAATCTGGTCAAGAACTACAGGAAATTTCTGACCTCTGTAATTGTAAACAAAGGTTTCTTTACCAGATATTAAGTTCTATTTTTCTATTGTATCAAATATTTCATGCAATAAAATGCAAGTTAATTATTTAAAAATCATACAATGTGATTTTCTTTTTTGCATTCTGTCTCTCACAGTTGAGGTGTACCAACGATAAAAATTTCAGATCTCTCCATTTTTTGTAAGTGGGAAAACTTGAAAACTTGGCAGTGTTTCAAATACTTATTTTTCCCACTCTATGTGAATTCAATTAAATTCAATTAATTCACAAGAGAATCGTCGTGAAGCGCTTTACACGGATGTTTTGTAATACATTAAACAGTATTAGAGAGAATAATACAGAACTGGAAAAAGGAAGGAAAGAGATTAAATAAAGAAAGCCAGATGACAACAGAGGAGAGGAACCAGAAACCAGAAAAGAGGAAAAAAAACCTCTGGGGGTCCAAGATCAACTGGCTGCCCGACCCCCCCCCGGGCATATTAGCATTATTGAAAACAGAAAAGAGAGGACTGGCTTGCTAAAAGCTGGGTGTAAGCTGTGATTAAGGATCAAGACAAAGTCCATCAATGAGTCCATTATCCACGTTGGCAAGTGTAGGGTTGCCAAAGTCCATCAATGAAACTGTTCTCACTCCTCCATGGGACTGAACCAGGATTAGAGCTCAGAAGGTGCCCACCCCAGGCACCATCCAGACATGTGGGGAGGCAGAGAGCATGGATGGTCAGAGCATGCATTGACACATAAATGGACAAGCACAGTAGATAAAAACGACATGTGCAGCAGCACCAGCAGTCACAGCTACGGTGTGTTAGGTTGTGGGTAAGCTAAACTGAATAGGTCTTCAGCTGAGATTTAGAGACTGAGACCAAATCAGCATCCAAAACAGCAGTAAACCATTCCACAATATAGGGGCCCTGTAGCTGAATGCTTTACTGCCCACTGTCACAGGAGCTGTGAGATATATGTAAGCAGGAGAACTTTGATGTCAGCTCAATGCAGGGAACTATAAGAACAGGGGTTATGTGTTCAAACTTCTCAATACTGGGCTTCCTGGTGACAATTCAAACTGCTGCATTTTGGATTTTTTTGTTAAACGTATATTTAAAATTTGTATATTCATATTTATACCATATTTAGTATTTATTGAAGCAATTCAGTGAAATTGTGTGCTGATGTGTTTATCAGAAGTAATCATTCTTAAAAGTAATTATTCATACTGGGCTGACCTAACCACACCGTGGGTGTTACAGGAACAGCCGCCCCCGTCCCCCTGTGATCCGTAAAAACCACGTAAAAAATTTTGGTTCCCTTGCTATGCAAAGCGAAGTGAAAAGATACGACAAACACGAGATACAAAGATCACTGCAAGAGGACCATGTGAGAGCTGGCCGTAAACACGCTTGCCATTCTTCCAGGTCAGCATTGTATGTACTCTATTTATGTATTTACGAGTTACTACACTTTTCGTATGTCATTTACCGAATGTCTCGTGTCATATGTGGCTTTAACAAAACTACCAAAAACTCCCCAAAAATTTTCACTTAACATGTTATGTCTACCCTGTGATATATTGGAAATGCAATGAGGATCGTCACGATGAGGAAGGGTTGACTGTGCTAGTACTGTATACCCCTTTCTTTCTCCTGCCACCATCAAATCTCTGCCTTTAGGAATCTTATGCTGCAATAATGTTCTCTGTGAAAGAGTATCCTGAGCTGTAATTGGCCTGAGCTTTTGTTTTATATTTGGCAGTGGGCAGGAAGGGATGGAGATGGGGGCCAGCGCAGTTGAGCGGTTTGTCTTGCTCACAAACGCTGGCCAGTTTTTTTCCTAATCTCTCCCACGTTTTCTTGAAGATCGCACTGACCTGTGCTGAATTATGTACATTCAGTGAAGGTCTGCATACTCTGGAAATCTTAACAGGTTTGAAGAGCAAGTGTTCTTTCGAGTCCACTGAGATAAGGAACAGTACTGGCTGTTTCCCTCTGAAACGTTTAACCTCATCATCCAAGAAAGGCTGACAGGATTATATTAAATTTTAGAGCAAATAGAATGATGCCTGTTCATATTTTTCAGTCTCCCAGTGTAAAATTATGGTAACATTTTAGTTTAAGGTCTGCTCCTGGACTATTAATAAACCGTTGCTAATCATTTGATAATCTTTACCCAGTATTTCCAAAACAACTTGTAAATCACTTGTAAATGTAAAACAATGGGGTAGTATGCATGCTCAGAAGTTAGTTATAATTGTGCATTTGCAAGTTTTAGTAAATACTTGGTAAAAAAGGAATTAGACATCTTTCTAATACATCGCTGAATTTGATTATAAGTGATTTTTTTTAATTTACAAAAATATTATCAAATGATTGGTATTAGTTTAGTAGCTAAGGAGCAGAGCACTAATGCACAGGTGTAGCTCATTTCAAAGTAGACTTACAAATACATTGTTTTTAGTAGCGAATTATTTTCAAGCACGTCCATGAACACTTTATGAGACAGGAGCTGAGCAAACCTTAAAGCGTTATGAAAATTTCTAGAATAGATGTATTGTTCTGCTATCCTTGGACTTCATAACTAGAAGGCATATCTAGTGCCAGCATGCTGTGTAGGAGAACATTCACCTCCCAGTGGCCCTCATCAGTGGGAGGCAGGATCTCCTGGAGGCATTCATCCACCGCATGCTTGACATCCATTGGGGAGAGGGATCTCTCAGGGCCTTCATCTCATTTTACTGATGTGGTCCTCATGGATCCTGGTCTGCCTGGAGTCCGAGTGGCTCAGCAGCTGCAGCTCCCTTCAGCCTTTAGTGCTCGTTCGATCACAAGTGGTGAGGCGCTCTCTCTGACCGCTCCATCTCCAGTCTCCGACGCCCCTCTTCCAGATATGCAGTTTCAGACAAGATGCTCTTTACTCAGCTACACCAAAACATCCTCCATTGCATCAAAAATGTCCTTATGGAGATGTTTGCATCTCTGCCCCCTATAATGAACTGTCTGCTAAACACTTTGGACCAGACACAGGCTTCTCCGGCAGTCTGCTGATATCAGGCTCATGAGGGCAGATTTTGTCTTAGGGTTCCCATCAGGGGTGTCAGAAGCATTTTGACTGGTGGGGGGGGGGCACACTGGCATAAAACTAATATTCTGTGTTAAATGTTGGGGGGGGGGTCCAAACGAACGACACGTCCCGCTCAGATTTAATGGCAGCAACGCCCATGGTTCCCATGGCCAACTGTGCCTAATTTCATCTACATCGGTGGATTTCAGTGCAAGCCGTCAAAGCCCCTTCCATCGGAACTGAAGGATTTTATTCAGAATTCTGGTGAGCATAGTGTCTAATAAAGGCCTTACCAACTGACAGCACATCTGACATTGCTGATGCAATTCTCCCAGCTTCCCCAAAAGGTCATTTGAAGGCACCTTGGAAAATGGCCACAAAACACTGGGAGCAACACCCTGCTGGTAAAACCAATGCGTCAGCATGACCTCCTAGGTCACCCAGACGTCAAGGCCTTCATAGCTCACGGTGGGACGAATGGCATATATGAGACAATCTATCATGTTGTATGGATTGTAGGCTTACCGCTGCTTTTTGACCAATCCGAGAACCTCTTGAGGTTGGAGGTGCAGGGGGGCATCCAAAGTTCTGAATGTGATTGGGTGTACTGCCCAAAGCTTCCTGGAAACCATAAAGGAGGTGATCCATAAACCGTCATGCAGCGGCTTTCGAGGCGCCGCTGGGACAAGCCGCTTATGCCCCCAGACAATGCATACTTCTGGATGGAATTTGTCATGCAACACAAAGAGGCTGCTGACTTACACAGGAAATCCTACAAGATGCCATGGTATGTTTGTCACTCCCTGGGTGTGATCAGTTTCCTGCTTGCTGTTGTCTTTAAATCTAACCTTGTTGCTATTGCCTTAAAATGTACAGTGGATTGATTCAAATTGTTGGTCAACTGGATGTTTTTCAATCTATTGTCTTAAAATCTAACTCTAATAAACTGTTAGCCAGTCTACATCAGTGCTGACACAAGAATTCAGTTACATAAAGATGAGTACTGTGAGGCTGGACTCCAATCGTGCACTGCAACAAGGTCCCCAGACCTGGTCTCCCTTACTGGAATACTGACAGCTAGTTACCCATAGCGGCACCCAGAAAGCTGGGGGTTAAGGATCCACATGCTGAGGCTGGGTTTGAACCAGCAACCTTCTGATTACAGGCACAGCCCACTGAGCCACACGCTGATTCATCTCATATGTGGTTCCATGTGCTATGTGATCTGCCCAATACCCACCGCCATATGTGTGTTGTGTTCCACTCCCACCTTTGGAATGAGTATTTGTCTTACTTCATCTGTGCCTGCCTTACCAAGCACTGCCAGGACAGACCTATCCAATGTCTGATCATATTTTTGTTGATGACCCCAGCCTGGCATTTCGATTTCCCATCTGGATACCCAGCTCCCGTGAGACTTCACTATATTTATAGCGAAGCTCTCATTTTGGGCATATTATAAGCAGACCCAATGCACTGCGAAAGGCAGTAACGCAAGAAAAATTGAGGGTAAAAGATGAAAACGACAACCAACAACATTATGGACTCAAAACATCACTTAATTTAATGCTGAGAAAGAGGAAGACCCAGAAAGGAGAGCTGAGGTTCCAGAGAAAGCCCTTTATATGGTCACCAAGAGTCAGCTTGGATTTTGCAATGAGTCGACAGCAGCACCAGACAATAATGAAGATACTGCACAATCCCTAATTTACATCCAATCGTGTTGTGATAACTGAAGTCTGTCAATGATTTCATCTGTTATTCTGGTACTCCTGACAATCTACAGGTGGCATGTCAATATTAATCCATTGTACCAAGAACAGATGGCAGTAAATAACCTTAAATGATGTTTGACTTTGGATGCGAAGCAGTAGCTTTATCTTTTGATATCACATAAAAGCCATTCCAGAGCTACTTTAAGAGGTGAAAAATGAAACCAAATCTGCCTTTATCGCAGCAGGGCAAGAAATCATCTGCTGTAATGTGCAGTTTTCAGTGACCCATTTGTGTAATGTCACAGTAAATATATCTTCCCAAAAAAAAACATCCTGATGTCCCACCCCAAGCCATAACATCAAGGGGCATCCTATCATCGCCGTAGTCAAAGTTTGGAAATTTGTTTCTACTGTACATATACAGTACCTTCCATTTATTGTTATGGTGAACAGATGGACAATCCACGTAGCAGCTCCCACAAACAGCTTTATTAAACAAAACACAAAGGGAGAACTGGGAAACAAAGGTATCATGAGGGGTCAAAACAAATAAACAGGAACAAAACCAAAGTAAACTAACACTAAAAACACAACAAAGAATAGATAGGCAAAAAGACATATGGAGACCAAGCAAGGATCAAAACACTAACAAACAGGAAATAATCCACAGTAACAGAGCAAGGACCGGCACATATATGGATAATGAGGGCTAACAAGGGGCAGGTGTGGGCTATTACAAACAGACTAGGGGCAACGAGGAGCAGGAGGGGTAAATCAACAGGCTGAGAGGGGGTTCAAACACTACGGAAAACTAAAAAAAGGAAACCTGAGCAATATACTACAAACAGGGAACAAAAGAGTAACTGAGACACATGATAAACCCCAAAGTAAATGTTAACAACTAGTTCACGGCCTCGAATCTACAATAGAAAGGGAGTATGGACAACAGCTAAATACTTAGCCTCTTAAGCCACATAATGGCCGGGGGAACAGGGAAACTGGATAGGACCCTTAACTGCCATTGGCCATGTTATTTGCTAAACTTGGGCTTGCTTTACAAAATATACATTTTTCCCAAAAAAGTACAAAAATTATAATTCCTGTTGTTTTAAATTTTATGCATGTTTTTTCATCTGACAGTAATTATATGTTTTTTTAACAGACATCTTCCTGCACCCCTGCTGCCAGAAAATGTTCATTTTTTACACTTTTTTTACACATGCACATGGAATTTTGCACACGGAATCACATATAGAAGATAGTAAAACGCTGACTTGTAGTGAACATATAAAACATGATGTGTTGTCATATATTGAAATACTGCAAGAAAAATGCTTAAAAGCCTTATATGAATCATACATTGTTCTTTTTCATATGGGCTACTTTGTGTGTTGCATATGGCGGATAATGGAATTGCCATTTTCCGCAGTGCTGCTGGATGGAGGGCTGCTTCTCAGTATAACTGGCTGCATATATGCTTTAAGGGAAACATCGCTGGTTTGTCCCCTTCACATTTTCATTGATGAGTAAGATTGTATGATGGTAAGACTTCACTGGATTTGGTAACACTTTACTTAAAGCACTCATGTACAGTATGACGCATTATGCATACCTTCATAATGCATTATAATGCATTCCTGAAGTATTTTACACATGGCAATAACAATAAAAAGGCACAACACATTAATAGCCATTTTTATTATGCATTATGAATGCTCTATGAAGCTCTCAACTATAATGCACTATACAAAACTTCATAATACATTATAATGGCTTAACTGACCATTGCATAATACATAATAAACATGGATATAATGTATGCCTTTATATAAGTAGTTATAGCTGTGGCCATATTACTTTATGAATGTAATGTAATGCATTATGAAAGTATCTATAATGCATTATACATGAGTGCTTTAAGTAAACTGTTACCCAAGGATTTTCTTGTTTATTTGTGGACTAGGAGTGTTCATTTTGGCTAATAATACTGTTGTACACAAGCTATGCAATTACGTAAATGTAGGAAATGTTGTGGAATAAACACAACTAAATATTGTCCCTGGGGGTAGTTTAGTTCTCATTTCTCTGACATGGTAATTGTGGCAGATTAAAATAGGACCTACGATAAGGTTGCCCTCTAGGACAGTCTACGAAATGGTAGCACTCAGCAGTGGCATGAAACAAGGTAATTGGAGCAAGACGGCCTCTGTGGTTAACAGAAAAACATGTAATGATACAGTGTTTATGCAGTATATTCCTCTAATTCCACCCATCCATCTTCCTTTCTGGAACACTTCACCAAAATGGGGACATGGTGTTTCTCAGATCCATCCATCCATCCATCCATCCATATTTTACACTGCTTATGTGATACATGGTCACTAATCTAAAAAACATGAGACAATGGATACCGTGGACAGAATGCCAGGCCTTCGCAGGTGACACACATGTTCCCTCACACACTATCGGCAGTTAGGTGATTCCAATGATCAACCCCCCTCCCCCCAATGTTTTTGGACTGCACGTGGATCCTGGAGTACTCAGTACTCAGAGGAAACCCACTAGATAATAACAATCAAACACATTGTGACATAAACCCCATAGAAATCTATGTATGGACATATTCTCTCCACTTTGAAATACTCAACTTGGTTTTTAATGACACAGAAAAGTAAACAAAGCCGTAGTCATTTTGTTTGAAAATAGAGCATAAAGAAGTTCTAATAGAATGAATAACAGATTGCAAAAATACAATTTTAGTACTATTTAGTATTTATTTACTATTTAGTATTATTTTGTGTCAATGCAGTTCCAATAAATTTCATCTTGGAGAGATCAAGTTAACAACTGGCTTTCTTCTCACAGATATATAGTTTTTTCAAAGTGCACGTTTCTGCATAAATTTTGTCTATGGATACCTCTGCACAGTTTTTGTTATGGTGGTCGGTATTATTGAAGTAGTGCCTATAGAAAAAAATGGTATATTTTATCATTATAGAAATAAAATACTTGCATGTGAGTCCAGTTTTACTCTTCAATTATAAATTTGAAATGAAGATAAAAACCTTTATGTCCCATCTGCACAAATGAATGAACTCAATAACACTGCCCATTGCTATACTCACGTTCTGTTCAATGGCCTGCCTCCAGTCCATAACCATCTCGAATCATGTCCTGTTTTATTTAAGCCAATCCAGTAGAACGTTTTCCCCATATGTTGTCGCAAGAAATTCTGTTAAAGAAAACTTTAATTTAGGCACATCTCCAAATATTAAATTAAAATTAGTTACTAGTGACAAAAATAATATAAATCTCGTGACAGGAGTTCAACATTCTACTGATGTGTTCTCCAAAAGTCTGTAATTTTTGATCTGAATGTTGCATAGGGGCTGCATAGTGGTACAGTGCTACTGCCTCACAGCAAGAACGTTCTAGGTTTGTTCCCAGGTCCTCTCTGCGTGGAGTTTGCTCGCTCTTCCCGTGTTCGCGTGGGTTTCCACCGGGGCTCTGATTTCGTCTCAGTTCCCAAAGCATGCAGGACAGATTGATTGTTGAGTCTAAATTGGCCCTGTGTGTGCCCTGCGGTGGGGCGGCGACTGCCCGGGGTTGGGTCCTGGGATAAGCTTTGGTGACCCCAGTTGGAGTTATGTGGCTTTGGTAATGGATGAATGCATGTTACATAGATACCTAAACACTGCTTCATGTAATTTGAGTTGAGTTGAGTTGAGTAAATTAAATGACTATTTCTTCAAAGATCAGTTTTGTGAGATTGCAGATTTGTAGGACATAAATGATCTGAGTAACACTGCTCATGAGTAACACTGCTCAGAGGTTATTCTGTCCAGACACCCAAAATAACAAATCGAGTCGGCGGCCTGTGATGTCACCCTGAAAGATCTTACCAGAATGCCCGGATCTTCTGTATCAGCCAACTGAGAGAAGTTGCTGGAACAGGATGTAAGAGCAGACTGCCTGTCCTGCTCTTCTCTGGAGAACAGGTAGCACTGGCCCTTGTGTAGTAACCAGTCAAAGGGGAATGGAGGTCCTGAAGAGGAAGTTTGAGAGATAAGTACAGTAGCA
This sequence comes from Mormyrus lacerda, assembly GCA_015163995.2. Taxonomy (NCBI): domain Eukaryota; kingdom Metazoa; phylum Chordata; class Actinopteri; order Osteoglossiformes; family Mormyridae; genus Mormyrus; species Mormyrus lacerda. Next base: position 15,052,198 of record JAABNX020000106.1, on the reverse strand, counting down.
AGGAAGTCGAACAGTCGAAGGAGAACAGGGTTTGGATACTGGGTTTTGGTTCATATTAGAACAATAATTAGGATGATAATTGTCTTTCCTTCATAAAGCGCTACTAGGAATTTGTTGTGGTATATTTTGCACTTACATTTTTGCACATTTCTGACACCTCACCAACAGCACTGTTACTTCAAACCCAAAGGTTACGGGTTTGAGTCCCGTCGCCATTCTCTGTGTATGTGGTCTTTGCTTGTTCTTCCCATTGGCTTCCCATGTATCTGCCTAGTGATGAGCTGTCATCTTGTCAAAGGTCTTCTTGTGCCCATCTCTGTCTATAAAAGACTCAACGCCATACCTGCTACCTTCTGCTCACTTAGCAGCTGGTATTCAGCGGTGGAAATTTCAGGTCCAGAAAAATCCAAACCAAAATTTCTTTCAGCCAATCACTTGAAGTCCTCTATGACTGTGACTCTTTATACTCAACTGGTTGATTGAATCTAAATCATGGTTTGGGTTTTTACTTTCTGGAGCTGAAATTTCCACCTCTGATTGTAACATACGCTTAACATTCTTACATGCCATGTTTCAGTTATGTAAACAAGACAAAAAATGGAGGTGTGTAAACTTAGTCAAATGAGTTCTTAATATATAGTGCAGAGGTGTTTAAACCTTGGGATACATAGATATGTTATAGAGTGCTGAAGCCCTGTTTTATATGGATGATACAAGTGTTGATGAGAGCTTCTGGCTATGAGCGCTGATTCAGCAGTTGTAACAGCTCCAAGAAGGACATTTCATAGGCTATTTTGGTGCTGATCAGTGACATTTCCAAGTTAGTAATTTATTTCTGAACACTTCTCTGCCCTGCAGCTGTAGACAGCATACTGCGGTTTGCCTTAGTGAGCAATTCTCTGCTAAACCAGTTGTCATGTAGGATGTGGGAATGATCTTTGTATGACTGTACCAGAACAGGGTGACTGAATAAAGTTTTCAGTCGGCGAAGAGAACTGGACTGTGCTGGAGATGGTGCTTCAGGGACTAAATTGACTCTACCTGCCTTTGCCCTGTTTATTCATACGAGGAGAAGTATAGGGTGTATCTGTGAAAGACAGTAATCCTTTCTATTGTTTTTGATGGTATTAAGCTCCAGGTCTTGCTGGTTCATCACAATGTTAGACGGTCCACTATCTCATCATCAATGGTGATGACAGGAGTCATATCACCAGCAACCCTGCAGCTACACCAAAGGGTGTCCGGAAGTGTAGTCACTGGTGCTCAGAGAACAGCAGAAGGTACACATCGCTGTGGTGCACCACCGCTTATGCTATCATATACGCGGTATAACGGAGGCTCTGCTACACCTGGCTGTTGTTTGTCTCGTGCCTTTCAATATTGCAGTCAAAGGAGAGAAGCTTGTGTACTATATGCGCACAATTCCCACCTATGGATAGTTTGGTGAGTCTAACTCACCATAGCATTTTTTTTTTAAACTGTGGGGAGTGCAGAGTTGTGGAAACTGGAGGGAACCCACGACAACACGGGGAGAACATGCCAACTCCACACACCCGGAGCCATAGATGGGACTCGAACCCCAATGCATGGCAGCGGTGCCACATGTCATACTCTAACTCTAATCCTTTTAAATATACACACTAATGATTAATGTACTGTTATTTTAACACACTGCAATGTCAGACATCGGATGTTCAATACAACACAAGATATCACGAGGTAAGATATTACTTAAGAGTGCCACTTAGTAATAAGTACGTGCACAAACTCACATATGTATCGTACAATGGTTTTCCTTTTTATTTGTAGTGTAATTTTTCATGGAATATTGTTATTACTTATTATTTTACATTTTATTTTACTTTTATTTTTTTATGCTGATTTTGTAGATGCGTGCTGGCTATTTAAATTCCAGGCACAATGGCCTTTACTCGAATTTCTTTCTTCTAACCTCGCCCCAGTGCCATGATTGACATTGTGTGAATAGCAGGCTGATTAAAAGGCAACAATGGCTTTAAATGCGTTGTCGTTCATACCGCAGTTGCACGGGATTTCTCCCGCTTGTCCATTGGAGGGCAGGTCACAACCATTCCGACCTGGCTGAGGTGACAGCCCACTGCATCTACTTCCCTTATGCAGCCTGACAACTGAAGAAGAGATTAGATCTCCTGCCTCCCCACCTTTCTCTTTTCAGGGTAGAGACAAAAGACAAAGACACATGCCTGACAGAAATGACCACCCTTACAGTGTTAGCAAACGTGTCGATCTCACTTGTGATATCTGACATTCATTTGTGCTCCCCAGACAGCACCTTGGTATAAACATGCTGGTGTAAAAGCCTCATTGCAGTCCTGCCATCACATTAGACAGATTTGCAGAATTCAGCCTCACTGACTTCCTAAATGTGCTTTGAGAGCAGAGCACAGCTGCAGTGCTGCAGTTCCCCCTTAGCCGCGATGATGAAATGAGGTCGCCACACGGAAAGGATATTGCTGAAGTCACATATTTGTGCACATGTGTGGGGGTATAAACGGCTTTGCGTTAAAACTTGTACAACTTTACAAAACAGCATTTGAGCAGGAAAGGCTTTGTTGTGATGTGTTGTGGCAAAAGGCGAAGCGATGAGGGCTGTCTTTGTCAACAAGATCACACTCTTTGTACCTTGTGTTGTTTATAAATCCATAGCTTAATTAAAAACTTGCTGGTTATTATACTGTGGAGCGTATAATGTGTGTACGTGCAAAGTGTCACAAGTCTTTGGTCACAATTAACCTATAACTAAGGATTTTTTTTTGTTAACTAAAATAAGCAAAACAAGTCTTACCTTCAATAGTCATTCCAACCACAACAATGAATAGAATAACAACAGCAAAGACAAGGATCCAGGTTACTTTGGATAAAGATTGTGCTGTGAATGAGAGAGAATGCACACAAGCTTCATGTAAAAAACACCTTAAGTACTAAGTCAATGTACAAATAAAAGGATACCTTTCTGTATTTTTGCAGTTCTGTTGTTTTTCTTTCACGTTTTATTACAAATACAACTTTGAAATCAGACCTAAAGTAACGAAAGTTACAAAACAGCATTGTTAGATGTATTACTCAAAAAGTAAGACATTTCTTGACATGTACTGTATATTATTGATAAGGTAGGTATGGGTTAAAGATAGCTATGGTGAAAAAAGGCAAAAGAAATGAATGCAAATTTGGAGCCTAAAACATTCCAACAGTGCTTACATTTGAGGGTGCTGAAAACCATCTTTCTAGGCTTAATATGCCCTTCATCCTTGGTAAACTTCACTTCTGTGTAGACCACGGAGTCATCCATTGTCTCAGCCTTCCCGTAAGACGCAAAGCTGAAGAAATGGGTGCAGTAGATAGAAACAGTGATGAGGAAGTGTTTGTAGAATGTCATACAGCACTTGTGTGAGGAGTTATTAAAGAAGTTCACGTATTGTGCTTTATCTGCAAGCAGAATTCCCTTGTGTATTTATTCCAAAGAATGTATTGCTGTAAGGTTTTAAAGGAAAAAGTCAAAAGATAAGCCTTTGAAATATGAAGAAATGGTACATGTAGGACATTTGCTTTTCTGCAAAGACCTTTCAGAAAAGGCTGCTAGTGAATCAGCCATGATTTCAAAGAACTGCCGAATGGAAAAATTGTTTTAAATACATGGGAACAGAAGTTATCTGATGTTAGTGTTTATAAGTTTAAAGGTTTTGAAAGAACGTTTTGCTTCCTGTGTATTTATCAGTATGTTTAGATGTAAAACTCATTATCTTGTTCTTATCATGGTGAACTCCCAATGACAAATTTGGTGCTGATTGTAAAGACAGCATATTGTGTTTATTCATTAATGCGTTTTGTCTCCATCTACTGGACACATTCAGTGATGTTCATTTTGTAATGTCAATGCTTAAATTCCCACTCATTTGTATGGCTTACAATTTTCCATAGATAAAATTAATATATTTACCATTCAAATAAATAAACAAACTCATGATGCTGGTTTGGTGATATGGTGATAACAATTAAACCTCATTTAGGCCAATGCAAGAAGTATAGATCATTTTTATATAAGAATACTTTATTCACTGTTTGTATAAGCACAGATACAGGAATTATTTTGTTTCATTCTTGTCACATTTTGCTCTCCACTGAGACATAAACATATATGGCTGAGAGTGAAGTTTGGAGTCAGAGCCCAAAGTCAGTGATGTTTCTGGCCTCCCTTGAGCGTGTTTTGGGGTTAAGGGCTCCAGGGTGATGTACCTGTCCTGCTCGCCACAGGATTTGAACCAGTGACCTTCCACACAGACACCAAGGCCTAATCTGCAGAGCCGCACCCCATGTGTTCAAAAGCCTTACAAAGCCTCAAAATGTTGCCCCTACAGCACTAAAATATTATACATTGGTCAACTATATATATGCTGTGTTCAGCTGTTGAATTTCTTCTTATTGTATATTTCATCCATTACCATTCCATCTATTATTTTTGGGTCATAAACAAACAAACAAATGCTTATTACAGTGATCTTGGAGACGTGGAATGTCGCAGCTGAACACAAGACACTTGTATGAAGGATGTTTGGGAAAATTTAATGTGTATCTATGATTGTTATACACAACATGGAAAAGAAATTAAATACAACAGAAAGTACTATATATCCTCAACTCCTATTCTTCCATACACTCAGTGTGAAAAGACATTTTAATGAAAACGAACAACTCTGATGGGACAAAAACTGATGTGTGGAAACATGTGGATACAGTCCCTACACTCACACAGCGTCACTTCAAAGTGTCATTCAGCACACAGGCATTTCTCCACTGGCCAATAAAATCACAGTTACTTGAAAATCAGACCTGTGTTTGGATAGTTTCACAGAAGTTGCCAGCTTCATCCCTCCCATTCGTTCAACAGAGTTATAACACAGAACAAGACAAAGGCTTTAACAGATAACAAAAAATGACTTCCACACAACTTGAAGACAATTTATAATAATAAAGTAAGATCTATAAAGATGATTAGTTTTCTCTTAAGAATAGAGCACACAATGCATAGTTGTCAGTAAAAATATAAAAATATTTTGTAGTTATTAAAACTGAATTTCTGATATAAGTTGCAGCATATTTCTGAATTTTGAACCAAAATATAATATAAATGCCAGTAAAACATTGGCTGAAAGTAGATGCTCCTCACAGTTCTCTATAAGCTCTGGGTCAACTGTTTATATTGTGAAAATAACCTTTTTGTTGCAACTGGAACCAAAGCAAGATGTACTTGTTGAAAGGATCATAGTTAATCCTTCATGACAAACTAACCACACTTGATAACTCTGCATGCAGAGAATACAAAAGACGCATTTGGGAACAGGCATTTCTCTGTATGTGCCTCCGTCGTAACTCAAGACTGCAAATGCTAATGTGGACCTGTTAACACAACATGGATGTTCACAAAACAAAATATAAAACTATTAAAAAAAAGACCCAGTGTAACATCAGCAGGAGACCAGTATGGTCCTGGGGGCTACATAGTCATGCAGTGTAAACCTTCGCAGAAGTAAAGAGACTTCTTCATGTTTAAACTTCCGTAGCTTTGCCAAGACGAGCAGTCTATGACATGAATACCGGAATATTGGGCTGATGTTACCCATCAAAGCAATTCAGCACCATGACTCAACTCACAAAGTGAATTCTGTTCATATCCGCTATTACTACAAATCCCATCTACGGTCACTGAAGAGGAATTCCAACAACGAATGAGTCCATCTTGTTCATCAAGAGAGATGCTCTTTGTAACCCAGGAAACATTTTACTGCATGGACCAAGAGCGAACATAAATTTATCTTGTAACCCTCTGCTGTCGATCTGTTCCAGGTTGTATTGGAAATGCAATCAGTTGCAAATTAGTTACACTTTTTATTTCTCTTCTCTCACTTGCCTTTTTAAAACATCTTTCATATGTAGTGATGATTACAATAAAGGACCCATCCTGTTTCCTGTGTTCACTTTGAAGTTTTCCAAAAATCCATTGTGCTGGGAAAAGTCAAAGAATATTAATGGCAGAAAAAGGTTGAGAGATATTATGGCAAAATATTCACCGAGAACTGGATAAAACTGTCATCCGCATGCCAGCAAATGACACATAAACTTGCCAATTTTATTACTTGAAAATAAAATAAACAGCAATGTATGGATATTCCAACAATATATGAAATGACATGTTTTAGGCGTCATAGGAAAATCCTTCTTGAGACTTGATATTAATTCACCGCAGTGGACCTTTGATACGGCCGCGTTTGGCGTGTGAGAGACAACTGATCTGTCAGCTCTCATCCTTACTTCTGATTTCTGTTCTTCGTCTTCACAACCACCAACATCACCATGGCGGGGATGAGGCAGATAGGGGTCATCACTAGGGCCAGGAGGACGTGAGGAGGCGGGTCATCAAACTCTTTGACTGGGCATGATTTGAAATGGGTTGCATGGATATCCACAAACATGTCCTCCACCAGCTGGTTCGGCCAGGGAATCTTTAAGCAGTCTGCCTTCTCCTCCGTGCATTTTGTGAAGCTATCATAGGGCCTACAAAAAAGACCACGTCATGAGTGACTCCTCGTATTTCTTATTTTTACACACTCGGTGTGCGTCAAGGATGGTTTATATCTCATATATAAATTCACATTCTTATGCTCATGTACTTAAAAACTGACATGCACTTAGAAAAAAATACAGCACTGATTTGACACTGAAAATGTTAAACTGATCCAGGCGAGCTACAGTTTTTACTTAAATATTACAGTGCAAGCTCTGCCACTACAAAGTGCATGCATCCTGCTTGCGTACGCTTGTGTGACACAGACCTGTGTCATATTACTAAATAAACCACACATGACAATGTAAAAGCAGAGGCAGCACAATAATGGCCCAAATGGTGGAAACACTTCCAATTTTTAGAGACTGCAGAACTTTATTCAACTGTTGGTGCAGTTACCTATTTAATCATCCAATGTATGATATTTGTAGCATTCTTTGATTGTTTATAAATATTACCGCCAATATTCGTATACTAATGCCAAAAAGGTAGGCTTTTCCACATTTATGGCTACTAGTGTATGTACTATGTAATTACAATTCTAGTGACAGATAATAAGTGTATGTACTATGTAATTACAATTCTAGTGACAGATAATAAGTGTATGTGCTATGTAATTACAATTCTAGTGACAGATAATAATAAAGGTATGTATTAAATCACAGTTTTAAGATTTTGGTCATATGACTTACCATTTTATTTTATCCCATACACACAAGTCACTGGCGTTCAGAGCTTCAACTCTGGAGGAAAATTTGTTCAAGCACATGTGCTGAAGCAGGTTTTCATAGCATATCAGCCTCGTAGGAAAATATTCATCACATAACTCACAGAGTTCATTGCATATAGAATGTTTGTAGCCTAAAAAGAAAAAAAAGGTCAAGACTACACATGCATAAGTAAAGCGTCACAAATGACAGTGGTCTGTACAGTAATGAGAAATAATACTGTAAGTCCATGACATGGTGAGTATTGTTAAAATGGGACACTTTCTGAAAATTTACTTTCTGGAAAAATCTACAGAGTCATCTTAATGTCTTCAATCCCAACTTCATACCATTCGCAATACATTCATGCCCTTTGAACAGCATGTAGAATTGAAAATACAGTATTATTAAACATATGTTTTAAGGTTTAAGGTTAATTGTCCCATTTTGGAAAGTGTTCCATTTTACCAATACTCACCGTACAGTATGTGTATGTGCGATGTGTATGCAGGCTACCTTCTGTACCTTCTGTTGTGTTCGCCCCATTGTTGAAATCTGAATTAAAATGGGAAAAAACAGAATTCATTAGTTGAAATTTACTAGTAATTATAGGTGTTTAGACAACAGCTAAGGATTATTTTAAGATTGCCAGAATACCGTGCCTATATTGACACCCGTGGCTATAAATTATCATAATAAAAAAAAGTTTACGATGTGACAAAATTACCACGGTCTGTACGCGGAAAGACCAGACGCCGGTAACTGAATCGAGTTATTACGGAGTATCTGCGATTTCTCACCAATTCCAAGGACGAGTAGAAGGATAATTGCCCCAAATACCGAAGAGAACTTCATGTCAAAGAGGACAGAGAAAATTCGCGGCGCCTGAAGTAACCATCAAGAGGAGAGTCCGAACTTCTACCATGAGTGAAGCGAGGCGTAACATGAAACTGGATGGGTGGAAGCAACGCTCAGGACACAATGTTACTCTCGGTTACCAGATGTTCCGTAACTTTCCTTTGAACAGCTGCCCCAGTGATACAAACTTTAGTTTCATTTCACTCGCACATAAGTGATAT
>JAABNX020000106.1:14961113-15017845 GCA_015163995.2 Mormyrus lacerda | reverse complement strand
TAATATTGTTGCCTTTTTAGGATTCGCAGTTTGGTTACTCACTTCACTATATTTACATGGTTTCAAATGGTCTCCTATGCTCACACCTGTGGCCCAATTCAGGCCAGAACCGCTTCCCTGGGTGCCGCTGCAAGACGCAGTGTAACACCAAGCAGTGCCCTTGCTACCTGGCAGTGCGGGAATGCGACCCGGATCTGTGCTTGACCTGCGGCGCCTCCGACCACTGGGATAGCAAGACTGTCTCCTGCAAGAACTGCAGCATCCAGAGGGGTCTGAAGAAGGTAAGCGGGTCCACGGTGAGGACCAGGCAGCAGGCAGTCAGGGGGCTGGGTGACTGAGCACGGATGTCAGTTCTCTATAGACGTACCTATACTTCAGTTCAGGCAACGCTTAAATAAGTAGAAATTGATGTTGAAATTAACAGCGATGCTAGATGTTAGCTGCCATAAATGACTGAGAAGCATCTGGATTTTTTATGTTCTCATAAAACGTTTATCCTTTGCTCAATAAATCAGGAGGTGCAGGTCTTTGAAAGTTGTCTTCCATCCATATTATTGCTAATTGTGAGCGGGCAGGTCAGTTTACGCATGCTCTGATATGGGCAACATCCTTCGCCATTCTGTTCACTGGTGACACAGAGACCCAGTCAACTTGATGCATTTGATATGCTTTCTTTCATGTAATTTCATGTCATTTTGGTTTTCGTTTAGATATGTGTGTGTTTGCATATGGGTGATGTGATCTTCCTCTTTGCAGTCATAATGCCAATTGTACTGAAGTCACAAATGCAAAAAATGTTTCAAGAAGAGCAAGGATTCCTTCAGCCAACAGTCAGTAGCAAATGCTACACCGAGTAGTGCTCAGTAGCTTGAGGATAACCACCACAAGGTGGCAGTAGGGGTAATATACATGAACAATGCAACCTTTTCATAACAGTCTTTTTGCTAGTGACCTAGAATAATTTGCATCTCAATTATGTAAATCACATATTACATCACCCAAGGTGTGTCTGTACATCTGTATCAGCACATCTTTCTGAAGTATTACATCAGATTTGCTCTACATGCAAATGGATGCCTTTCATAACAACCTACCCTTCAGCTGCCTGGCAATGCGGACAGGCTGGAATCTCTGCAGTCTCATTCCTAATCTCCTCTGTGCCCTCTCACCAGCACCTCCTGCTGGCTCCCTCAGACGTTGCAGGCTGGGGGACTTTCATCAAGGAGGTCGTGCAGAAGAACGAGTTCATCTCTGAATACTGCGGAGAGGCAAGTCTAGCACCTGGAACACCATGCTTTCCTCCTAGCTTGGTCCTCACCTGATCAGCAGATTGCAGTCTCTGCCTCCCTCTGTGATCCACCACCCTTCAACGTCATCTTGCTGATTTGGATAATGATATCAAGAGCAACTTTTCAGTTCCACCCATGTTAAGGGCAGGTCATACTTCAGTTTTCTTCATGCACTTTTGGTCCACATGCACTTTTGGTCCACGCACACGTGAGAGTCACATACAATTCATCATCAGGGTTTCGCATTGAACGATGCATGTGTAGCTTATATGCTTTGTCTGGCAGAAATTGATTGTAGATGTGCAGCAACACTGACGAGGTGTTTCCAGTAGGTGTCAGCACTGACTTTCACAGAGCAGAGCCAGTCAAGATAGAGTAGAGGAAGCAGTAGTTGCTGTAGAGTTATTGTAGTAGTTATGGTACGCAAATGATGCATATTTATTTTTGAGATGCTCTGCCTCCACGTGAAGTATGACCTAGGCTTTACGCAACCAAATATGTAGATAACATATACACCATATGCTTGGTTTGTTTATAAAAATATCTGACGGGAAAGGATGCTGTGTTACTGCCAGGGACAGCAGGGTTCTGGCTTGCCCACATGTGGTGTGTGAGCTCTCTGGACCTGCCTGGAAGCCTAACCTCACCTTTTCTTCCTCCAGCTCATTTCACAGGATGAGGCAGACCGGCGAGGCCGTATTTATGACAAATACATGTCCAGCTTCCTGTTCAACCTGAACAATGGTATTCATCCCACTGTACTATTCGTTCACGATGAAAGAATCACACTGTTCTCTGTTTATAACTTTAAAATGGTCTATAAATTCGGGACAGTTATTTCTCATATTTTTGGACCACATGATGGTGATTTATATATTTTTTTTGCTTCGGATCATATGTTACTGCTTTCATTCTTTCTCATCAGCCATTTGTAAAGCAAGGAACTAAGTACAAATTAATTTAAAGCATTGCATGTTACCAACTTAAATGTATTTTCTCCCACGTTGTTTCTGATTTTGACTTTATTTCTGATCAGTTAAAATAATATAAAAATTGTTCTGCCCGATAGATTTTGTTGTTGATGCCACCAGGAAAGGAAATAAAATCCGCTTTGCGAATCACTCCGTGAACCCGAACTGCTATGCCAAAGGTACGGTAAGGGGCTGCTTGCTGGGATATGTGAAGTAGTCAGGAATGCCACGGCCAGTTTTTTTCCTGTGCTTTGGTGCTGATGTGGCAGCATGGCACTGTAATTGCAGTGGTGATGGTGAATGGAGACCACCGCATTGGCATTTTCGCCAAAAGGGCTATCCAGCAAGGAGAGGAACTTTTCTTTGACTACAGGTGAGAGGATTTTGTCTTGAATTTGAGTCCTGCATTATAAAGCAGGGCTTCTCAACCTTTCCAACCACACAGATGGGCTGTTCATTATTTATCATGTTGGCAGCCCAAGGGGGGAGCTTCCCCTTGGTAAATTTCACTAACTGCCAGGAGGGGGAGGGTTGGGGAATATGGCAAAATATTCAGGACTAACAAGAAGGGCTATTTTTGCAAAAAAATTTGAAAATTAAAAATCCCTTAAAGTTTTAACGTGAAAAAGGTGACAAATTGTATGGACGGCAAACAAATCTAATTTTAATAAATAAATCATGCGGAAATAACCTTGTTCGTCATAGTGTGTGACGCTAGAAAACGTGGACAGTGCACTTCTTCCAGCTTTAGTTCACAAGAGTCTTTGCCAATTTACTGATAAAACTAAAAAGTACCTCCACACCACAGATGTCTTTTTACCTTGTTCAACCACATTGTCTCCTTTTTAAAAGGTTGTGTGGCTACTGAGCTGTCACCTTCATCTCCGACACTTCTGCTGAAGGAGAACTCATCACTTCCATGATATTACCAAAACAGTAGCATGTGGCATGCTCCGCTAAATCAAACAACCTTGCTATGTGTTTGTAGGTCGCTGGTCTGTTCTTAAAAGACATATGATCAGTTGGAATCACATTTGTGTCTGTGATGTGATAGGCAGCTGTGTGCTATAAAGGAATGCTCCTTATAGTCAGTTTTTAGGTTTCAAATTTGATATCAGGGCAAGTTGATATCATTTATATCGCCCAACCCTGTCCCCTTAGTAAATTTCGCCAACCAGGGGATTTTTTTCCATGCAGTGATCGGGTTCCTGTCCATGCAGTGATCGGGTTCCTGTCCATGCAGTGCTTAGTTTCGGACTGAATCAGGTTTCACTGCCACAGTTTATCAGCCCCTTAGGAGCCCCTTTGCAGCTAGACACCAGTGGTTGAGAAACACTGTTATACAGGAACCCAGTCATTCACCACAGCCACCCTCACCCCCCACCCATTTCTCAGGTGGTATAAACTGAAAAAAACACACAGACTTCAAGTTTTAGGGAGAATTATGCTTCTTTCAGGAAATGTTAGTCATGCTATAGAATTATTTCTCTTGCTACAGTATGACATAATTCATACCTTAATCCTGGATTCTTGTTTAATTTTTCCACATGTATATAAACGATGCTCTGATAATAATTATTATTATTTTGTAAACAGTGGTATTATTTATCATTTATTGTTGTTATTTATTGCTGTTTTTATATCATCTTTAGCAGCAGTAGGAAGCACACAAGTAAGAATTTCATATACATTAAAAAAAACCCTTAAAACTTGAAGCTTAGTTCGAAATAGCATAAATTTTGAATTGAACTTCACCTTTAAAACAGGATTTCTAATAGGTTTAAGTTTAGTTCATGGGGCCCAAAGCCTCTACTGTACTGAGAGACGTGATCCAAGCAGCAAAGCGTTTCACAAACACAGACACACACAGTTATGTTTGAAGAATTCTTTCAGCTTTTATATGTTTTTGACGTTTTCCTGTTTCGTCACCCAGGTATAGCCAGGCAGATGCCCTGAAGTACGTGGGAATTGAGCGGGAGATCGACGTCATGTAGCGGAGAGAGCTGCCATGTTTCCCATCCGCGATGCGCATCTCGGCTGCTTTGCGGGGCTGTGGTGCCAGGCACCATTACCTGTAGTCCATCCTGTGTGTTGCTTTAGGTCCAGGTCATCAGCAATAGCTGGTCTACATGAGTTTACAGCAGCAGCTGAGATGCTAACAATATTAGTGGCTCTATAGTAATATAGCCATGCTGAATTGTTTACTTTCTTTGGCCAGCAGAGCAATTTTTGTTCTATGGGTAGATCTGAGAGGCTGTAATCTGAACTAATTACAGTAGTAATACAAGAAATATTGACATTAATACCAAGCTATCAGTGAGTGTCATTTGAATGTACCTAATACTCCGTACAACCACAGCGGCACCTAGCCGACATGTAACGAATATATCAGTGAAATAATTTGTTTCCATTTGTGCAACATCCAGACAGTAGGGCTGCGTTGTTGATGTGGCTTCTGGCTGAGTCTATTGAGCAGGATGAAAGGGCCCATTGCAGCCTCTCTTTCGTGCCGTGCCCTTCATCTGCCCCCGCTGTCTGACCCGCGTGAAAACCGCCACTGTCCCGTAAGACGCAACAGTGTGAAACCGACCAAGTGAATGTGAGTTCAGCACAAACGACGGATACGCTAGGCTAATGTGTCATTCGGTGATACGCATTAAATCACTGGCATGGAGACATCATGTGTTAAGAGTTTCTTTTTTAAAGTCCAACATGAGGCCAGTAGTTGTGCGGGGCATTTTTATTATCTTCATCTTCTAGAAGTTGAACTCCAAACCGTCGTATTTGTTGTGCAATATCCAGGAGTTCACATAGTATAAATACACCCCTGCAGGTACGAGGTCAGTATTGAGAATCAAATAGGTACAGAGATACAGTCAATCAGGTCAGAAATGCTGGTTTTGAATGACAGCAGTGGGTTGTGTACGGTTTTAGAGCAGAGGAGCTGGGAAAGCTTATAGATCCTTTTGTCCTATTTTTCAAGGGCATCACAGTCAGATCCTCCTTTAATGGCCGATCACATCAAGTGAAAATGAGTAAGGGGAATGTAGCGCACATTCGGAGAATGGAGAATGAGCTGCAGTTCCCCAGCTGCAGGCCCCAGGCTCTCCAGTATGCTCGGTGTCACAGATACCTAGTGTGTTCATGTTTGAACCTGCAATTTTAAGAAACTTTCAAGCAAAAAAAAAAACTCTTTCGTTGCCACTAACAGTAATAGTCTTATTGAGTGTGTTTTCAAGCTATTTTAGTTCTTGATTGTTTACTTTTTTAAATAGAGGATCTGCAGAGATTTTTTTATTTAATGTAATTTCATTTTAATCAGAGTGTATTTTATTTTTAGTTTTAATTAGAAATAATGAATAACTACTTCAAAAAGTTTGCATTATTTGAAATTGAAAATTTCAGTCAAACTGATGTTTGCAGTTGAATAGTTTTACTTATTGGAGTTGAAATGCTGCATTTTATAGTACTTTTTTTGGTTATTTCTGTGAATTGTGTTTAATCACCCAGACGTTATGGAAAATATTCTGAGTAGTGCTAGACCGACTGGCCAGTGTACCAGAAAACAAATTGGATCACACCATTTCTTCTAAATTACCCTTTCTCTTAATGTGGTGATTAACTAGTCCTTTTTCATCCTGAAAGGTTTATAACAATTTGGTATATTGAGCATTGTGGGTGATGGGTGACATGCAAGCATGTCAATGAATTTGTTCTTGAATCCATTTTTCAGGACGGCTAGTTTCTATAGGCTTGATGAAAATATTGTAAAAAAGGGCTTAAGTTGTGAAATATAGCCTTTGTCTTCTATTAAGAGAAGTTGAAAGGTCTGAGTTAGATGCACTATATAATCCAAAGCAGGAAATCATGTTTATATTTGTAACCCAGCTCTAGAGTAAATCATTGTATTTGTTAATTTTAGTGTAGTTTTACTTTTCATGACTTTCTTTCTTCCAAATCGATGCCATGTGAAGACCAATTCTTCTCCAGCCTCAGCTGGTCTTTGTGACAGCAGCTTGTCTTGCACCGTGTCTCTTGCGTGCTGCTCATTGGAGTTCCTCCCAAGCTTGCACAGCTTGCTTATATGCGTGCCCTCTTGCCTTCTGTTGGAATAATGCCAGGCACCCATAACTGTGCTTTACTATAACGTATTTGGTCATTCTTGTATCCATTAAAATTACAGCATTTAATTGTGTGCATGTACGTGTGTGTTTTTTTCAAGAAGAAATGCAGAGAAATATTCTGGTTTCCTTAGGTTTGCGTGATGTCTGTCCTAAAATGACCCCATAGAATGTGAGAGATGTGATCTGATCTTTCTGCTCAACAGCTTCTGTTGGGTGGAGTTTCATGTGTTAATGTATGTCTCATTTTAGTCAACTGATAAGTCAAAGAATGTTTTATTTCATTGCGAAACATGTTGTACATGTAGGGAACAAAATGAAGTCCTCGGGTTCAGTATGGGTAGCAAAAATAAAATAGGAATCAAATGCAAATCAGTAATTCAAAGAATAAAGTAAGGCAAAAATAAAGAATAAAAATAAAATGTGCTATTGTTCTCTAATCGGGACTGTTACATTAAAAATGAAGTAACTTTTACGAGGTTCTGGAAGGGACTAAAGTCTTCATCCTGATTGGTGGTTTAGGTAAGAAGAGGTGATGGAGCCCGGGGTTGGACGAGAGCCCATTACTCTGCAAGTATTTGAGTGTTAAGTGACGCTTAATTGGCTAATTTAATTATTTGTGATCATTTGCAGCAAGAATTCGAGAGCAGTGCGTCTAGGCATCTTCCCCCCCGCTGCTTTTACTATTTTGATTTTACTTTTAAAAGCATAATGAAGTTTCAGGCTCTGGTGGTGATTTGAAGCTTTAATATATAATTCACTACATCATTCATATAATTCACCGTGAATGAATCCACATGGGTTCATTTAATGGAACGACTATATTTGCTTGGTCATAATCATACCCTTTGAAAGTAGGGAAATGCAAAAACTTTTCTCATCAAGAATATATAAGTGCATTTGTGTGTATTTACAGTATATATTCACACGTATGGGAAAATGGATGGATTCTACAATCTGGTTTTCCACCATTTTCTGGCTGTGGTCAGATTGTCTTATATCATGCTTAAATAGAGTTTTTATCACAAACATGCAATACTCGGATCTCCTTTAATTTTCTTTATTGAAGTGTATTTTTATATTCAGTTCTACAAGCCATTTTCCATTTACTTATGGTAACTTACAATGGATGCATAACAGAACTAAGACAAAAGCAAAGACAAAACATACTAAATCTGAGTGCAGTAATAGAACACATAAGGGTGGCCCTATCGCACCTGTCAGTCAGAACATTAAAAAAATGTCATAATTCTCTATGTTTTCCACAGTGATGTGACAACAGTTTGATAACAATATTCACATTTTTTTTCCTCTGAATTCTCTGAATTTTACATTTTAGGATCAGTTTTAAAAAATGGTTTTTTTTACAAGTGAGGCTCTGTTAAATGCATCTTATGTTTCATATAATGCTCTCTATTCATTGGCCTTACAGAGTCATAAAAAAATAAATAACAAAAATAGTTCTCTTAAGTAAACCATCTTACCAGAAGAAGGACAACTTGGGCCACCCACTATAGCTATAGGAAAAGTGGATATTAGAGAACTTAGCTCAGAAAGACTCACTATATACTACCGGGCCACTGATGTCAATGCACATTCCAGACACAACACAACGAACCCACACCACTCGCACACGCGTGGATCACACACAAACAGCTTCAACGGGCAGCGGCAGCGGGCTGGCGGCTCCAAAGCACAGACATGGCAGGAAGCAAGCTCTCTAGCACAGACAAACGCATGCTTTCAAACAGGAAATGGGAAGTAGGTGCCCACCAATATCTGCCGCACATACATGGGGAGAGTCTGCTATGGTGGTTTTCCATAAACATGAGAATAACAGACTTCGCTGTGAGCAGTCGTTGTCATGGCAATGGCAGTGAAAAGTACATTAGATTTCTCTTTTTGCTCTTTTATAGAAACGAGAACCATAAAAACATTAAATACATATTTTCTAGTTCCATATGTGCACAATACCTTTATGACTCGCCCATTACAATAAAGCTGACATTTATGCTGGAAGCAGCTGACTGGTTAGGAACTGCTTTTTTTGGCATGCTGTGCTATGCATAGCTATACTTTACACTGCGCTGACATCAAAGTTGCTATCTTATGGTAAGCAGCTAGGCAGCAATATGGCAAATCTATGCTATCAGTCTAGTAAGCCAAATGTACAGATTGTGCAGATGTTAAGATCACTGCGGTCCTTCACGTGTGTGTGAGTATATATATATATATTTTAAAAACTGATGTGTGTGCACAACTGTGTTTGAGTGGTTGTCTAAACATGTTTCAAAAAGACTCCATCGGTGTAGTGGATTGGGTTGTCCTGATTGTAGAAAGTTTAGACTTTCCAAACCAACTCCTCAAATGCCGTTCTATGGAATGGCTGTGGCTTGGAAAGAGCACCGACTTATCAGCTGTGTCTGTGAACAGCTAACAAATTCAACAGTTACACTCCAATAAATAACTCCAATCCAATGCATCAGACACATTCGCCTGCCGCCACTTTTAACCACTTTCAAAATGGTGATTTAGTCTTTGCAAGCCTGCCTAATCCAATTTGAAATGCATCCTTTTAGCTAGTTAAAAAAAAAAAAAACTAGCTATAAAACACATCAGTCTGTATCCTATCCCACACATATTTCTGTCAGTGTAGCTTCCTGATTCGTTCATAATGCAGCTGTTTTTCACTTCTGTAAATCCATAGAGTGTAAACATTAAACCAAGGACCTTGTCTGTTCGGGGTATTATCCTGGCATCAAGCCTCCCCGCCGCTTCTCCTGCCGATGCTCGCGGGAGCGGCGGGCCGAGCCGCTCAGACCAGTCTCTCCTTCCATGGCCTCAGACCCAAGCTCTAGCTTCACATCTAGTTTAGATTTGTTTGTCCACTTATTACTGCCTTTTCACACATGCAAACAAAAACATTATAAATGAAGTCCTGAAGAGTGGACGGTTTGGTTTAAAAAAGAGCACCTGAAAAGTATACAATTAATTAATGTGTATTAAATAAATATAGTATGTGTATCTATATAGTCCATTTCATTACATAAATCCTTCAGAATACACTCCTAACCACAACTTCAGTTTATCTAGACGGCATGCTGTCAGAAGAATCTCATTACATACATTTTCCCTTTTTTCTTCTATATTTCATTATTTTAAAGATTAACAAAACATTAGAACTGGTATGTTTCCTCCTTATTTCAAAATGAGAACAAAACCCATGGAAGGATTAAAATATTTCCAGGCACTTTGCTTGATCTGTCATGTGATGTGTTGTGAGGCTGGGTTTTGATTTGCCTAGATGAGCTGTAATCCGCAGAAACAATATGTACATCGTATCCTGTGGTACCACGGATGTGGTTACAAAAGAAGGACAAAATGAGATATACATAAACATGATATGTGAATAGAAAGAGTAAATACACAGGTATGCGGACGGGTGTGAATTGGCTACTCGCTTAACCTCCATCCGGCTGAGCCATTTTATTCACTCGCCAGCTCTTCCTGAATCTTAGGCAGGCTCCTCTCTTTCGATTTCCTGCGCGGCGGCTCCGTTTCCGTCAGCGGCTTAGCGCTGCTAGGCGACTCCACTATTTTCGGCTCATTTGTGCTGTAGCTGCCCTTGTAGCGGTACAGGTAACCGTACGTGGCGTAGAGAGCGCCGAATATCACCAGCAGTGCTATGAAGACAAAGACTGGGGAAAACAAACAGGCTGTTTTAGGGACAGGCATGGATAGAAAGCAGCAGTTTAAATTAAACCGTAAACAACAGCATTATGAGCGATTTACTGTATATTAGCAACTTTACATCGGTGGCATTTGTGAGAGATAAAATCACCAAAGACGGTACAACCAGTACAATAATCATACATGCTCATAAATCATAACAGTAACAGTGTAGATTGTTTGTAGGTATATAGGCCTAGCAATTGGCGTGAGGCAGGAAATGGACTATTTAATTTGTATGAAATGGAGTATTTCATTTGACTTCATTCATCCCCCCAATAAACAATCCATTATATCTGAATTATTAAGGTGTGCCCCTCCTCAATCTCAAACTCTTTTCTACGCCAATACACTCATGCACAGGCACTTGAGTTGCATGTTTTTAGATTGTGGAAGGAAATCGGTGAATCCGGTGTAAACTCACACACACATGGGGAGAAAAAGAAAAAAAAAGAAAAGTCCACACATACAAACCGGGGGTGCGCTGTTACATGAAAATGTCACATCAGACGAACCTTGATAGCTGGGTTAACACAATAAGTTAAACTAAAACATTTTAGCCCTGTGATAGGAAACAAAACTTAACAAGCTCTGCAATTTAAATGACTTCTAGATCCTTTTCAGGATTCGATCAGTCTATAGTTTACCATAGTTATTTCGCATTAGTTCTGTGCTGTGGTTTCGACCAGGAGTAGCACTTTTGACATTCCATTGTATGTAGTGGAGTGACACAATATCATTTTTGCATGTTTACACCATGATGGAAGTGTTTTCTAGGTTGATGTTTAAAAGTGAAAATACCAAGGTAATATTAAATAGGGTTTAGTTAAAAGACAAATTATACAGTAATGCATTTTCTTTGTAATTGTGCATGAAAGTCATTAGTTTTCACCGAAAATAGATATTTATATCTGATTAAGCATTATAATATAACATCCACGGAAGTCAAAGTCAAAATCCATTTTAAGGAAATATAATAATAATTATTATAAACTAATAATAATAATAATAAAAATTAATTCACGTATTCTTCAACTACATATTATATGAATAAATAATTTAAACATTTCAAAAGTATTACACGCTGGAAATGTCTGCTGCCATGAACCAGAGCAAAACTTTTTTGTAACAAGAAACACAAGGAATAGCATTTCAAATAGAATTTGAAAAATGCTGAACATTTTTATAAAATAATGTAGCTGTGGATTTACCCTTCTGGATATATTATAACCAGTGTGAATGAAATTCAGTTTATTTTTATAGATCACGTTTCAACAGAGTTGCTTCAAGGCGCTTTACGCGGGTGTGATGTGACATATGTTGTGAAATAATGAGAGCGTAACTCTTTGAATGAAGACAATTTCGTTTCATGATAAATTTAAGGGCAGTTTATTCATTTATTTTAAAGAAAGCCTGCATAGCATGACTCTGAAACTACAGTGTGGTTTGATGACTAATGTATATTATACACCACTAATCAAAGAAAGTTTCGTTAGCCAAACTGTCACTGGATCAATTAAGTTCTGTAAATTTAGTTCCCCTAACTGTGAACATTTTTGCCGAAAAAGTGAATGAAATTTAACTGTCAATAACGTCTGTAAACTCTAAAATCATACATAATTGTTCCTGTCTGTTGTGTCTACACAGTCTATTTGTCAGTGGGTTTGCCAACTCTCATGCATCTGGCGTGATACATTTTCAAACTTTCAAACACACAAGAAATCTTACTGAATATTTGTATTATTCCATTATAAAACTAAAATTAGTGACATCAAAAGCGCTAGTTTGCAAACCCTACAAACTATTTATTATGTAATAAAACTGTTATATACTCATAAATATGTGTGCAGACTTGTCGGGAATTCAAAATCTCCAGTCAACTGACCAAAGTTGGTTATTCTGGGCAAGCCATTAGCTGACTACGTGTAAACACAAGACATGATTGCTTGATACAATTTTAGCTCTCTATGCATGTTTTTTAAGGTTTTCAGAGCCAAAAACCAAACCGAAGCTAAATTCATATAATGAAAGTCAGCATTAGCAGTTATTGTTAGCTAATTGTTTTAGTGGTTTATCAGTTCAGTGTTATCGAATTAAATTTTGGATTTAGTGGGTTAGTAGTTCTTGAAGCTAACTTTTCAGTTAGCTGTGCCCACCACTGTGTATGTACATAGACACTCAAAAACATTCTGTCATATGTCATAACTTACGAGCTATCATTGGTGGACTTGATAAGTCATCATGGATGTAGTAGAACACTGCAATGGCAAACAAATGGACATCAGATAATGGCACAAGCCATTCCTTAAATAGCATCAGAACTGCATTAGCACTGTACAAAGGGCATCTGTTTAGTCTACTTGTAAGAAATCTCTCATATGCAGCACTGTTATTTTTACATCTGGTCAGATTTCAGATCTTAAAAATATCATAAGGCAGTGGTGAGTAATGATAACTGGACATGTAATGACATTTTGGGAAATGAAGTCTCACTTAATCCGGTGAACCATGGGTCAGCTGACAGAGGCACCAGACCCAGCACTGGGGGGAAAACCCCACAGTTGGACTCCGCAACAAAACCCTGCACTGTAACAGGTGGGTGCGTTTCATTGGGGCGGAAGTAGGTCTTGAGTGGGGCATAGATGTTGTACCGCACTCCTGATATGCAGCCAATCAGGCCTGGAGAGTTGTGCCTCTGAATCTCATAGTCAATGTCCCCCACCTCTGTGAAAGGAAAAAAACATTACTGGCAAATACTGTGGAGAGGCTACAAAAGCACTACGCAACATACTCCCCCGTATTCTTCCACGGAGCTATACGACATGGAATGTGTACTCTGTCTCAGAGTCTCTGGGTTTATTGAGAATAATGCAGTGATGGGAAATAAACCTTGTAATGCACTGCTGCTGGATGCTATTATTATTAAGCCATGTCCATTTGATCATGATTTGTGTCTAGACAAGTGTTAAAATTTTAATGAAAGAATATCTTTAGGCGGTACATGCCTTTTACTTGTCAAAAATTGAATTTTTGGACATTCTCTGTCATTGCAACAATAATCACCTTGTTAGACAGTGACATGCCCACAGCGAGATGGCTACACGAGGTACAGCAGATAGCATGAACGCTAAGCAAGGGTCAAGTCAAAAGAGGCAATTTTCTCTTCAGATTTTCATTTATATGAATAACAAATTTCCTGACTACACGCATTAACTATAAACGTATCATTTATGTTAGGTACAGTGGGAAGTCTAGAAGCCAGCTTACCCATGACTCGGCCAAGAAACATTGACTTAGGGGAGTCAAACCTAATGTCTATCTCTGCCAAATGTTCTTTGATGGTCTCTGCGTAGTCCACCTATTCAAAAAAAAAAAACAATCCGGATATGCTATCATAGATCTGAACTATTTCAGGCCATATTATAAACATTACACTTAGTTTTGAAACTCAGAATTTGTCCAGGTTCTTTAATGTCAACTGGAAAGTTTGCTCTGCTCAGATGGTGCAAGTGTTAGCGAAGCGCACAGGGCACCTGTATTCGTACGGTTCTGTTGTGCCTGGTGATGTTGATGAAGTGGGGGTATCCGTCAGCCAGGTTCCTGGAGGACACTTGAAATTTATGAGTGATCAGGCCCAGACGATACCTCAGCGCTACGTTACCTAAAAGAACAGAAAATTAAGAAGCACAATAAAAATACAGATCCTCCTTGGGTTATGATGGTCTGTGTTACAATATTTTGACTGGGTTAAGTTGTGTATTCCAATAGGTATTTCAATTCCATTCTGTTTTTCCACTTTCACTACATTATTCAATAAATCACACAACATATTCAACACTTTAATATAAAATAGGCTTTGTGTTAGTTATTTTGCCTAACTGTAGGCTAATGTTTGTTAGGTTAGGTACATTTTCACCTTATCGTGACATAACCCCATCATAAGATGGGGAGCACTAGTACAGTATTAAGTTTAAAATTTGCACCTAAAATAAGCAGAATATCCATCCATCCATTTTCAAACCATTTTTCTTATTCTGGGTCATGGGGATATTGAGATTATGGGATAACAAAATTCAAACATAAAAGTCCTTTAAATTTCACTTCACTACCAGGATAACAAAAGATAATATATTTTTATAAAAACGACAAAGTAGCATGCTAAATGAAGGTAGACACATGTTGCCCTTCATCTGTGCTGATGAACCCAACTCTGACCGTACCGTTGTTCTTGAGGAGGACCGCAATGTAGTCCCTCACAAACGAGCTGATATAGAGCAGCACAGCAGGGGTATGAGTGGTGCTGAAGCTGAACTCAATGTTGTCATTGGTCTGGTTGTAGCCCAAGCTGAAATTATGGGGATCCAGCCAGTAAGCCCATTGGCTCTCACCAGAAATCGCCTCATTCCGGATGTTGTAGCGCATCCATGCCCCTGCCTCAAAATAAGCCCCAATGTCTTGGGAAAATAAGAAATAGCAAGATTATTACCTCAAGAATGATGGGATTTTAAAATTTTTTAATCATGAGTCTCTGTTAAAACTCACACTACTAAATACTGTTCTGTGGCATTGAGTTATATAAAGACACAAAATGCTATGATATATCCCTGTAGAAATTCATACATTACAGGTGGCCAATCAGCAGTACTGCCTAAACCATTAAGGTTATGCTGATGTACAACAATTTATTCTTATGTTGTCTGTATTGATTACATTTTTGGCTCTTATAAACATAGGAAAAACTTCAGAACATTATTTCAGCACAATATCATAAGGAAACATAACATTTTGAGAGAAAGAGATGTAAATGATGTAAATAACATGTAAATTTTTTCTGTTTCAGATGCGTGAAACCATTGACTGGACTATAAGGTCTTTTATCCTTTGCATGCAGCTTTTAATTGGAGCATAAGGTCTGTTGTCCTTTGCATGCAGTCTTTAATTGGGGTGTGAGGCCTTTGGTCCTTTGCATGGTACCTTTGTGGCAATAATAGCCCTCGAAGGCAGTGTTGTTGCAGTCGCAGAAATAAGAGGCATAGGCTTCCATGCATCGTCCACCATTCCGACAAGGTATGGTGGCATTCAAGCACTGGCCTGTGCAGTTCAGGCGGATCCCTTCTGTTTCATTAATTTTTCCTGCCAGGTCGACAGGCACGCCATTCATCCGCAATCCTCGCAGGCAGCCCAGAAATCCCCTCAGCCTCGATTTGGCTGCACCTAATAGAAGAGGACAGGAAGTGTGAGGCTTTCGAAAGCGCTCAACAACTGATTGTTTCACAGCCAATTTAAATGTCAGGCATAAGCTATATATATATATTGACACACACACGCACACACATTCAAACAGCTCTCCCAAGTACCAGACACAGTAAAATTGCTTATTTCAAGTACAGGTTTAAACCTATGTTCCAGATGCCTATTCAATAAATGTGATTTTTAAGAATTTTGAAAATGGAACTGGGGATTTAAGGGTGAAGGACTAGAGGAGAATCTTGACCTTGTTGGTCTCTGACTTTTGACAACCAGAGAATCTGAGAGAGTTTGGGTGAAAACCCTGTATATCAAAGACAAAATTTATTGTTGAAAGCAAAAGTAAAAATATTTCCAGTAAATTCATGTGATCATCCTACTGACTTGATGGTACTGGTTTGGAAGTTGGGTTTATTAAATATGAGCTATCACCAGAGGTGGCCATTTCAGGTCCAGAAAGTAAAAATCCAGACCAAGCTTTTGCTTTAACCAAACAGCTACTCAAACAGTACTCTGCGATTATGACTCTTCGTACACTAGTGGTTGGTTGGAACAAAATCTTACTTTCTGGACCTGAAATGTCCACATCTGGCTATCACATGTAAAAAGAGAGAAGGATTGACCTGTTTTTAATCTGACTAATTTAATCAACATCTGCAAAACTTGAGACAACGCACCCACAAGGAGGGGCTGGGTGAACTTCATCCTAACAGTAGTCTGCCCAGGAAAGCGCCGCACTGCCCAAGGCATATAGTCCACCTTGAGCCTGGCCCCCTTCACATTGATCTCCGCCTGGACAAAGTGCCACTCGTCATCGTTGAGCGGCAGCGGTGAACGATGGGTCACGTTGATGATGCCATCACCCACCATGAAGACAAAGAGCACATTTCTGGTGGCTGGGGGATGGGAGACCAGCAGAACACTGAGGTTATTTTCCAACTTGAATGAGCAAATACTGCCCAGGCAGGCTGATCATTTCATAGATCCTTATATTTCAATAAGCTGAGCCCTCCTTCATCTATGCACAGCTTACTGTTGAGTTCCACCCGGATGAAGTTACGGTGGCGGTCGTCCGAGTTCTCCAGGAAGACGCCGTATTCAGCAGTGGTTTTGAAATGGAAGGAGATGTCAGCGCTCGTGCCCGGTTTGAAAGTGGGAAACTTCAAGTATGTTTGCTTGGTGAAGGACACAGTGTTCCAGGTGTTTCCTGTGATCAGATATGACATGACAATCACACGACCCACACTCAGAAAGTTAGGCTTCTAGCTACAGTGACAGCGTTTCACTGGATCCTGGGCATCCCTCATTAGATCTTTATTTGCAATCCTTTACCATATTCTGTGACTTGTTAGTAGCTGAGAAGAAAACTAACTATGCAAGAAAACATGTGTACTTACGATCACCATGGCAGCGCAGATATCCCACGTAAAACTGGGCCTCTGAACCAGTTCGGTTTGTGTCCCCAACCACAACTCTCAAGACCGGCAGATGATCTCTGAAGTTCAGCCAACCTTTGTCTGAATACCTGTTTCCATGAACAGATACACATTTACATCAGTGTTTTAAAATGCATGTAAATTTTCACTTAATGACACATTATACATCTATTGTCCCAGGTGGGAGTTCTGAGGTAGAAAGCAGCAACATCCTGGGTGTGACGGTCCAAGCAATAGGAACAAAAAACTTTAAAACACATTAAAACACATTTCAAAGGTATTTGATGGGGTTGAGGTCAAGATTCTGTGTGGGCCAGTCAAGTTCTTCCATACCAAATTCACCCAACCATGTCTTTATGTTTTGTTTTTGTGCACTGGGGCACAGTCATGCTGGAACAGAAAAGGCCCTTCTCCAAACTGTTCCTACAAAGTTGGAAGCATAAAATTATCCAAAATGTCTTGCTGTTCTGAAACATTAAGAGTTCCCTTCACTGGATCTAAGGGTCTTAGCCCAACCCCTGAAAAACAACCACATAACATTATCCCTCCTTTATCAAATTTGCCAGTTGCGACAGGTAGGTAACATTCTCCTGGCATCCATCAAACCCAGACTTGTCCACAGGGTTGCCAACTCTCACACATCTGGCATGACATTCACACTTTTTGACTCTCACGCTCATGCAAGAAATCTTACGGCAACTCTATATTCTTCCATTATAAACCTAAATCAAGCTAAATCAATAGCACTGGGGTAGTTTGAAAACTCAACAGACTATTTACAAAGTAATAAAACCCTTACATACATCTTGGATTGAAAATCTTATGCCAGCCAATTATGACAACCCTGTACATACATCAGACTACCAGAGAGAGAAGTGTGACTCGTCACTCCAAGGGATGTTTCCTCTGTTCCAGAGTTCAGTGGCAGCGTGATTTACAAGACTCCATCGGTTGCTTACTGCTCGGCTAGGGAAGCCCATCCCATAAGGTTGCCAGTGCACAGATTTTGTGCTGGGCTTATTGCCAGAGAAGGTTGGAACTCTGCAGTTATTAACTCAACAGAGCGTCCTACGCACCTCAGCACTCAGCAACCGCTCTCGGTTACATTATGTGGTCTGCCACTTTGTGGCTGAGGTTCTGTTGTTTCTAAACACTTCCACTTTGCAATAATGCCATCTGCAGTTTACGGTTGAGGAAATCTGGTCCTTACAATGTAATAATTAAAAACACACGCAGGTCAGAATCCAATTCATGTTGCTACCCATGGTGCTACAATGCCATTAATAGCTGATTATATTTTAACAGTTCATTTTGCAGGACCCGTGATACATTATAGTCATTTCCATTGAGAAAAATGGATTGGTTTACAAAAAAATAGTGTGGTTAACAATCAAATAAATTTAAAATTTAGGAAAATTACAGATAATTAACTCTGTCAATAGTGAATTCAACAAAATAGCTGTTCTCCAAAGAACCTTTAAAAACGGAAAAGTAGTTTTTGTATGGCCAGTAACTATGGCTAGTAACTGTTGTCAAAGTGCTAGCTATCTATAGTATTCATTCCATTCCAATCTTCAAAAAGTGTGGCATTTTTAAACCCTGACACACCCCCTTCTCACCATTGTCGATAGTCTGCGTCACAGTTGCAGTAGAACCTGGGATCTGCGCATGTCTGGTTGATGGAACAGCCACATTTGTGGCTGTCAGGGAAGGATCCACCCCAATAAGTATGGCTCTCATTATTCCGGCCAATCCAGTAACTGAACGGCTGCCCATCTGTGGAGGCGAGATGGGATTGGGTCTCAAATCTGTGCTGTAGTTAGTATGAATAAATTATACACACTGGACAGGATGCCTGGCTATCTCAGGGCATATTCATATGAACACTTACACACTTGACTATTCTAAAACACCAATTAGCCTAACTGCATGTTTTTGGACTCCAGGAGAATCCCAGGGTACAAGGAGAAAATCCACATTTCATTTGGCTTCAAACCCAAAAAACTGTACAGGGGAAGCAACATGACTACCCACTGAGCCACACTCACCAGAGTATTCTTTGAAAATAGTAAATGCTTATTCTGGCCTACTCTACTTAAAAGCACAGATTAAAAACTCCAAATTAAAACTCAGTTCTTCAATGCATTCCAAAGGCTATGAGAAATCAGTAGCATCTACGATAGTGTGTCCCTAAAAACTAAAACTGTTGAAAAGTCTCACCATCCTAAAAGTTTCCTATAGGCAAGTTGTTCTCAGAGAAAAAAATTGAACCTAATCAGAAACTGTTTAGGGGTCCCCCAAAGGAGTCAAATTTTGAAATTTTACCTATCGAAATTGAAAATCTTTCTTACTTTGGACTGTTGTAACTTCATAGTGTACAACATTACATACAGTAATATACCACACACAAAATTACTCATTTATTAACAGTGTGTTGAGTGTAGTTAAATATTCTCATGCTTTGATAACGTCATGATTGTGTTTATAAAGTTATTAAAGCTGCAAGAAAGTAGAATTTTGTCATTTGTTAGCAGAAACAGCTTATGTTGTTGTATCATGAGTGCTACCGCTAAACACGCTATGAGAAGCGACAGTAAAGTATGGTTGGTAGGACTTCTATGTGAACAAATAGTAGGTACTCGTTTACCATCAGGATGTGACGCTATGCGACATTTCATGTTTCATCTTCGCAAACAAAAGTTGTCTGTTCGTCAAAGTGCTACAAATGCTTATGAACGGCTCTTTCTTGGTTCTTGTCCGGAACTGGTCAGCCTGGCTCTGTTCTCTGACCTGGCGACAATTGATGACGAGTGTCTGCTGGTGACGAAAATGACAACTGAACGTGGGTCGCACCTCCTGACAACTGGCATTTCTGATCGACAGATATCAAATCACTGTTCAGCGTAATGCAGCTTGATGACAGCTTCTTAGATCTTCTAGTTGAATTGTGGCGTGAGAATCAGTCTTACCTAACTGCAAGCACTCTTGCTCGTCATTTAGCAATGTGTCAATGACTGCACAAAGCGAGGAGTCACACCGATTCAAGACTTCAATGAAACTACAATCGATGGAACACAAAAGCAGTGTCTTCCGCAGGTCGTTGAGAACCATCGTAAAACTATCCTCACCTGACAGTGAAGGCAATGCACAACATATGCGGTTATTGGACTATCGAAGTTCTATGATTGACCAATGTATGACAATAATAATAGCTAGCGCTAGCAAAAGCAACTTGATTATAAACTGAAGATGTAAATTGTAGCCAAGACAGTTGACTGTATAATGTCTGTGTAATTTACATGCACACTGTAGTGTAACAATGTAAGCAATAGTAGACCAGGCCAGTCGAGCAGATGCATGTAATATTAAACGTGACATGCAATGCTAGATTTGCTAATTTTGCTATAATTTATCTGCCAAGTAATCACTACAACATCTAATTGGCGCTTATATTCTTTTTCAGGACGCTAAATTATAGTAAGATTAGCAATGACAACTTTGCTGCAATTGCAATTCTGGAATCGAACACAGTGAAATTTTCAATTTCAAACTTTGACCCCTTTGGGGCACACCTAAATAATTTTTGATTATAGGTTCACATTTTTTCTCTGAGAACAACTTACCTATAGGAAACTTTGTGGAAGGTGAGACCTTTCAGCAGTTTTAGTTTTTCGGTACACCCTAATCTACAGAGCTTACTAACTATCCATTCTAGAAATGCAACATGCTAACAAACAAGAAACTATAAGAAATTATATAAATTACAGCCAGTGTTCTCTGACAGTAAAAATAGTTGTGACTCACAAGGCGTATTGAGTAGTCGAGACTTGTAGCAGGAGAATTCAATCCACTGCTCGCAGTGTGTGGATGTGTTGGCGAGGGCCGCGACTTCAGCCCAGGATGCATTCATGTACTCCAAGTCACCGATGTAAGGCTGATTTATCGTGGTTCCGGTCACCTTGGTCTTGTCTATCCGGTTATGCCTGACCACTGTCCAACCTTTGTAGGCTGGAGGTGGGCAGAAAAGCCGGGTCATCCCAGTGCTTATGGCTACTAAAAGCTCTGAAAGCATGACTATATGACTGTGACTATATGACTGTGACTGCAATGTTCAATCTGAATTACATCATTATCTCCACTTAATATTTGATTTTAAATAACACATCAGTGCCATATTTTAAACCACACTGTTCCCCTGTTTCCAGAGTAGCAGGACTGGTTTGTCTTTACATGTTGGGTCAGCCGCAAAGTCTGATGTTTTTAAAGTTTTAAAAACACATTTCTTTTCTTTTGGCAATTGACTATTGACTGTTTCTTCCGCATCTATTTTATTCGATGTTTGCTGTTTGCGTGTTATGTTTCATTTCTTGACTGTGTGCAGCACTTTGAATGTGAGTTGTGTGAAATGTGCACTACAAATAAAGATGACTTAGTTGAAAGAATCAGCTTTGTTTTTCTGACGTTTTCTAATGGCACATACAAATGGCACGGTTTGCAACACATTAGACAACGTGTATTTAACAATGAATTATCTGCACAGTAATTCACACATCTTATAATGCATATACATGGTATCTTAGGTGCAACACGTTCACGATTATATATATAATTATCTCAGCTTCCTACCTCCCATGTTGCAGTAGACTGAAAACGGTTTCAAGGGGCCACTAAGGTCAGGATCGATGGTATAGTTGCCCGAATAGAACTTGCCATTGAGCCGATAGGCCTCACAAGACTCCTTGTACACAGCTGTCATAACATGACAATTAAAAAAGCGTTTTATAGATCCTTGCAGCAAGCAGCCATGAGTCATATACTGCTCAAAAACAGAGATTTTAGCACTGAGCTTATATGCAAGATATTAAAGTGCGGATCGGAGCCACGGCGACTGAGACTTACACATGTGGCAGACCTCTCCCTGGTAGCCAGTGTTCTCACAACGACATATGAAGTCATCCCAGGACTGGATACATCTGCCATCGTGTTCACATGGGTTCGGCGTGCACCTACGAGGGAACAGTAAAGTGAAGAAAAAACACTGGGGCAGGCCAAAGATGAAATGATATGGGAAAGAGCGGCAGGCAGGGATAATGGACCATTACTCAGCAGAAGAAACCTTTATCTGCCAGGCCTGAGGATGCACATCTAAGATGGAAGTATCTGAGTGATGGTAATGGTGTTCCCTCTACAGGATTGTCGCTCTGAGCATCAGTTAGTATGTGTTAAAAGGCCTCGTTTGGAAACCTCACAACCCATTTCAGCTTCTGACAATTTGCAGAGAGAAACTTGCATTTTGAAAGTGCCGAACTGTGCAGAGAGCAAGCCGTTGCGCGCTAATGGTGAGGAGAACATGTGCACAAGCAGCTCAGAAGAAACACAGTGGTGTGTTACAGCAGTGCGCAGCTTCTCAGTCTGGCTCTTTCCACTGTCTGTATCATTCCTGTACTACTCGATTACAGAGAGGAACAGTCATAATAATCACCCATTATTCAATAGCTCAAAACCTTGAAACCTATGATTCAGTGTCGAATCATCTGCTCTCAAGGTCAGACTCCAGTCATGATGAGGAGCTCTCGGCCCATGTCCTACCCGGCCTGCCCGAACGGTGCCTGCCAGCCCGAACGGTGCCCGCCAGCCCTGCCCCTACCTGTCAGTGATGCCGCAGGTGCCCAGCAGCAGCTCAGTATAGCGCCCCCAGCGCCACAGAAGCACCATGTCAATGTCCACGGGCTCGTCGTCAATGAAGATCTGCTGCATGCAGCCATGAAACTTGTTTAGATTGGTCTGACACTTGTCGGTGTTGTTGGTCTGAGGACATCCTGGGACGATCCAAATGGCATTAATTAACAGGCAGTTAATTAGCAAAGGTGATCCCTTGTGACACCTCAGCGATGGTATATTATACTCTATGCTAAAACATGTAACAGCTAAATAAATTTCTGCATGGCAACTACTCGTAACGGTATGAAATTATATTTTTTGTAAATCGTTTTGTATCTGTACGCAGAGCTATGGTTACTAAGGGTAGCTTGACCGTGCCTGGTAGTTCCAGTTTTCGTGATCACTCACCTCCGAAGTAGTAATGGTTTCCGGTGCGAACTGTAAAGATGTTGGTGATCTTCAACGGAGATCCCTCGTCGTCATCGATGGTCACGGTCACAAAGTTGTCTCTGGCCACAATTTCCACGGTGTGCCAGAACCCATCATTCAGTCGATAACCTGCAGGTAAGAATGTGCCGTGATCAGTTTCAGCTTGTTCACCCTTTTTTTGTGAGCAAATCCTTGCAGAACAGCTATAGCAGAGTCATAATGTTATAATCATGCAAAATGAAATTGGAATTTTTCCAACACACAAAACGATTCTCGCAGACACTGAAAATGAGGAGGCTAGGGAATATTCTCATTCCTCAGCAGGAGGAATTACAAGATTATTACCCATAATTGCACTTATTAACAAGGCCATCTAAAAATGCTCATAAAGACCCTGGTCTTGCTGTGTCTCATAGACTGGAAGGACATAATACGGGTTCAAGAGTAATTCAGGACTCTGTCCTTAAATTTGATTTTGCTAATAAGCTGAATGACGTCTGGAGCAGCTGCATGTGCCACTTCTTTCTTTAATACAACTAAGTAAACTAATTGCTCATATCTACCGCACTCTGCTAGGAGATTATGGCGTTTTGGCAAGCTCAGTAATTCTGTCTATTGATGTTTACTATAAAGAAACCAATTCTTCTTGAATTTAATGAGTGTTTTCTACACTGATATGAATGTTGCACTAAGAAGAGTGTGACCTAAGTAGAAAAATGAAAATGAAACCAAACGCACTCAGTACTGGGTGGTAAAGTGGGTTTCACTATTGGCGAAACATTTACATATTTCACAGACTCATTTGGTCAAAGTGAGATACGAGTGAGGACTGGACAGTTATCTTTTGGACCAATTGGAGTCTTTCTTAATGGATCATACAGGCTACTAGTGTTAAGGTGGACTGATGATCCTAAAGGGTCTGATTCTGCAGGTGTGCTCTACTGTCAACTGGGTGTCTTCTATTCTTCCCAGACGGATGAATACAAAATTGAAAAAAAGAGCTTGGTATGACCCAATCTGGAGCTCACCTGCACCAAACTGCAGCTTCTTCTTGCCAGGCTGCATAAGGGAGACGTTGACCTGGCCCTCGCTCAGGCCCAGCTCCAGGGAGCCGAGTTCATCAGCGAAGCGGGTGAACATCAGCAGCCCGGTGTAGTCCCAAGAGCGAAACTTGAATCTGACAGCCATCCTTGACCTCCTTGACACCCCCGGCAATTGCAGGAAGTTGTTTGGCCCAGCGAAGGTCATGGGCTTTAGCATCATGTCATAGCAAGAGTACCGCCTTGCTTTCTGGGACACAAGAAGAGGAACATTTCATGGTAAACAACTGCTGCACCAAACCTGCCTCATATAGTAGATAATGAACGATGAATATTGCATTGCCTTAATATCTGCCTGCAATACCTACACAATTATTATATTGCTGGCATTCATAATAGAATATAAAATAAGTATGCAGATGATTCAACAAAACGCTTCTAAAACTGCTTGCGTCATTTGATTACTTAAGGAACATCTCTTATCACTATCACAGATCAGCTTCGATGGCTGTATGGCCAGTAAGTTCCACTAAAATACTTGGCTCATTCGTGTGCAAAAATTAACAAAAGCTACTTACGGTGATTCAGTTAAATTTTTATTAGCCCTAATGATACTCTCACATTCTTCACAAGGAATGTGCAGCTTTTAGATACTAGAAAATTAAAGTTGAAGACCAGCAGACAGCTTATGTCCCCAAGGACCAGCGTAAAGGGCAACTGGCTCTAGAGATACTTCCTGCAGACATAAGCACTAAATTTTACATGAGGCAGGCAAGTAGTGTATCCTGTAATAAAATAGAGATACTGTATATCATAGTGATGCAGCGAGCTGGATCACTGCTGAGCGATCTTTGCCATACCTGTCCAGGATGGAAACGGATCTGAGAGTCTCCATACTGTGCCAGGTCGATGATGTTGATCCCGTTGTAGAAGACATTTTCCAGGCATCCACGGAAATTGGCTTTCTTGGGTTGGTGAGGCATGTTTGACTGAATCACTCCTCCTACAAAAACCTGGGGGAAGGACGGCACCCATAGCAAAATGGCCGCACTTTCGTTATGAAACAAAATGACACATGATGAACAATACAGTATGAGATATTACTATGACTCACATCAGTCACAATAGTTAATAATATATGTCGAATAGGCTGATAATTATATTAAAGACAAACCCAATATTAATATTTCTCTTACCCCGTAACACAGGGGTTTCTAACTCCGGTCAGGTAAATACCAGGAACAGGTGTGGCTCATCAGAAGCCAGGTAGAATAGAAAACCTACTGGATAGTAGCTCTCCAGGACCGGAGTTGGAGACCCCTGCCATAACAAGACAGCATTACACTACCCTTAGGACTACCCCTGTCTTTACCTGCAGTGTCTCACTCTACCCACAGCCACACTGGTTTCCACCCACCTGAGTGTCCAGGTCCAGGTGAGTGAAGTCGCCATTACAGATGGCGCTCTCGGTGTGGCTGTCCACTGTCAGGTTGACCTGCCGGCCGTAGCGCTTGATGGTGACATAGTGCCAGTGCTGGTCGTCCAGCAGGTTGCCCACTGTAAGGGTGGTGAGACCCTCTACTTCATGCACAGTGCTGCTCCCTGAGGAAAGGAGTCATTACAGATAAATAAAAACTCAAGAGTAATCATCTCCCAAGAGTCTGTGAACCGAAACAAACTTCTGCTTTGGTCTATCACATCTCCTATGGTCCTTTGTCAGAAACCGTGAACACGGGGGCCCTGAGACTGCACCCACCTAGGCTGATGTGTAGGTAGAGGCGAGCGTTCTTCAGCTCCAGAATGAGGATGTCCCCTTGCAGGCCTTCACTGTGCAGCAGTATACCATCGCGCTCCAGCGTCTTGAAGTTCAGGGCAATGTGGTCATTCAGCGTACGGTATCTCTGCTGTGGGAACTGATAGGCCACCATGTCATTTCCGTCATATGACATGACGTAGGAGTCTTAGGGAGACAGGAGAGAAGGACAGCAGGACACCTCAATGAAACCATCTGTGACCTCACCGGCCCATGCATGTAACATAGTGAAGCCCTGAAGTGCATAGTATCCAAACTAAAAATAAACAGTATAAT
Organism: Mormyrus lacerda; assembly: GCA_015163995.2. Lineage (NCBI taxonomy): Eukaryota > Metazoa > Chordata > Actinopteri > Osteoglossiformes > Mormyridae > Mormyrus > Mormyrus lacerda. Next base: position 14,991,833 of record JAABNX020000106.1, on the reverse strand, counting down.
ATCCAAACTAACAAAAGCAAACATCAATTTCATGTCAGTGGGATCTTAGCACACAAATAAATTCTGATGCAACCTATTTATAGATAGTGGTTAAGTGAATGAAGAGCATTTTCAGCAAGAAATCGTAACATAAATTAAGCTTCTTCTGGTTTTTATTTATTGACATTATTTATTGTTGGCTTCCATTTGCTTTAAAGCTTCCCATAGCTTTCACAGCTGGGCCATTTATCTTTGGATTGGCATTTTTTTGGAGACAATGACTAGAATAACTTCTTTTTTCTCGTATTCTCTTGGGAAGTAGATTTCTGCACGCTTATGATTTATGTCAGGAAAAGAAAGAAATATGAACTGAAGGTTACTTTGTCACAGAGGTTTAAATCTCTGTGTACTGTTGGCTTTATCATAAGCCTCAGACAATACCGCAGTCACACTAGATGCAGCACACCTCAGGTCTATCCCTCTGCAGTGTGATGCAGTTTCCTTTTGATTTTGTATCTTGTCATAATAGCAATAGAAGCCTCACCATAGGGGCAGCCATATATCTCCAGCCGGACCCCGATCTTCCCGCCCCATTTTGTGTTCCATCCCAAAGGTAAGAAGCGAAGGTGTTTGGCTGTGAAGGCATAGTGGAAGTTATGCCTCTTCACCTGGTAGTAGTTCCAGTTTCCTGACAGAGTCTGAAAGATGAATATCCAAGTAAAAACTAAGTGACATATAAACATAGAAGCTGTATAATATAGTTTATGATACAATCACATTTATAGGACAATAATCCAAAAAGATAAAGTAATTATCTTTATTATATAGATTTGTATATTTCTACTGTATATTTTAAAAATATTTTTAAATATAAATGCTTCTATGTGTCTAGTAACAAACAAAATAATTGTATTTATCAACTCTATCTAGTTTAATGAAGTGTGGCCTGTTTATCTTATAAACTGCTACTGGAATACACATCTGGGACCATATGTTGCTCTTGTTCCCCCATTTTGCATACCGAGTTGCCTCCCTGTTGGATGTAAGGGGTCCAAGAGTCTGGCCGGTCTCCATACAGCAAAGTATATTTGGTGACCCAATCATAGGAGTTGAAGGTACCCTGTGTGGAGATGGCCACTATGCGGTACTTCCTGTGCAGGTTAATCTGAAGCCAGGGCTGTCGGTCCCCTGGGGCTGGTGACCACCCGCTGCTCCCTGCGGAGAACATACAGATTCATCACACACAGCCAGACGCGTCCGCAGACACACGTATACACTGTAACTGGGAGTCCGCTGCGAACCAGCAGGGGGCGATCACTGCCACGCTGGTGGCCAGTAGTAACAGCTTCCTCACAGTTGGTGCAGAAACCGCTTGCGAGGAATGCAAACTAGGTGCTGCTGGCAGCCGCTTATTGCACTGACGAGGGGGGCAGGATACAACTCTAAGCCCATGCTGGGGAGAGGTCAAGAAATGTCAGCTTTGCCCCTTTGAACAGTCTGGCTGGAGGACAGACACCACCTGACTGACCTCAGCTACACCTCTTTGGGAGAAGAGCTGCTTCTCCCTGAACTGGTCACCACAGCTCTTCCTCACCTTCATTTTTGTGTTCCCCAAAAGGGTATTTACCTGCACCCCCATCTCCCGTAACCTCTGTGCCCCCTACCAACACCCACAACCATTATACAGTTTACAGCACATACATAAACGCACATCCCAAGACCACATGCCACTGCACAAACACGCAACGCTGATGCACACGGCACTGACTTTCATAATCGACAGCATCCACCACAGTTCGGCTCATGGCACATACCATTAGAGGCTGGCACCAACATCCACACTGGCTAACTGGCTGGATGGTATCAGAATAGAACCATTATGGTCAAAGGTGAACCATTATGCATCTTCACTGCATTTCTCTGTGCATTTTTAAAAGATTCATGCATATCATGTTGCCCTCATATTGTAATCATATCAGTATTTGCAACTGATCCAAAAATGTTTTTTCCTCGGGGAAAACTGACACTTACCATACAGTCTAGCAAAGTTGGCAGAATACAAAAAGTTATATCTGGAGGAGGCCAAGAAAGATGATGCGTACAGAGAAGGGGTCAAAGGATCAAGGCAAGGTCCTAGAACAGGAAAAATACAAGAAAAAATCAGGACTGAAAAATTGCAATACCAGTTGGTTTTACTGGCATGCAAGCAGATCAGTTAGTAGCCATATAACATCTTATTGCATAAGAACCATAATGACACTGCAACTTCACATCAAACAGGAAGAACAAATTGCAACAACATCATAAGACACTTAAGCAATTATTGCAACCTAAATATATATTTAACCTTTGTTGTACATATACTAATTTTTTTTTAATTTTAACATAACAGAAAAGTAGTTACAAACAAAATTCTTTTTTTTTGAGGAGTATGCAAGGGAGGTTACATGCCATTATGTCACAATATGCCAAAACTCAATGTGTAAGCACATAATGCTGCATAATCTAGATTTCTGTGGGGTTTTGGAAAAATATCATTCTTGATTTATTGTTTTCTGGCAATCTGTTTGCTGATATTCTGAGCACTGTGCCCCGGACACATTAATAACCACCCTTGCAAAGCATGTGACAGCAGTGACATTAAAGAAAAAGTACTAGTAAGCACTTAGATAAAACTTTGAACAGGGTCATTAGGCATTTCCAGAATATCGTTTCGGAATGAGTGCCCTTCCGTTTAACCACAGATTTCTGTGCTCAACGGTGGAACAGCAGGGGCCTCGTCTGTCAAAGTTGAGTATGCAGGAAAAGAAGCCTAAACTGTGCTATGCAACTTTTTACACAAAATCCTGGATTTGTCAAACAAAACACGACAGCAAAAAATCCGTACATTTACAGAAACTCAGGAGGTGTAGGCAACATTTTGGACAAATCGGGGAAAGGCGAGGAAATGCAGGTAAACCAGCAAAATGGCCGAAAAGCGTATCGCTGAAGCCAGGAGCCGAATGGCGAGTGGGTATGAAATGTGGGACGGGTTTATAACAAGGGGCCTGTTATCTTCTGGTACCTTAACACTAACCCTCATTATAAACCTCTCCTACCCCTCGTGATAAACCCCTCCCACTCGACACTCTGTTCCGGCTGCAGCGATATATACTTGAATATGTATAGTTAGTGCAATTTGTACATTTTATAATATAGTCTTTTATTACTCAAGCCTCACATTAAGTTGCCTGCACTTTCGCAATTTCGTTGGCAAGTGGCAATGACAGTAAAGATTATCTTATCTCATCTTTATAGGAATTAAAAAAAAAAAGTCACATCTAGAGTTCAGTGAGAAATGTGCATCTAAGTTGCATTTACCATTAGTTTTTATGCTTGGTGAAATTTGCGTTAATAAGTATTAAACATGTCACACGCATCATCATCATGGCATTAGCTTTGATAGAGGACATTGCATGCGGCCAAATACGAGGGGTATTTAGAGATCGCAATAATAATTTATCTAATAATCATTGGTGATTTGTGAGCAATTCCGATGGAATTGTGTGAAAAACTGGCCACAACCAACATTATGAAATCATGCTGTTCCTGTCCATCTTTAAGTACTGACAACACTTGGATTTTTGATGACACATATCAACATATCAACAGGAGCTGGCTGACGAATCAGGGATATCCCAGCCCACACCCAGTTCCATTCTTCCTTAAGTTGTGGCTGGTATTAACTGACTGTCATGACAGTACATTAAGTTTGGATGTACAGGAAAACATTGCAATGCAATTTGCAGCGATGTCCAGATTTCATAATGTTGTTGGTGCTATTGACTGCACGCACATTGCAATGAAAGCACCATCAGAGAAGGAAGATGCTCTTCTGCACACCAACATTCACTCCAGCAGCGTGCAACTCATCTGTAGTGCCAACATGGTTTTAACACACGCTTTTGCATGCTGACCTAGATCAATGCGTAATGCTTGTATTTTGAGAAATTTCAGAGCATGTAAAGATAAAAGCTACATTTCCATCGATATCCAGTTTTCCTAAAATAATTGGGGCAATCAACTACTGTACACTTGCGATAAGGGCAGCTCAAATGAAGTCAAAGTTTTTTTCAGCGCAATGGTACAGCATTAGTTGCACACAATGAAATGAGCGCCAATTAAGGTACTTTTGTTAATTTAAAGCAGGGGTGGGGAACCTGTTCCATGGTGGGCCGGTATGGGTGGGGGTTTTTGGGATTGATTTCAATCAACCAATAATAAAGCAGTGGTTCTTAACTGCAGTCCTGGGGATCCACTCTTATTGGTCGATTGAGAGGCCATCTCAAAAAGCCACACCCACACTGGCCCTCCATGTAACAGGTTCCCCACCCCTGATATAAAGTCATTCCATTCTATTGATGCGCAGGTCATCTGTGATGCCGACATGACATTGACATCTATAGTAGCTCGATGGCCTAAGTTTAGTTGATTCGTTCATTTTTAGTTTCACATACCAGATCAGTATCTCCCAAATTCTCTGACGCAGCGCTGCACAATAGAGCTTCCTCTATTGCAGAAGATTGAGGGTAAAGATGTGGGTTGTCCCCAATATTTGCAATCACATTGGCCCATGTGCGTCATTTCTTTCTCTCTGTTTTCAGATCTGACCAATATTTTTTGTGTACAGTCGATGGTGTTCAGGCCTACCGCAGCGCCGATGTCTTAACAATCAACACATTTTCATCTTTATCATCATTGCAAAAAGTACAAGTACTCTGGTAATGAAATGCTATTTTATATCTAATCGGAAAGTTCAAATTGTGCAAAAGTATAGAAACAGTTGTCTAATACTTTATATATGTGCAATAAAAAATCATTAGAAAATGTATGCCTTTTCATTTTCTTGTTTGCAACAAATGTGTTTAGGCCCTAAATATAATACCTTGCAGAGTTCAAAATTCCTCTTCTTTCATTTTATTTACAGCTACTTTTATCTGGTTTTGCAACCAGAAAGGCTTTATTTATATATCATTTGAGCAAGTAGCTCATTTGCATTGACCATTTATGGTTATTTTTGAGTGGCACCAGGGTAGGATATCATAGAAATGTGTGTATGGCAGTTTTGACATATCCAAAATATTTTGTATACATATTTTTTTTTTCATTGTCATGCGTTTCTGATGAAATGTATACAAAAATCGATAAATGAGGCCGAAGCCTATGCAGATTTTCAAAGAGGAGATGTTTTTAGAAAACAGGGTCCGTGATTCCCTGAAGCAACTGGGATTTAGGGCTACGAGAGCATTCTTCTTACTTCAGTATGTGAAAAGCGACCACTTACAGGGAGAGAGTTACAGGTCTGCACTGTTCAATGCAAGCTACTCACCATGAAATACAGTGCTTCACAAATGTGTAAACAATAAAATTCCCAAAGTTGTAACAGAATTTCAGGAATTTTGAACTGAACGAATTCTGGTTATCATGTAAAATACAAGTGGGTGGTAATTAATATAGGTTATGTATGACCCTTCACATAGTCGTATGAAAATTACCAACACTTCCTGACATCTTGCCAGTGTTGGTGTTCCTGTCGCTAATTACTATTAGCGACACTAATTTAAGTACTTTTTTCCGTGGCTTATTATTAGCTCAGCTACTTTTAAAATGCTGTAGCTTTTCCAGTAAAGATTCTTCTTACAAATAGTGATGTACCATGACAAAACAATGTCTTTAAAAAATACTACAGATCATTGTTGACTTACGACATATGCGACTTACGAATGATCGACTTAACAACCATTCCCAATGACAATGCTGCGGCTGGCAGCACGAGTGTTGCCCAGCATGGGTGTATGACAGGTCCGCCCAGACTGCCAGCAGTGTGAGGATCCCTGTGAGATGCTCAGTCATTCACCTCATGCTCAGGCTACTGTTCACAGCCCACACAGTATAGTATTCATTCATATCCGTTTGTTTAAAAACAATGAACTAAGAAAACGGTGATGCAATTTTTGCATGTAAAATACGAACAAATCGGCTTACTTATACGTAATGTCCTTTTGATTGATACTTTAATAACGACCAGTGTTATTTTTCTCTCTTTACAAAGATGAGTATTTTCAGCTACTAGTTGTTTCTAGCTGGTGTTTTTTGCTTGATTGAGGGATGGATGTTAAAGGATTGAAAAATACTTCACGGCACACAATATTTTAGAGACTTTCATGAAAATGCATAGGAGCACTTTGGTTTTTTTTGTTGTAACCCTTCTAATTTTGACACTGTAATTGTGAAGTACTCTTGATTTACACCAGACAAACAAACCTTGTGATTTGATATTACATTGAGAAAAATATACAGAAATAAAAAAAGACTTACTTTTAACATTATGTTTCACATTTTAAAAATTAATTTGCTTTAAGAATATACTACAGCACAAATATTAAATATTACCCGATGAAATAGCTTCAGTGTAGTAAGCTACTTTTTCTCTGTAGCTTGTAGTGTAGCGAACGACAATATTAAAACAGTAGCTTGGCTGTAGCTTAGCTACTTTTAATCATCAGCAGTTTGTAGCTTGAAAAGCTACCATTTAAAAGTAGATTCCCCAACACTGCAGCTTGCTACCATTCACTGACTAGTTTAACACACTTACTTTCATTTCCTTTTTGGCTCCATTTAAGTTTAACCAGAGGAGCCGCTAAGTAAAGAAGCATGAGTCTGAATTTCTTCAACACGTGATTAAAAGAGCAAAAATATAAAAATCTTGGCATACCACAGCTGAGAATGGCTTCTAAGCAACATTCAGAGACCGTTCACTGCGACATAAAGCCTTCTATGCGAACCCTTCCTTGCGGTTTCACAATCAAGTCAGAAAAGATGCAAAATTAATGTGTCATGCAAAAATTACCAAGAAAAAAAACATATAGCATTTATTGTTACCACAATAACAACAACATGAGCTGCTGCTCGGCTGTGACTTTGAAAACTGTATCATCCCACACTCTGAGTACGTCCGGTGGTTCATCTATCTCTTTATAAACAAGTGCAAAGCTTCAGTGCAGTTCAACACTTCGGCCTTGAATTCACAGTGATAGTGTGCTGCTCCTGCATTTTCAAAATCCCATGTAAACTTTCAAAATAAGACTCCACTCCTTAGGAATCAACATCTTCTGCTGATTTAAAAGCATTAAACTGAGCAAAAATTAAATGAATGAAAATGTCAAATCACATCTTAATGTTTTAAGTGATCTGTGCACTTTTTAGGCTTATTTGCGTGCTTATATATGCAACTCCAGGGTGTAAGTTTCATATTAACATTGAGGGGGAAGGGTATATCGGGGTCAGAGGTGTGACGTCATGTCGCCTGATAAACCGATTCTGTAGTTGCGCTCTATACAGGTTGTTTCTTTTGTATATTATTGCAGTTTTAGTTACAATGTACAAAGTGAAATTTATCTTTCCATTTTACTGTAATTCATCTTCACTAATGTGGTAGTTTAAAGGCATTAAGTACCACGTTATGTATGTGGAATTTGTGGGAATTATTAAAATTATGCACAATTTGCGGGATTCCGCCACGAATGTCAGGCCATTGATTGTGGGAAAAGGACCTCACCTCAGGGTCCATTATGATGCCCCTGCCGTTCCCCTGCACCTTGCCTGTCTTAGAAACATCCTGACCTTCCGGTGATCTGACGAATTGAGCTAAATTGTAGAGGTAGGCTACCGTAGCACTGATCGACAGCCCTAACCCTAACTCTAACCCCAAACCCTAAAACCTAACCCTAATCCCAAGACAGTGCAACTGCACATGTACAGAAAGGCTTGGTAGGTAGAACTGGTCGATAGAACACCAGAATCAGTAGCACCAACACAGCACACATAAAATAGCGACTAGGAGATTTATACAAGTAAATATAGGGGAGTTATTGAATCTCTTCTTAGCAATTAATGGGACATTTGGCCAGCACTATATATGAACTAAATGCTTTTTCTACTGGTAACTGGGTAACTGACTTTCCGGTGTTTCCAAATAAATGCTAGGTCTTGCCTCGTTTTTTGATGGGTTTCTTACTCATTCTTATGCCCTGACAGCAAACTACTGTACCTACATTTACATGCACAGGTCAGTCGAGCTATGGTTACAGGTCGACTACGCCATTTAATCGGACTGCCCTTGTCCCAGTATTCATACCTTAGAAGTGAATTGGTTTATGGAAAGAAATATGTCCGACTCCGCTACGGTAGGTGGTGATATGGCTCCTTTCAGCTTGTTAGTATCAAGCTTTTACCGGTTAACCTATTACAATCACAGATGTAAAATATACATTAAATTATCAATAATGGGTGTCTGACACAAGCTTACTGTAAATTGTGTTCTGGTCGGAAAATAATTGCTAGATTAATCGTTTTAAGAATAATCGTTTGGGACAGTACTAGAAATGAATGTGATCCGAACTCAATCCAAACCAACTTCCAGGTGTACTCAACTTGGAGCTAAACTGCTCCCGTAAAGGTGCATTTTGCATTCTGGGATGCAGCAGAGCACGCAAACCAGTAGCAGCATCTAGGTGGAGAAGCAGCGAGGTATGTTGCCTTCTTGAAATCTGTGTAGGTGGCTACATCAGCCAGCTCCTAAAAACTCTATTCAACAGATGAAATAAAGAGCATTTGACCAGTTGACTGAACAGTGCTGTATGAAAGTATAGAACTAAGGCAACAATATATAAAACAGAGAGATGTTTAGCCGCATAGCCCAGGACCTTCCAAAAATGACTTTCTTGTTCCTGCCACAGAAACACCTGGAGTGCGTTTCCCAATACCTTCTTAACGTTACGTCATTCATAAGTTATACCTTAAGTTGCCTCTTAAGGCTCCAACATGTTTCCTGAAACGTTCTTAATTAATTATATTCCCCCTGAGATATTCTTTCGTAGGTTTGGTCTGAGCTTCTCCCAATTAACTGTCTCTTATCGCTGTTGTCGGCTCATTCTGCTCATTTAAAATGCATTTAACATCATTAAGGGCACGGTTTTATAAGCAAACATCGCTTAAATAAAAAATAACCGATCCGTTATGATGAAGTTATTTTGTCAGATAACTGACTGCAGTCTTCGTTAGGTTTCATCCTTGCGCTCTGAATTCGCAGTGAACTGGCCTCAGTAATGCGCGGGTTCATAATATTGCTGATGTATTTAATAAATAATTAGGAAGGAAGGGGGGGTTCTGCCGATACTGTGGTGGATGGTGGATGCATTCCCACTATTTCCAGCACCTCTGCAATCCGCACACCGCTCTATATGTGCTAAGTCACAGTATATCAAAACTTTGGTTCATGAGGTTGATAAAAGTCCACACCTCAGGCAGGGTCGACATAAGGTTGGGGGGGGGGGGGGTGACGTGGATTCCAAGGGCCCCTGAGTGGCAGAGGGCCCATTAAATTTGGAAAATAACTGGATTGGTCCGGACTGGGGGGCCCAAAACTCTGTGTCAAAAGAATGGGATTCTGACATTTTAGCCTAATTCTCAAGAGATGATAGAGCAATGAAAAAATATGCATCATCGTGCTTTTTATACCCATCAAAGGATGCGGAAACTATGAAAAACATACATACACATTTTACATTTTTCTCAGACCAAGGAAAACCACAGATAACTGAAACCACAGACACGGGGGACTAATGCACGTCATTCCCATAATATATTATAACATGGGCACAATATAGATCATTTTTATCGTTATGTCATGAGTAGGACCCTGTACATTTTTCGTTGGTTGTGTAAAAGCAGTAAACAAACAACCATGCAGACTAAATAAGCTTTAGCTACAGCTAGCACTATGTGGTGCGCAGTGAAAGTTAGGTCAGCGTAAGTGTTATCCTATAGTTAGGAGAGTTTATTTAAGATTTTGGGAAGGAGGGAACAAACAAATTGCAGTTATAAATCAGAATTCAGTGAACCAGGTGCGACATAGTTTGCAGTGTAAATGTTAGGCTTTGTTTGGACCCTGCACACTGAGTTTGATGAGAGAATTTTAATGGTTGTTGGTATCATTTAAATTGTAATTTAGATTATCATATTTATAAATAACAAAATATTAATATAAATAAATACAATTGAAATATGACAGTTCAAATTACAATTTGAATAATCATTTAAAATGATATATTTATTTATTGAATATTGTCCTTCAAACATCAGTCTGTCATAGGAAACAAAACTGGACAAGCTTTGCAATTTTAATGATTGCTCCTTTTCTAGATTATCTAATATACATTTAAAAATCAGTGTAAAGTTTTCTCCTTCTTTTGCATGAACTATTTCTGTGCTCACTGAGCCAGACAGTTATTTTCATCCTTGCTGTTGGACTCGCTAAGAGAAAGTGTGGCATGTGTGAGAAACTGAACAAAAATGAGCGAGTAAGAGAAAACTGAATAAGAAATGGTCATCAAAAGACATTCACCTTCCCCACATGGAAATGTTTTGGATTCCATAAAGCAGGGCTGGGCAATGCAAACAATATTTTGACATCATATAAAATTGAAATATTACGAGAATATGAGGCTCGATATATGGTCAATAAGGAACATTGCTTAATAGCACAGCCTATTACATCAAAGAAACTAATGTAATTCCAACCAATCATACGGTAGACTTTTAAGAACGGACCACCTACGTCCAACAAGTGCACTGGAAGGTCGATTGAGTTACTAATGGTGGGCATAAAGCCTTTTTGAAGGGCGTTGGATCTTACGGCGCCGTTCTTTTCTGAGAGCCGTTCATTTTTCTTTTTCTCATGGGGGGGGTGGAGGTTCCTAGACTTATTTGCAATAATCACTAGGATAATTAGGGTAAGATTTGGTTCAGATTCAGACTTAGACATCCCACAATATAATTTCATTTTGCATGTGTGGATTAAGCTTAACCTCACTAAAATTACTCCTATTGCAAACCTAATGTGAATGATATGCATTCTAAACATTGGCGACACCATATCCATTACCCTCTGTATTTAGCATGTTATGTAAATATAGCTCCCTTGCCTGGAGTACAATTCATGCAATATTTAATATTTAATAACTTTTTATTGGCAATCATCCTGCTCATTCTGCCTTTAAGGAACCAAATGCGATTTGCCTAGCTGGTTGCCAAAGATCACGTAAAGTGGAGTGGAATGGAGTTAGTGTAGGGAATGATCTTTGGGCAGAAACATAAAAAGAACGACTCTCAGTACTTGGTTCCCTTCATTCATACCAAAGAGCCATTGAAAAGAATCTGATCATTATATATCACATTCTAAAATTTGGTAATATCATGAAGAGAATTACACTCCTACAGAGGAAGTTTCAAGTGTCGGGGAAGAAAGCAACATCTCAGCAGCCACAGCATCTTTTAAAAAAGGAGATTTTGTGGATAAACAAGTTAAAAAAGATGTAAATGGTGCAGTGGTACTTTCTGCAGTGTAACGTCTGATATGCAACAGACTGGTGCTGTGAAAATCTAACTCTGCCTAAAACTTTTGCCAACTAATACTGGAAATACTAAAAACTTATTTCACCACTTGAAGCATTGCGATCCAGTAGAACATACAGAATCCAAGTGCTAACAGTCACAAACACCAGCAATTAGGGTTTCACTTTCAATCTGAATAAATATAGAACAAAATTCACCCCATGTTGGTTAAAAATTAAGACAAGCATTTTATTTTTCATTACGGGACAGGTGACAGTTCTACCCGCAATGCCAAACGAGTCCTCTGGAACAAGCAGCAAGGAAGTCAGAAAAAACCTAGCAACAAACCACACTGTCACTGTTTTCTAGTGTTATGCCCTACAACAAAAACATTTTTTCTGCATTATTTTTAGTTAGATTACAATTTTCAGTCCATTCATTTGTCGCCTTGTGCTGGGTCTGTAATAAGGAGAAAATGAAAAATGAAGACTTCAAATAATGACTTGAATTATATTGTGACAATTATCAATATTGATATGAAAAAAATATTATGGTAAAATATTTATGCAACATCAACTTATTTGACAGACTCTATTTGGAGTTAGTTAATAATGATTTCTACATGGCCATAGTTTCTACCCTTTTTTCATGTTATTTCCCCAGTTTATTATTATTATATATTATGATTATTCCCAGGCACAGACTGGCCATCGGGAAGTCTGAGAATGTTCCCAGTGGGCTGGTCATTCTTCCCCAACTCATTATAGAGACTATATATCAGGGGTGCGCAACCTGTCCATTGATCTTGATGATTAATTTAATTACCTGCGGCAAGACATATTTCCAGGTTTCTTTTTATTTCCAGTCCATCCCCGGTGCAGTCCTACATTCCATGCATAAGAAATCTTTAATTTGTACCATAAATCGATTCAGTTTTCATGACAAATATGATCACGAGAACCTAATTACACACTGTGAATGTGAAATAAAGAAAACAGAATCCCAGACCGATGCATTTGTGTTGATATTGTTACACAGACAGAGGTAAAGGTAAATTTGTCAATTCTCAATGTAAATTGCCAACCAGCTACAAAAAGCAACATTCTAGCGAGTGTTTAATACCTAATGGATTTGTAATTTATCATGTCATTATTCTTGCTTTCAAAAAGGGAAATGATCCACTCCAATGAGTGCTCCTATGTGCATTAACAATGTGTAGGGCAGCTCTCTGCACTCGCTATGCTGGTACAGTATACCGCTACCGGGGATGCACAAGTAATGTTTTGCTGAAATGGAGCGCAAATGGACTCCAATAGTACTGAGCCCCCACCCGAAATCCTACGTTTCCGAAATCTGCGTGCCGGTATTCTGGTGATTTGTCCTGCCTAATGGATTTGTCCTACGTTAGCCATTTTCCACAGATAAATCAATCGGTCGGTGCTATCCTACCGAAAACTGCTTCCGTTATTTTTATGGGCTGAAACTGAAAGCGGATAGTCCAAAAATAACAAGCAAGTAACCAAGTAACTAATCACGAATTAATGTAATGCAAGTAATCATCGGGGCAGTCTGAAATACCTTATCAGAATGTATTACCAGTGTTAAAACTACAGGTTCCACATCTCGATAGAGCAAAATATTTTATCAGAACATCCGACCTTTATAAAACAGTTAGGACCATATATTTGGACACAAGTTTTACTATTTTACCTGTTTACTGAAACAGAACAAAAGTCATATAATGGGCATGGACATAAAGTGCAGACTCTCATATTTCATTTTAGTGTTTCCACATTCAAATTGGATGAAGAGTTTAGGAGTTTCAGCTAGTTAACATGTGTGCACTGGGGCCAAAAGTAATTGGACAATTAACTTAAAAGCTATTTCATGGACAGGTGTGGGCAAATCCTGCATTCTTTCATTATCAATTAAGCAGATAAAAGAGCCTAGAATTCATTTGATGTATGTTGTTTGCATTTGGAAAACTGAGGTGTTAAAATACAACATGCAGTCAAAGGAACTCAGTATGCAGGTGAAACAGGCCATCCTTAGGCTGCAAAAATAGAAAAAAAAAATTGCAGAGAAATTGCCACAACATTAGGGGTAGCAAATTCCAATTTAGTACATCCTGAGAAAGAAAGAAAGAAAGCATTGCAACGCAAAAAGGCCTGGACATCCACAGAAGACAACAGTGGTAGATGATCACAGAATCATTTTCATGGTGAAGAGACACCCCTTTTTAACAGCCATCCAAGTGAACAACACTTTCCAGGAGGTAGGCGTATCAATATCTATGTCTACCATAAAGAGAAGACTGCATGAAAGCAAATACAGAGGGTTCACTGCAAGATGCAAGCCACTCATAAGAGTTAAGAATGGAAAGGCTAGATTGGACTTTGCAAAAAAATAATATCTAAAAAAAGGCAGCACAGTTCTGGAACAGCATTTTTTGGACAGATGAAACCAAGATAAACCTGTATCAGTCTGATGGAAAGAAAAAAGTAAGGAGAAGGGCTGGAACAGCTTATGATCCAAAGAACACTGCATCATCTGTAAAACATGGTGGAGGCAGTGTGATGGCTTGGGTGTGCATGGCTGCCAGTGGCACTGGGTCTTTAGTGTTTCCTGATGATGTGACACAGGATGGAAGCAGCTGAATGAATGCTGAGGTGTTCAGAGACATCATGTCTGCTCAAATCTAGCCAAATGCAGCGAAATCGATGGGGCGGCGTTTCATAATACAGATGGACAATGACCCAAAACACACAGCAAAAGCACTTTATTAAAGCAAAGAAGTGGAATATTCTCGAATGGCCAAGTCAGTCACCTGATCTCAACCCCATTGAGCATGAATTTCACTTGCTAAAGACTAAACTACAGACAGAAAGTCCCTCAAACGAACAGCAACTGAAAGCTGCTGCAGTAGCATTTAAAAGGAGGAAACCCAACGTCTGGTCACGTCCATGAGTTTAAGACTTCAGGCAGTCATTGTCTGCAGAGGGTTTTCAACTAAGTATTAGAGTTGAACATTTTATTTGCCGTTAAATTTATTTGTCCAAATACTTTGCCCCTCCCATGAAAGAAGGGGATTGTGTAAGATTATGCAAAAAAATTACTTTAGTTCCCCCCATTTTTATGGAATATTTCTGTTCTACCCACTGGATTAAAGCTGAAAATCTGCACTTCAACTGCATCTGACTTGTTTCTTATAAAATTTATTGTGGTAATGTACAGAACTTAAAAATTTAAAAACTAAAGACTGTCCAAATATCTATGGTCCTGACTGTACATGGGTAGCCAATTTCGACAGGCTAAAACACTTTATAAGGATGTGCTGTCATAAATATATGAGCGATACTGACACATTATACATCCTACGGTAATGCATTTAATAAAATATTAAATATAGAAGAACACTGAAATTCACAAACAGGAGTTCTTCAAACAGTGTTCTTCAAGCACAAGAAAGGGGCGTGGTTTCATCGTATGCATGCACAGTAGCCAATGGTAGGACATTTTGTTGGGTAGGATGAAATTTTAGAATCCGTGTTGCTACTTTACTTGTCTTCCTGCAGCATTCGCAAATTTACATTTCCGGTTTGGTTATTCACAAACTGACCCTGAGCAATTAATTACAAGGGATAAATTTCTGGAGCTTGTTGAACAATAGCAGACAACACATAAGGCAAAACCAACACATAACATCGTATTACTGATATATATTACTGATGCATAATATTAATGTAAGTCAGTGGTGGCTGGTGGCATTTAGAACGGGGGAAGCTGGCTACTCCCCTCCACAACCTACTTTGAAACAGACAAACTTTACTAACATAACAACAAAACAAGGAGCAACTCAAGAACGCTATATTTGTTTTTATTTACAGTAGGATATGTACAAATGAAAAATGAAAAGACTTCCCAAAAATCCACATGGGTTCAATAACTTTAACTAAAATGCTCCCAGTGCGAACAGAAGTAACTTTGAACACACAGGGGTATATTTCAGATAGCAAATGACAAAGTTATTTGACATGCAAAGCATAACGTACAGTACTGTTTGTTTACGAATTGGTAATGACAGGGTTGCAAATTTTGGCCAGCTGGCTGGAGTGAGATTTTCAATTCAAGACAAGTCTTCACACACATTTACATGTATGTGATAGTTTATTGTGTTACCTTGTAAATAGTCTGCAGGATTTGCTAACTATTCCAATGCTTTTGATGCAGCAAATTTTATGTTTATACTGGAATAATAAAGATTTTCCATAAGATGTCTTGCGTAAGTGTGAGAGTTGGCAACCCTGTAACAAATACACTTTTGTTATTGTTCAGGCTAGCAGACTGTTAGGGGTCACTAAGTATTATGCACGAATTTTCACATTTGCTAGGATCTTACATATCTAACCCATGTGAAGAGGTTGCTGTATCTTTAAGATTACTTCATCCCAAAAATGGATTATAAATGACTCTGACATCGCAGATCATTGTAGCTGAATCGCCACTTTAATAAATTAATCGCGATGCATCGTTGTACCCCTAATATTTAATAATAGCAATTAAAAACAACTGACATAGCAATAGCCATGTGCACATATAGTTTCCATTTATATCCTGAAATGCTCTGTGCAAATCTCAGTATATTTCAGGTTATATGATCAGTTCATTTGCATTATAGCACCTGGTAGGCCTACTGCAAAAGAAGGATGCAGGCAATGTAGAAACAGTGTTCATGCTAGTCTTTTAATGGCACCAGGCCAGTAGAACCTAGCGCACTATATAACATTTTCCCCTCATCTGCTCTCCACTGCCACTTAATGGCAGACGTTGCCACAACATAGCTGCTGAAGTGAGACCTTTTACCACTCCTTTCTCCTTGACAGAACTGCTTACTCAGGGTGGGTGTCCATCAGAGTGCAGAAACGCTTATAAAACAATGACTAATGAGAATAGCAGGTCTAAAACACTGAATCATACATATACATAGATATCTGATTCCTGAACATAAAAATAACCACAGTGGAATAATAATAATAATAATAATAAGAATAATAATAATAAGAATAATAATAATAATAATATAATGACTGTTGTTGCTCATAGTGCTTTATAATAAGATTAGAACTAAAAATAAGAACATTAAATGTTCTGCACTTTTCTTGTGCTTGGGAAGTTTAAGATGCTAGCACATAAAGATTTTAAAAACTTGACTTTAAGCATAGTTGGATTGAGGGATGTATTATGGTACTAAGAAATTAAGTGTTTTTCAACACTTCTTCTGTGTGTGAGCATTCTCTCTGCAGTCCTTAGAACAAGCTGCGTTCTACTCTTTATATACTGCATGTGTATACTCCTGTACACGAGCATGCAAGAAAAGATGAACCATGAAGCATGGTAGAGTCATACTCTTGCTTCTGTTGAAGTTGAAGAAGGCAGAGTTATTGAAACCATCAATGTGAGATTTAAATGTTAAGGCCTAGTCAAGACACTCATACCTTTTTATATTTTGTATATCGCTAATACAAATGTCTCTGTTTTATGCATTTAGTCACTGTTCATCCAATAATTATATAAAATGGTTTAGAGCATTGGTATCATCAGACACTACAGATATATAGATTTGCTTTGTCCGCATAACTATGGAAGCTAATACCCTATGCTCACTGATGATTTAACCTAACGGCAGCCTACACAAGCAAAGTAAAAGCAGCCCAGTACAGACCTCTGTGGTATGCTGTGAAGAACATCACACCAGTTGATGTCTTCTTCATGTTCACCTAGATTAACCACAAAATTACCTTCCAGTTAAATATGTATCAGACCACTTTATTACAGTTCCAGAAAGAACAATCCAGGTCTTGAATCCAGCACCACAAGAACTGAAACAATACAATCAGTATGCATTCTAAGGTCTTTTTTCACTTTTACTAATGAAGTTTCAGTACTGCAACCTGATCTAAAACTCGACTGTCAATTCTCATGAATATTGTTCTTATGAAAGAAATCAATTAACATTTAATCATTTAATAGCAACACACCATTCTATTGTTTTTACTAAAGAACGGTAGATTGGACATTGATGTAAAATTACTCAATATAAGTTGTTTCTTAAACGAGGGTTTGACTACAGCTGTTTTAAGTTCCTCTGGCAATATGCTCATATACAGGGAACAGCTTGTTCTATCTAACACACTGTCATTAACAACGTTGAAAATGTCTTTTATAAAATGTTGGAATTCTATCCAAAATGCGGCTGAAAGACCGGCGCTGCAAAAAAAAAGTTCTACAATGTTTCTTTCTAACAATTTTTCTAAAGACATCTTTAGTGTCTTGCAGATGAGTAAATATAGGAATCAATCTTGGACCTGCGGGAAATACTGCATTTAAATTAAAAATTACGATTTTATCATTGAAAAAACAATGCATATTCCCAACACTTGGTCAGAGAAGCCTCATCAATCATTTAGAGTCATTAATCATCCTGGGAAAAAATTAGTTGTGCCTTCCTGTATGTGTTACCTTGTTTTAATATTGTATAGGCAAGTTAACACTTGAACTTAACTAAAGTTTTCTCAATAACCTTTCAGCTTTAAGAGTACTCTTAACTTCACATGTTTAACTTTGGTTAGTGGCTTGTTTTCAGTTCCTAAGGTGTAACTAAATCTAGTGTGGGTAACCACAAGTTAACCCATGGTTCCATAACATTTTTTATCAACAAACGTAACTATACATACTGTAGTGATCAAAGACCACGATGTGAATAATTCAGTGTACATTAACATATAATTCTTAAGTAATGACTGACATATAATTCTTAAGTAATGATGAAAATATTGAATTGGTCTAACGTCTTGGCTAAATTCCAGTACCTTTGAAAGCCTTATAAACACCATAGTGTTTTGGTTTGAGGTATTGTCAACATTAAGATTAAAATCACCAGTCAAGAGTGTATTGTCTTAAGGAACAATGCAGACAGTAGTTTGTGCAATTCAGGAGGGTTAGAAACTGCATTGTCTGTTGACCTTTTAGCGCAGTAGCTAAGAAAACTCTCCAGAAAAACATCTTTGCAGCTTAAACTGATGCATAAAATTGCATGGAGGAAGGTGAAATTCTGTTGAGAAATGTAGGTAAAGAGCGTCATGCCAAGTTTCAGTAAGTAACACAAAATTTCCATTCTGATCACAAAACATTTGATCGTTGTGGGTTCCTTGGCGTACTGGACTGAGGTGCTTGACAAGGACATTAATCACATTTGATCATTTTATCCCTCTTTTTTCTATTATAAGATATATTAGAATTGGCCCATATATACTAAATTGTTTAGCACGTGATAGTTGGCTATTATAGGGAAACATGGGTTGCTGTCTATGTCAAAGGAGTTATTCATTCATACACCAACGTTTTCTCAGCTATCATACAGAGATGTCTAACATCAGGGTGCACACCATCACATTTAAAACATATACAGGCTTTTTCCAGAATAAAGACATCAGTTCTTTATCAATGCATTCAATGCAAAAAGTCTACTAAAATAACCACAGCTTCATGAACAGTCCGTTTTCAATATAACTTAGCTACCAACCTCATTAAAAATCTGAAACCCTCCTATAGCACTACATACTGGCCGGATCATTATTTTCAACAATCAGTCGAATAACCTATTCTTCAGCAGCGATGGAAGCATGCCATCGATGACTAAAACACCTACACAACTGATTTCAGCAACACTTATATTAAAATTCCTAATAATGGGATCACCAACTAATGAGGTGTGGCTGGAGTTTTCAATGTCACTGGTACTACTACTGCTCCCTGAAAACAGGGAATAAAAGGGGATTTGACTACAAATGTGCCCAAAGTAAAATTTTTTCGAAAGACTCTTATAATGTCATGTTTTATGAATAATTAAAAGCAGAACGCAATTAGTATCTACATTTTTTTGCTTGTGCTTTAAAAGAGCACAGCAAAATGCAGTAAAAAAAAAAACTATTTTATGGATAATTTGTCTTATTGAATTATCAATGACGTCACACAAAATATATTCGGCGTCTCGAAGGAGTACGCCTTAAAATATTTTCGGTTTTATGTATAAGATTAACACCGCATGTTTAACGCCATTATCTTGATTTTATAACAGTCTACCTCACATAAAGGTCGCGATTTCGTCTACCGCATTAGGGTGGTCCCGCATAAGATCGTAATTCAAAAACTGTCCTTTTCCAAACGCCTTCTGCTCTCTTAAGGTGAAGCGATATAGCCATAACTTTACAAAATTCCCGGAATTTTGTGATTTTCAGATACCGTATTTATTTGTGAGCTGCATTATACGTTATGATCCTCTAATATCGCATAGGCGTGCAGGGATGTATTTCCCCATGCATGGACTGGGAAGCCGAGAAAAGCACTGCAATGCAGAAGAGTTGTCCAGCAGATTCCGCGCATCGGCTGTGGGCTAAAGCCAAATTTGATGCAGAAATTGTTGTCATAACAGCAAATATAACGTTTCTAACTGTATTTTCTTTTATAATATTACGATCAAAGTTTAACACGGTGTGCGCATAAGTCAAAACACGAGACTGTTACACCTAAAACGTCCTCTCTTTTAACCTTGACATTCACCATGAAAGGCCCATCTGTTTATAACCGCTATTTTTTTTTATGCACAATGTCTGCACAGCAGAGACTTCAAAGACGACTAACTGAAAACGACTTACGTGATGAACAGTGTTGAAAACCTAGAAAAAATAAGAGACTTGTGCAAAGTGCTTTATAATTCATCCTTCTTTTTAGAAACATGCTTCCTCGGGTGTCTAAGCTGTAAATGGATATTTCTGATGATAATTTCTTCTTTCCATTGGACACAATGTGCACCCTTTCCCCCTGCATCCAACTTTAACTCGCGCGGCTCCGGGTCTCCTTCCTCGAGTTTGGTCACGAGCACAAGGTGCGCGCTCACCCTCCGATAATAAACCTCATCCTTATATCACATCAGCAAGCTGCATCAGGATCTTTTAATTCATTTAATTTTTTTTAAGTTTATGTCATGACCGAATATATAGTTGAATCCGCTATTGCACAGTCCAGGTAGTATTTAAAATTAAATCCACTGCAGTTGTAATTGGTATGATCCAAGTGGAGAAAAAATGATCGGAGCAACTTTTCGGAAGATCGGCTTATGCACAATAGCTTGCACCTTAATTATGCTATATACAATGCAAGCACTTAAAGACATTTAGCATTCGTGATCGCATAACATAAACGCCAAATACAAAACTAGATTACGGTATAGCGCAGTGCCCTCCCATCGGCAGCATCCCGCTGTCATCCCAACGCACTACACCTTACTAGGAGGGGGAGTCCTCCTTTCAGAACAAAGTACGACCATGTGCTTTATCTTTTTTGCTGTTTCTGTGAAACATAATACAACACATCGAATAAGAAATTGTGAAAACATAGTGGTGTGTGGTGCGTGATCAGCCCTAAAATTTTGAAAAGTATCCCCGGATTAGGATCAGAGGATGTGTCATGGGCTAGTGGGGTGGGGTGGGGTTGCTTTAGCACCTGCTTCTTTTGCCCGGACGACCGAAAGTGCTTCCCTTTTACAAAGTGCCCTTTTACCGTCGCCGACACCTTGTCGAGCACCTGCCCTTGTCTCTGCACGGCCCTGAAGTATACTTCAAGGTAACGAAAAAATATGATGACTAAAAATGAGAAAAATACCCCATTTGTTTAAAAGTTTAAAATAATTCTGTAAGCATCGAAGTGTTCAGATGAACAAAACAGCACTTGAGAGTGTCCAAAATGGCACATGATTGAAAAGAATTTCAGTTTTTACCACAGGATTTACACTTCGTTTCGCTGTGAGTCATCCAAAAAAAGAAAGAAAGAAAACTCAAATAACATAACCCCATACAAAAATGACAAATATCAGACAGTGTGACCCAGTGTGCATGTATTATTATTATTATTATTATTATTATTAATAATAATAATAATCGTAGTAGTAGTAATACAGTAGTATTAGTATTCACAAATACTGTACCTAAAATCACCCTAGTCAGGGTTGTGTGTGCGTGTGTGAATTAGGTTTATATTACATTGTGAAGACCAAATGTCCCCCACAATGTAATAAAAAGCTGTTTTTTGACATTGTGGAGACGATTTTTCATCATCCATGAATGCAATCAAAAATGTAAAAGTGCCAAAAGGTTGATTACTTATGGTTAAGGTAAGGGCTGGGTAGGGGTTAAGGTTGTCATGTTGTGGTTAGAGTTTTCCCCTAGAAATGAATGGAGAGTCCCCACAAAGATATAATTACAAACCTGTGTCTGTGTGTGTATGTGTGTGCAGATGAAGCCATGGTGGACTGCACTCTGATTGGAGTACCAGTCACAGGCACAGACAGGCACCTGGGGCCTGTATCACAAAAGGAGATTTGTTGGTTACCTAGATAACTTGTTATTTTGAAACTAGAACATCTTACCCATCAGCCTGATGGTGGCAAAAATATACTTTATCAAACTTCCTACGGTAGATTATTCATCCGACTCACACAAAATTTTAATTGCAGCATCTTAAGACCACGTACGCAAAAAGTTGCCCTTAGGATTTTGATCAAATCGTTATGGTGCTTATGCACCAATGAATTTCTTGGGCCTATTGCATTTAATAACTGATTTCTCAGCAACAGAACATGCTAATTCTAGTTGGTATGACAGTCCAAGGCAACACGTCAAATTTCATAAAACTCTAAAAAACTTTAAAAAAAGCAGTTCTATAACACAAAACATTTTATAACTCAGAAAGTACTGGACACAGGAACGTGAAATTTTGTGTACTTGATCATTAGCAGATGTCCTAACTAATCATTTAATAAATGTTCATCTACTCCGTAGACATGCCTGGTAATAACCAATCAAACTTCAGCAGGCTGTAATTACCCTTGAATATAACTAAGAATCATGACATTTTGTGTGATGGTGCAACATTTCCTCTACTATTGAGGGCTGCAAAGAGACACCGGTCAGCCTAGTGTTGGTGGTGTAGCACCATGTTTTATGTTTATGTTTCTGAAAGCCTTTTTGCACTTAATAACTGATTTCCCATCAGCATATGTGGTTGGTATGATATTCTGAGGCAACTTTCCAAATTTAATAAAAATCGCCGAATAGGGGGTGCTATCATTTGAAATAGCTTATAACTTGAAAACCATTGGACATAGAAAAGATTACATTTTGTATGTGTGAAAAACGCATATTTAAAGGTCAACTGTTCATCAAACATGGCTGACAACAGGCAACCAAATTTCAGCAGGCTATAATTACCCTGGTATATGACTGAGAATCATGAAATTTGGTGTAATGGTGCAATATTCCTTTCGCCACTCAGGCCAGAAAAAAGACACAGGTTGGGCTTATGGTGGTGCTATTGCACCCATATTCCACAGGGGGCCCTTATACAGTACAGTAATGTAGATATTATAAAGTCATACAAACACAACATGCTCCCATACTTAATACACATTAATTTACAGACTTTCTAATGGAACATTGAAGGCATGTCCATGACATAACCTACCAACAACCACCATAGTATGATGAGTAGCATGCATGTTAAATCAAAAAAAGATTTGTTTGGGTGTACGAATCTGCATCCTCGATGTAAGACAAGAATCACGTTCCTGTTGATGAATAAGGTTGTTGTATTGTCTGTTAGAACAGGTCAGGAATAAGTTACGACCCCGAGGTCACAACAGGCCTCAAGCCACAAAACTTTCCTCCCTGAAACAAAAACATGTCCCTGCCCATAAACAACTTCACCAACATTGTTTACAAATTTCTCTCGCATGTTTCTCATACTAACCACCCACTGAACTAGTGAACTGTGCCCAGTTTCAGCCAAGCAGCGTAGAGTAGCTGTTTTTTTAGCATTGGCCCATCCATGTCATTAAATACCATTGCTCTGTTTGGTATCTTTCCTCTTCATTCTAGGAAGATGCAAAACAAGTTATACATTCATCCATTTTCCAATTACTTATCCTGGTCAGGATCAATTAACTAAATCAATCAATGTATGTAAAATAATCAAACTAAAATGTCCTGCACTGGTTCTGAGTTATAAAATGTATCCATTTATCCATCCAGGGCCTGCCCTACCTTTCCAGAGGCCCTAAACAAAGCTTTATATTGGAGGTCCTCCTACCTAGATAAGTGGTGATCATGCCATTTCTTCTGCAGTACAGATAATTCTGAGAACCTAAGCAAATCTTCCATATATACACCCAGCCATCCCTGTGTGACTGACAATTTTTGGTTGATATAGCCTGCATGTCAGGAAGCCTTCCCTGTGACCACATTTTGGGGTAGATCCAAGATGACATCTCAAGCTCTTGCAGACAACTCATGGCTATTAAGTGACTCTTCTGTTTCTTCGTTTTCACCCCATCTAACATTGGCCCTTCTCATACTGTATCTGTGTTTATGTCCTGGCCATAAAGAATAAAGAGAAACTGAATTTACAATATCTTGAAAAATTCCATGTCCAGAAAATCACTGAATTTCAGTGGAGCTTCATTTTGTATATTGCGGTTTATTAACATCTTATTCATACATCCATCCATTTTCCGTACCTGCTCATCCAATGCAGGGTCATGGTGAGTTTTTTCCTGGATACACAGGGCATGCGGCAAGGTATATCCTGGACGGATTGTCTGTGCATTGCAGGGCACACATCCACACACAAACAATCACACACTATTAGAAAATAAGAAATTTAGAAAAATTGCTTTACAATTTAGAAAAATTGCTTTACCTAATCACTAATTTTTGTACTGTGGAACTGAAGCATTATCATTTTTTTACACAGACTGTAAAATTTAGCAATATTCATCTAAATTATGAAAGGGCACACCATGCATATCGTACTGTTCTTAACCTAATGTGGCTTGAAGTTACTTGTTGACTCAAGGTTTCTTTGAAATCCTCTGAATATGAGATTAAGCAGCACTGACAGTTCTACCACCAAAACATGTTTTTTTTTTTTTCAAGGGCCAATAGGCTAGCAACTTTTGAACCTACAAACATATCTTCTGTGTCACAGTGCCACCAGACACCCTATAATCTGCTCCTCTCCCTTCAATACAGGTATGTACACCAATCTATTAGTATTTGCTAATGGCAGGACGCTCGTTTGAAAACCATTAATGTTAAAGCTAGTACGTGCATTTCCTACTTAATGATGTTTAAAATGCTACCTAGAGTATCTCTCCCCATATCCTAACAAAAGCCTATATGACTAAATATTTTTGCTCTCTAAAACACTAACAAACTATGCCTGCCACCTTAAAGTAACAGCAACATGATTATATTAAAAATTACTTATATAGGAGAATGTAGGATTAACTCGACTAATGTTTGATAGAAAAAAAATCATGATAGAGAAAAATCAAGCATGCAACATGGACAGAGCTATTCAAAAGCCAGTTTTTCCGTAAATGTCGAGGTTGTGAAGTGGGGATTATTTAATTTTGCCTTTGTATACTAAGTCATATTTCATATTTACTGTTTTAAGCTCACTTAACTCAATTGTTTTTTCTTACTTTGACAGTTTAATAACATGCTCCTAATATTACATTAACTGAAATTAAACACATAGTAACTACTAATTGTGCTTTATTAAAAATTTGGACTTTCCATATCTGGCAAATTATATTTAAATGCCTTTCTTCAGTCATTAGGGAAACCTAAAACCACGCAGTGAAATGGTTTAAAATGTAAACGTATTTATATTTGCAATTCAAAAAATGCATGTTGCTCGTCGCGTTTGTACATGTTTAAGTATGAAGTGAATGGCACTTATATGCATTAACATAATCATTTAGGACTTTGTCTTAATGCATAAATTATTAAAATAAAAACCTCCCTTGTTGCTTTTGTGGTCTAATGCTTTTGCTTAAGATGTCCTACAAACAAAAGTTGAGAAGCTGAAATTCCAGGAAGGGTACCGACAGTTTTGTCTTATAAAAAAGGCAGATGTCTGCTACAGCATATATATCCACATACACTCAGATGCTGACAATGAAAAATTATGTTTAGTTAAAATTATTTTGTGATAAATATGCTTTCATTCTTTCTTAACATACCGGCAATGCAATGACAGTATCACATTTACTGTATCTACATACATCTGATCAGCCCATAAGCGATATCTGACACTTATGCAAACGACTTCTGTAGCTCATTGTCTAAATAAAATGTCACTATATCGATCTTTATTTCAAGCCTCATTGCAGTCTACCTGAAAACACAAACACCTACAATTATAAGCAAATAAACCAAGTGCAGTTAAGTTAACTTTAACAGACTTTAACAGTATGAATTACCAATGACCCGAGGTACTTACCCTGCCTGCTGAGCTCCTCTTTCAATATCAACCTACTCTTTGGACAGAATTTATACAATTTTGGGCTTTATGTCTTATCTCTCATGTGGTGCACATCAAATGAGGAATATATAGCTCAGAGTAACAGCTAAAACGTCAGGGTGCGTGCGAAGGATGATTTATACGCTGCCCACATTTTCCTTTGAGTAACGGACTGAAGGCACTGGCACGCAAGGTTAGTTTGGTTTTGATGAAAATGTGGTGGGAATTACTCAAAACCCTCAATTTATGTGACCGCAGCTCATTCCCCTTGGTATGATGTTTTCGTTAATGTTATTTATAAAACATTCCACTTTTTTGATCAAGGTAGGCAAAATAAACTGGAAATCTAGTTCATACGACCAGGTGCTCGAGGATGTATTTTTAACCAGTAGCTTGGGCTGAAATGTTTTCACTCATATGCTATATTTCTTGTTGTTCTTAACGTTTGGAAAACACAACATCATTAAAGGTGGCACAGAGACTGCAGTTTATCTTAAATTAGATTACACCATGTTACATTAAAATGACCATAGTAATCTTGCCATCTCCTTTTGAGTCTAATACAATTGGCACGCTAGTGCACTGCTGAATTCTTAAAAGCGGACTTCTGAACAAACCACTTCACATTAAAGTTAAATGTGTCCCTTA
Source organism: Mormyrus lacerda (assembly GCA_015163995.2). Taxonomy (NCBI): domain Eukaryota; kingdom Metazoa; phylum Chordata; class Actinopteri; order Osteoglossiformes; family Mormyridae; genus Mormyrus; species Mormyrus lacerda. The sequence continues at coordinate 14,965,352 of JAABNX020000106.1, read as the reverse complement.
GAACTGAAAAACTATTTAATGTAAGGTGACCATACATCTTTGCTGGACCTTTCCTCTTTTGTGGGACTTAAAATGTCTGAAATGTCCAGGATTTTGCTTTTTTATGTTGATATTTGCTTTCATCAGTCAGAATACTTTATTTGTGCATATATGCGTTGCTTTGAGGCCTCTCTTTGTGTCCTGCCCCCGATGGCCTCTTTTTCACAAAGCATAAGATGGTCGCCGTAGTATAATGTTTAAGATATGGTGGCGCACTGTGGTTAGTACTGTTGCCTCGCACCTGTAGGACCAGGATTGAGTCTTTGCTATGGCTCCGTTTGTGGAGTTGGCAGATTCTCCCTGTGTGGTCGTGGTATTTCTTCTACTGGGTAATCTGGTCCTGTCTCCCCCCAGTCAAAAAGCATGGTGAGATTGACTGAAGTTACCAAACTGCCCATGGGTGTGTGTGTGTGAGTGTGCCCTGTTGAGGCTTGCTACCCCATCATGAGCTGTTCCCTGCCTTGTACCTGCATCTTTCAGGTTTGGTTCCTGACCCCCGTGACCTTGAATAGGACAAGCAGTTAAAGAAAATGGATGTGTTCATTTTCATGGCCGGAACATTGGCTAGCGTTGTTGTCTTGCTTTTCCAGGTTGGAGGTTTGAACCCTGCTCTGGGTGTCTGGCGTTTGCATGTTCTCCTCTATGTCACACAGGTTTCTTCTTGGTACTCTGGCCTTTTCTAATGGGCCCAAGACATGCAATTTGGCATTTCTGCCTCATATACAGCGTGTGCCCCTGTCCATCCACTGTCTTCTGACAACGTGGAAATAAACAAGATAAACCTTTTCAGTTCTCAGAAAATAAAAGGAATCACACACTGAGAATACAGCGTCAGAAATTACTGATATCATTCTACCACAACTACAAGTTATGAGTGTTTTCAGATTCAGATGAAGTTAGACCTCATCTATCAAAATCCAGCTTTCTGTCCATGTACGGCTAAAACCATGAATTCCCCCTCAAACACACCAGAACAGTCAAATGCACTTAACATCACAATAAATGGCAGCTTTTGGAAACACATCTATTTTAACACTTTCATGGTGTCCTGAAATCCAAAAATACCACTTACTCGATACAAGGTTATTCCCAAAGAACACAAAGCTGAAAGCTGAATGAAAAACTAAATGAGTAGTTTGATGAAACTGCAACCCCAAAGGCCCTGTCAGTTATCTGCACGCCATGTTGCATTGCTCATTAATCTAAGAATTCTGCTCTCTAAGCTTTATAACAGTATTTCAGTGTTGTCCTTTTGTTTTACTAGGCAGTCTCCCAGATTAAGAGACTCCACCAGAGTGGGTGTGCAGTGGCAGTAGCATATAATGAGGGTGTAACAACTTGAAACAATATTATTCTTTCCATGCGTTTATTGTAAAAGGTTATGCGTATTGTCCATTCATTCATTAATTCATCACAGTGTTAACTCATTACTTTCATCTGTTTTATTACAGTGACTGGCCACAATTTGTGTTCCTATCAAGCTCAGCTCTGTTTGAACAAATAATTCCCTGAGATCATATACCTTACAAAGTTTTGTTAAGTCACACCACTGATGTACTTTATTTGGTTTCACGGGCTGATATCTGCCACTGTTTTGTTATTTTTACGCAGGTTTAAATTCAAGCAAGCTTTTCCCACATATGGCCTCCCAAATGCTTTTCTATAACGTGGACGATAACAGCTATGAGAATGACAGCTATGAGAATGACACTTTACCGGAGATGTGTGAAACCAACTGGACCCAAAAGCTTTCCATTAAAGTGGTCCAGATGTGCATCTTCTCAGTGGTGTTCCTTCTGGGTTTCCTGGGGAACCTGCTGGTGATCACCACCTTCACCCTGTACCGCCGGCTGCGCCTGCGCTGCATGACGGACGTCTTCCTCTTCCACCTGGCTGTGTGTGACATGCTGCTGCTGTTCACCATCCCGCTGCAGGCCGGCGACATACTTCTGGACCGTTGGGAGTTTGGCAGTATCCTCTGTAAGATGATACGTAGCCTGTATGCCATCAACACCTACTGCGGCCTGCTGCTGCTGGCCTGCATCAGCGTGGACCGCTACGTGGTGATTGTGCAGACACGTGCCGCACAACGCCTGCGCCGGGGACAGCTGCACTACAGCAAACTGGCCGTGCTTGGGGTGTGTCTGGTCTCCCTGCTCCTCAGCCTGCCGGAGATCATCTTCGTGAATGTGGATGAGGATTCCATGCAGTGCGAGCTGCATGGGACCTGGGAGGTCAGGATGGCCACGCGGTCCACCCAGATCGCCGGCTTCTGCCTGCCCTTCCTGGTGATGCTGGTGTGCTACTCCCTGATTGGTCGCACACTGCTGAGGGGGCAGGGCTGGCGACGGCAGCGCACCCTCCGGCTCATCCTGCTCCTGCTGCTGGTGTTTGTGCTCTTCCAGCTCCCTTACACCATCGTGCTCTCCCTCAAGGTGGCGGGCGTCACCACCACGTGCGCCCAGTGGAACGCCACCCTCATGGCCGAGTATGTCACACGGAGCCTGGCTTACACACGCTGCAGCCTGAACCCCCCGCTCTATGCCCTTGTGGGTGTCCGCTTCCGTAGTGATGTCCAGAAGCTTCTCAGTGGCATGGGCTGCCTAGCCTGCGTTCTGTGTGGCGGTGCCTCAAACTCGCCTCCCGATAGCTGCGCCTCCACTACCCCCACGCTACCAACATCCAGGTCGTTCCTCACATCCACCTCCACCACCTACCTCCCCACTCCGCTGTCGCCCATCCTCCCAGATCACCGAAAGCCGCCCTGCGCCTTGCCCATCATCCATCCAGCCCTCGTGAAGGGGTACATCACTTCCTCAAACTACTGTTCTGAGCTGCAGCACCATGTTTCCTAAAATGTGCCATTTCCTGTGGTTATCAAAAGCCTCCATATGAAGACTCGTGAAGTGTGACCTCAGCCAGAATCGTATGCGGAACTGTTAACATGAAACGAAAAGTTATAATTCATAATAACGTTCATTATGTTGAATCATTATATTGATTTATTTTCTTTCTTTTGTTATATTGAATTTTTTTAAGTTTATTTCATGTTAAATATTGCTTAATGGGCTGGTCTGAAGGTGTGTGAAGTAATATTTTATATTTCTGTCAATGATTTTATTTAGATGCATTGTCCCCATTGAGCATATAAATAAACTTGCTTTCAAACTGCGAAGGTGACAATTTCTGCTTCACTGAATATGATTATATAGACCGTGGGCATGTGAGACGCCTGCAGGTGATCTGGTTTTCTCCCACACCTTCAGATGATGTCCTGATGTCAAATGACTCATATTCCTGGTTCTGCACTATGCTTCTAGCAATTGTATATATGAATCAATGTGACTTGATTCAAAGGAGTGTTCATTGAAAAGGTTGCAATACTTTTTGTTTAAAATTATGGAATGCAGTTAAATAGCAAAACTCCTTTTCCACAAATAATGACAGGATTTCAAGTTTAAACTAACTTTAACTAATGAATTATGTTAAATTTAATAATGGTATTGTCTGGCTGTGCATATATCTGCCTGCTTAGTGTGTTTGACACCATAACATTTTCACTAACGGTCACATGTAACAAAGACTTAATCAGCAAAAGCTTTGAGGGCAATTACACTGCCCTCTTCTGGACATAATGCTCACATCAGATCTTTAGCAACTGCAGTGATGAGCATTACATCTGTCCTCTGGACCTACAGTACTTCCCCCTGTCGAGTTCTGACATTGCCAGATTGCCAGAGGTGTAAAGTACTTGAGTAATTTTACTTGATTACTGTACTTAAGTATCATTTTTGAGGATTTTTACTTTACTTGAGTACAATTAAAAATGAATGATTTTACCTAATTACATTTTTAAAGAAAAAAAAGTGCTTTTTACTTCTTACAATTTTATTTACAATCAAAAAGTAAATCATTTTAAAATACTCGTTTTTGGAGATCATTCTATTTTCCCTTGTTAACTCACCAATTGAATTGCGCTGAATCCCAGTTTAATTAAAATGTTATCCATTGTGCCAATGAGATTCATTTTCACATTCTATGAAATTAGTCAGACATGTTCATTTGTCCTTTGGAAGTGACGTCATGTCGCATCAATCACCACAATGCACAGCACCTTGACCTGGAAATCAGAGAAATTATAACATTCAATCAGTGGAAGAAAATGGAGGAAGAACATGATTCAGTAGCGAACGCAGTCCA